>JAPMOR010019389.1:2764-59927 GCA_026543865.1 Argiope aurantia | reverse complement strand
AAAATTTAATTTTATAAAAGAATTATTTTATTTTAAAAGGTGAAATAATGACCAAAACTAACATGCTCACATTATCGAATTCAAGATAGAAATTGAATAAAACACTTTCAAAAACACTAAGGCAAGCGGAATTTCTGAAATTTTTCATAATTTTTTCAATTCATCTTTCCAATCTTTTAATTTTACTTAATTAATTTTCTCCAAGCGGTTAATCTTGATCCCACATGCATTAAAAGCATTGCAAAGTAAAGTTAGAAGGTATACCTTTTTTTAAAAACTGGTAAAAGAATCATGTTAAAAATAGTTTGGAATGAAAACTGCTTTTTAGGCCCTTATTTTAAGCAATACAGAGATTAAAAGAAGAAAAAAAATATTATTGTACAAAGGTCGTTTGCCTTAAAGAGAGGTTCATTCTTCTAATTGGATTTGTTCTTTTTAGTCTTTAATTTAAAGACAATGGAAAATTTTTACCTCCCATTATTTTCAAACACTTTATATTCATCTACAAATTCGCTCTAGATTTTTATACTCTTTATAACAAATCTTCCTCATTAAAATCCAAAAAACATTACTCTAATCCTTGTGTTAACGAGATAACAAGACGATATATGTATGTGTGTGGTAATTGTGGAGATTTAGGGGAAATATTCGGTGATGATCTGCAGAAATTTTCTTTAAGTCTTGAGAACCATTGCAATAGTTAGTCATCCTATAAAGAATCTATCTAATATTGTGCTTAATACTCAAATAATTATGTTCCATTTATGTTTATAATGTTGCAAAAAATTTGTATAAAGATTAAAAAAATAAATAAAAAAATCTTCATTGAAAAAAAATACGATTGGAAAGCGATGAGAAGATATGAAAAAAATTTTGGAAATCCTATTCGACTATGGACAACTTTTTATTTTCATTAAAAACTATTAATTAAATGGTTTAGTGCTGTAACCGACATACAACATGAGCCCACAGATTATTATTTCATTTCAAAATTTACCTAAATTATTGAAAACAATCAACTCAAACAAAGAGTTAAAAATTAACATAAATCCTTATTTTTCAACCTGAATAAATACTTCACTTATAACATTAAGAGCTCCGAATATAGATTATTAAATAAAAAGGTTTTAAGACAATAAACACGACCAAAAGAAAACGGAGAGAAAAATAAACATTATAAATACAAAATTTTTCTGCCAGCAGTCGAAATGTAATGTGGTTTACAGGTACCAGACATGAAATCAAGTTTTGACAGAATATAATAATTAGAAAGTTTTATTTACTTTGAAAGTTGTTGCCTGTAAAATTTGACAGATGCTTTTAAATTATATTCTATTCATCTTGAGCTATTAGTGGCACAAATATATAGTTCAAAAATGTATAACAACATTTCAAATACAAAATATCTTCTGAATTTGAAAGTAGTTTGAAAAGGCATATGTTTAGTTCTATGAAATAAGCGTGGCAAAGAGTGGTAAGACTGCGAAAATATAATTTTTATGAATTCTTCTGAATAGTTTAGTTTAGTTATATTAATGCCTCGTATTTTAGAGCAACACTAGGGCTGTTTTGGGACGGACCTCGTCATTTTGAACGATCAGATGACGAGGACGACACCTGAAATGATACATCCTCTCAAAACTCCCACACCACACCAGCGGATGAACGTCTAGCCCGGACGTATTTTAGGTGCACTACAACAGCTTACACAACGGTTCTTCAGTGAAACCGGTCTCGAGTCTGAAACCCTCCGGCCTAGAACCCGAGACCTTATCACCAGGTCACCGTGGCCTGGATTCATCTGGAATTTGTCTTTAGATTCTTCTCGTAAATAATTTCAATTCTTCTCGTAATTTTTTTCAAAAACATTGCATAGATTTTCCGTTGCTTAAACAAAACACATATTTCCTGTAAACAAAAGACAACACGATGTTTTTTTTAACGCACGGTCCGTTTTAATACAATAGAAATTCAACATTTTTTGTAATGCCTTTTACAACCGCTTGAACATTTCTAAGGTCCTCTTAGAATAAACAAAGTAACTTTCGCATTCTATGCTCTTGCTGTGGTCTGTCTCAGAAGAAATCCCTCCAACAGTCCGATGCCGCTGGTTACTCTTTAAGAGGCGGCCAGCCGTATTATTTATTCCGAAGGCTTGATCCATCTATTTCCTAATGTGAGGAATTCCCTCTCCCGAGAAAGAAGAATGCTCTTCCATTAAATCTTGTTTCTTTGCCAAAAGGGGGCGCTATCTAGTTCGTTGTAAATGACACAAGGGATCTAGCGACTCTAGGTTTTGTGGTTATGTTTTTTTCTCTTTCTTATTTGTTAACCTTTTATACCTTCTATTTGAATTACTTGAGAACTGGTGGTATTTTGTTAATGGAACGTATTTTATTTAGTAAAAAATATTCTTATTTAAAAATACCAATTTTTTTTCAAATTCTCCTCGTCTCCTCAAATATTATAGAAATGTATTGCTAAATGTAGGGATACTGCTATCTCTGTCTTGTTTTTATTTTTCTATGAAATGATTTATACTTAATTTCCTCACTGGAAAATTATATTTCTTGCCAATATATATATAATTTTACTATCTTTTCTTCTGTGATTATTTAAATTACTATTGTAAAAAAAAGTTTCATCAAAGAAATATTTCTAGTTTTGCCACACTATTAGGCGATTAACAGCAATCCACACTTTTTTATTCAATTTTTCTAACCATCGTTAATTAGGTCATAATTTGAGAATAATTATTTTCTCTCATTATTCTCAAACTATGACTCAGTCTATTTTGAGGAGACTTATTACGCATGCCATCTTAGAATCGTAGTAATCTAGAGAAGGTGTCCCATCCTTCTTAAGGAAATATAAGTAAACACAAGTAAATTCATCAAAAGACACAGAAATGGATAACGATCATAGGGATAGAGATTACTTATTGCAATATTTTCCTTATTTATAAAAAAATATGTACACTTGTGAAATGATATAAAATTTTTGAATACTTCAGTCTCATTCTTTTCCATTCAAAAAATTAACCCTTTGCACTCGAATGGTGCCTTTTACTCACCATTCGATAATGCATATTTTTGATGTTTTATTTATTTATCTTTCAATTTTGATTAATTACCTACAGAATAGTAAAAATGACGTAGATAAATTTTTGGTGAAAATTAAAAACAATAATGACTTAATATATCTATATATATATATATATATATATATATATATATATATATATATAGAGAGAGAGAGAGCAATAAACAAGCCCTTGTACTAAGTGAATAATTATGCATCGAATTACTTTTTCGAGTACAAAGGGTTAATAAAACCTTCTATGGAAGGACATTCTTTTCTGAATTCTTGTATATTGATATCAATCCCCTTGTAAACAAAAGTCCCAAGAAAAAATGGTATCTATGAAGAAAGGGCAAGGTTTACTGTGAGGCATCTCCTACACGTTAACTATACAGTTTACTAAAATCTAATCCTCGCCGAAAAGGGTATTGTCGCCAAAGGCTGATTTAAATAGGCGACGATTTAGTTTCACCTCTTAAGCTCCTGTTTATCTGACAGAACGGATTTGGCGCGGTCTTATTCAATTATAGGTAATTGGCGAAAGCCGGCTGAGGACTGATGATTTGCATCGAATCGGGTTGTTGTAGTGCTCGTTCCTGATGTATTAAATTGGCAGCTTCAACAGCTCTCTGCTTATTAATTCCAGTTGGATTGTTGTTGTAAATCTGGAGAAATGGATAACGATTTTTCGATCCTCTATGCAATGCATAAATTCTAAGTGCTTTGAAATTCCTGTGATTTAGTTTCAGATTCTGATACACATCTGACAATATTCATTAAGTAAGGAAGTAACCTAACATGCAAGTCGAAAATTAAATTTGTTTGCAGGTAGCCAAGTGCTAACGAATTTGTTGCCACATTAAGCACCCTATAATGACTTCTGTAAACTGTTTGCCAACTTTTTGTTTAAAATTGGCTCACTAGAATATTCAATTTGATGAATTCGGTTTTTTAATTACATACACGAGTGTCATTCCAAAGGAACAAAATTATTTTGAATTAATTACTTGTCAGCTCGAAGTGAACGCCAATTTATGAGTTTTGAGACATACTTAAAATTGGAGTTTGAGGTATGTAATTTCTGCTCTAAATTCGTCTTACTTTTAGATGATATTTCATCTGAAAATGCCGTTTGCGGTTTTCGATTGAAATTTATTTAAACACAAAAGTAAAACACGGCTCAATTTTAAAGTAATGAAATTGCTAAAAATTCAATAAATGTATTGTGAATTCCATATATGTAAAAATTCAATGATGTAATATTCATTCATAAAAAAACTTTTATGTAGGAATTGAAATGTAAAACTTCTGCAAATCAATTTTTAACTGAATGTTATTTAAATTTTTTATTCAATATTGTAGATATTATGAATAATCCAGGTTACACAACTCTTTTAAGGAATAAAAATTAATTTTATCTTTTTCTTAATTGCTGTTTAAGACATGAACCTATTCAAATGAAACATTTAAATCTATAATACAAAAAATCAAAAAATGTCAAAGATCTAGCTCACCTGGAAATGACAGAATATTTGATTACGAAAATCCATTCATGCAAACATGAAACAATCCAATTTAAATAAATATATAAGAAACGAAATTCATCGATTATATTTTAATCTATTCAAAATTAAATAATGACAAAAAGAAAATCTAGGAAATGACAAAGGACATTTATGTGTTTTTAAACTGAGATAATTTCTGTATTTGGAGTTGAGTTGAAGTTTGAAGGTTAAATGGTTGTATTAAACATGACCCAATTAGGAGCTAAGTACATTAAATTTCTTAGGAAATGTTAATAAATCAAGTCATCTTAGAATATTATTCAAATATGTAAAAAAGTTACAGATCTTAGAATATTATTCAATAATGTAAAAAAGTTACAGATCCAAAGAAAGAGAAATGTTTAAACAGCAGAAGAATATTTAAGTCTTATTGGAAGCGAGAATAATTTATATAAATTTTTTTCTGCGTGATTTTAGGGCGGGGATGTTCAGAAATATAAACAGAGACCACTACTGCAGCTTTCATCTTAAATTTCCTTCATATCACAAACTATTTTGCTATACTCAATCGCATTTAAATTGGCGCTCGTTTTAGATAATACAATGAGCCCATTACCAATTTCCAGCAAAGCCGAGACTGCTGGAGGCAATTTCTCAACCCATTACAAATTTCCGACGCAGCAGAGTGGTAGAGGCAACTTCTTCCACGCTCATCTGATTTATTTTATACAGATCCTCGGTTAGGTATTTATTATGAATTTTCCAAATATATTAGAACAATCGTTTGATTATGAAGTTTATTCTTGGTTTATTTTTTCACTTTGGTGTTTGCAGCTGTAAAATCATAATACTAGAAAGTGTTGCACATGTAGAAAATATTTCATAATTCATCAGGAACTATTTCCCACATCATTGGTCTTGGTACTAATTGTGGATCAAGTAGGAGCCCTAGAATCTAATTTTGGTTTTTTTAAAGTTTGTGAATAAATTAAAATAAATTTGAGAATTTCAGATGAATAATTAAAGAACCAATAGCACTTGACACTTTTGTTTTAGGTTTGATGTCAAAGGAAAATATTTGGCTATGAAAGAAAACTCTGTATATGAAGATACCTTAACAATAGGTCGATATTTAATTACTTTGATTTATTTCATCACGGGAAGCATAATTTTTATACAAGGAATAAGCGATGCGTCATTATGTCAGTTTACATCGCGACACAAGAACAGAAGAGATATAAATTTATCCCTTCAGTGATTTTACTATGAGATTTGAACCTCATAATGAAATTTTCTTTGATGCGTGTCGATTTAGGAAAGGGAAATTTATGTATCTTTAAATGAATGCTGTAAGTATTAAGAATTTTTATCCATTTACTCGGAGCATGAGGAAATGTTGAAGTCATCATTTTTCTAAAGCACATGTTAAGAATAATTAAATAACAAGTAGGAACTGGACCAGAAAAAAAGAGAACGTTTTAGAATGATAATAATAAAATATAAATAATATAAAATATGATAATATATAAAGTGAGATAAAAATTTGGAAATTAATTAGTATTTAAATTAGATTTATATATATATATATATATATATATATATATATTCCTTTTTTATTTAATTAATGCTGCAGAAGATCTGTAAAAGTGCTTAAACTATATTCAACTATACGTTGAATTAACAAACAGTTTAAATTTTCTATTAGTAACATCTTAATTTTCGAAAATAAAACAAAACATTTTAAACAAAGGCCTCCTTATTGTTTCCCTATATCTAATAGATTACGACACAACTTAAAATTAGAAGTAAACAGTAATAATTAAGTAAATTAAAAATATACATGTAAATTTACAAGCGGAGTTGTCGTTAAGTTTAAATACTTACTTAAATATTTTAAAATATGAAACACAAAAGACTCTTTGAGAAAAGCACATGCTTCAGAAAATAAAGAAAGATTTATAGTAGCTTCAGCTCAGGCTCGCCAGATATACTCTGCATAATATATAAACATAAATATGATTTTCTTGGTACGATTCCCTGGTCTTGAAAATTATTAAATACAATAAATAATGAATAATTTCCCTCTGTCAATATAATTGAATTCTCTTTCTGAGCATTACATCAGGGTTGGACATATTAAATCAATAGCGATCGACCGGTGGATCACCAGACATTTTGGGGTGAGCACCTTTATTAAGACCATACTAAACGAAACATATTTATGGAACACCGACGAAAAATTTCAAAAATATTTCTGATGAGTTGTTTAAAATCGGAGGTACATTAAGCAAAGAAAAATATTATAATGAAGTAATAAAATTTCACTCCGGATTAGACGAACGTTATCCATCATGTGTTATCCATTTGTCAGTGTCGATGGGGAAGAAATACCTGAAAATATAAATTTTATATTCTTTTCATCTCTTGAGGAAAACGAAGTTTTTATCTTCTAAAATGGCATAATTTTAAAAGCACATTGTTCACAACCGAAGAATAACTTTGGAATTTAATGGACGCATCCTAATTTTAAAAAGGTTGCATATCATTTAACATCGTTCTTTGGTTCTACCTACCTGTATGAATCTACATTTTTAACGATGAATATAATTAAGACAACATATCGTTCCCGTCTCACAGATGACCACTTGGAATCTAGTGCAAGATTAGAAGTTCGGAATTATTTATCGAGTAGGGATTGCAATACCGGGATACCGAATACCGGTATTTTGAGCCATTTGTATAATTTTGTAATACCAGTATTCACAAGTTTAAATACTGTTTTTTCGGTATTTATTAGATTTTTTTAAAATTGTCTCCACTATATGTTCAGGGATCTCCAACATAGCAAAATAGTATATGTTTTTGTTTTTATGTCTCTCTAACGGAGGAAATTAATTAGCTAATTAATGGCTTAATTATTGCTTAAATCTAAATTAGCGAAACATGGATTATCCCTGAAAGAAGATATTGTATCCATAACGACTAATAGAGTGACAGTTATGAAAAAAATTTGGAAAGTTGATTGGTGCAAATCAGCAATTTCAATGGACACATGGAACTCAATTAAGCAGTAACACATGAAATTGCACATGGAATTCAATTAAGAGTAATAGATATATTATAACAAAAAAATAAATATCAGAAGAATCCAAATACTGTAGATATAGAAATTTCGGATTTCGACTTTGAAGAAAGTGAGAGTGGTATTGACAATGAAGATAATGACAATGTAATTGTTGAAGAAGATATTGCTAATGAGGATGAAATATTAACCCATCAAGAATTGCTTCCTATAATTTATAAAATTCGAAATATTGTTAAGATAATTAAATGTTCCACTACAAAAAAATGCCATATTACAAAATATATACTAACTGAAAATAAAACAGAATATATATTAATATTAGATTCTAAAACACGTTGGAACATTTTGCTCATAATGATGGAACGATTTTTGAAACTGAGAAATCCAATCCAAAAAGCAATAATCGACTTAAACCCTCAAATTAATTTTTCAGATAGTGAATTCGACTTAATATCCAGAATTGCATGAGTTCTACTTCCAATAAAACTGATTATTGAGGCATTATGTCGGAGAGATTCTAATTTATTAACAGCTAATGCAACAATAAATTTCATGTTGCAGTCACTGAAAGAACAGCACACATCACTATCTGAAGAATTATATATTACATTGAAAAAATCACAGAAGAAAGGCACACCGAAATAGAAAATGTCTTATGGTACTTACATAATAATACTGATTTTAAAAATAAAAATGAAGTAAAGAGACTAATCAATTCAAATCTGATCAACTTTATAGTAAATTTTCTTAAAACTTTTTACCTACGAACCTATCCCCATTCAGAAGAATTCGGTACTCTTATCGAAGAATATGATGTCACTAATGTCGATACTGAAAAGGAATTGTCTCTTGAACAAAACTCAAAATGAGCGATAAATAAAAAAAAATATCAACAAACCAAAATACAATACAGAAATCATCTCTATCCCAAACCATCCGACGAGAAATCGATTTATTTGAAGATGAGGGATTTAGAGGTAAAAACTTGGAAAAAATAAATCGCGCATTGGTAACAGTACCACCAACTAGCGTAGATGCCGAAACTGTTTTCCACAGTTTCCAATTACGGTAATTTTTGCACAAAATTACGTTCCAGGCGTAATGACAATACAATTAATGCATTATGTTTTTTAAGATCACATTTCAAAAATTTGTAATAGTACCACAGATTGAACAGTGATGTTTGCACTTTTTTGTGATTTAAATAAATAAGATGTTTCTTTGCTTTTTTGTGATTCTTTATATACTGCTATAATTTATAAGTTACAAATTATTTTTTGTGATATTTATACTCCCTAATAAAACTGACAAATAAAACAAAGAAACGCGTGTGTTTTCTTTCTTTTTCTAAAAACCGGTATTAAAATTGGTATCCCGGTATTAAGATCTAAAAAATATCGAATACCGGTATTGAACTTTTGGCCCGATTTTGCAATCCCCAATACCGAGATACTCAAGACCGGCGGACAGTATGCAATCTAAGTCTTCTACTAGCTAACTACGAGAACTAACTTTAGATGAAAATGATTCATTTTTAATGCATTTTTAAATATTTGATATTAAATGCATCATATCATATTATTATATATGTGGCTATTATTATTATGTTTGTAGTTATGTAGGTAAATGCATATTCCGTATTTATTATTAAGTTATAATAAGTACTGTAGAAACATTTTTTAGCTCACAACACCTACACCACTGGGTGGACCGCAACACCTTGAAAAAAGTAGAAGTAGCCCGTACCCTGGAAAAATCTGCCGACCCTTGCATTACATAAATAATTCTAAAATGTAGTTCAGCAAACTTGGTATCTAAATTTGTATATTACTGTTTGCATTTATTTATTTCTACAAGTGAATTAAAATAAGTCAAACATTTTACATTCTCTTGTTGGTCTCTTAATTCGTATATAGTTGTTTGCATTTATTTATTTCTATAAGCCATTCAAAATGAGTTAAATAGTTTACATTCTCTTATTAAGTGGCACCAAAGGTTAAATTATTCATCATTTCGCTCCTAACTCAGACCACTTGGATGATCAAGATTTGCTGTGAATTTTCATATTCTTGTTTGGTTTCATTTTATACTTATCGTATTCGGAAAGCCAAATGATTTTTATCAATAAATACTCTGTAAAATATAATAATGAATAATTTAAACTGTAATTGCTTGAAAGATCAAAAACCTTTTTATATAAATAATCTAATGATATGAATATATGAAAGAGAAAATTATCCTTTGCGTTGTCTAATCATTACTATTTGTAATTATTCTATTTAATTTTTTCCCTATAGGTTCTTAATGATCAGAGAGGTACAAATAACAGCAGTATAAAGATAAGGTGTGGTTGCACAGTTAATTAAAATTATAAACAAAGATATACCTATTTTGAAAAATCAATACATTTAAAGACAAAGTTCGCAGAAATAGCCATTACAGTATTGATACATCAAAAAATTGACTTTATTTTAAGTGACATCAACATAAAACAGCAACTCAAAAGAAACTTTAACCAAACACAAACTTATATTATAGAATTTAAAATATTTCAGTCTAACTTAAAAAGCAAACATGCAGAAATCAGACATAAAATAACCTATAAGCAAAATAAGGAAAATTAATTTTGTAAGTAATTACAAACATAAATGTAAAAATAAGCGAATAATCAAATAAAATGTTATACTATAAAAAATAATGAGGGCAAATACAATTAATATAAAATATTTGCACATGAATTTAAGCAAATACAAAAGCATGGTTACAATTACAAAATTTTAACAAATGTCGTAATTATAAAAATGTAAAAATTCAGAACTGTAGTCTGTGAAAATCTCTAATGCATTTAAATATAAAGTAGACACTGCTTTAGAAATTATTTTGGGTCCAAAGCAATGTGATGACTGCATCTGAATGACCAATACAGTCAAAATTCAATCCTATTAGTATTAGGACAACAGAAAAGACATACCATCCATATGATGAATATATTATTCAAAATGCTTTAAAAATTATTTGGCAGTATTATTCGATAATGCGTTATTAATAAGGTTCAACTGTATGAAATGAAAACTTTCATGAATTTAACTTAACATTCTCTATTGAGTTATAATTATGTAAATTATTAAGTTACATATTTCTTGAACCTGAAGTACATAATTGTTTTGAATGAACTCTAATTCTTCTTCTTCTTCTTGAGAAAGAAGTTAATATTCTATATTACCTTAGTCAGTGTACTTGATATCTTCGTTGAATAATTGGAAATAAGATGTTTTAATATAACAGAATTATTATATATTGTGTCCTTAATGCTTAGTTTTTATATATCAAATCAACATTTGCCCTTAATAAATGTATCTTGTAATCTGCACATATATATTACTTTAAAGGAATAAAAGTTGGTTGCTAATAAAAATTTCGCGTCAAGTTTTAAAGAACTAAAATGACAAAACATACAAATAAAGGAATTATAAGATGATGGTACTGATTTTTTATAAACAATTGCGTCGGCATACCACTTTTCACGAATTATCCATGGTTTTTTAATAAATAATCCTACTTTAAAAGATTACATTGAATGCTGAAGAATCAATATAAATTGATTGTACGTCTACAGAATTGATGTAATTTACAATGAGCAATTAAATGTGGCAGGTTTGAAAAATATCAGATTGACTAAATCAAAATTTGTTTAATTAATGACAGTTTTTGATTTCTGAGAATCATTTAAAAAGTTTACTTCCAAATCCAGTTGCTGAAGGATATGGTATGAAAAAAGAATTAGAATTAAGTATCAAATAAAGCTGAGTTGAATAGTTGATTGAAAGTGGAAATTCTCTGTTCTGCTACTGCAGCGTTGAAATACTGTATTTTTAAAATAATTTTAATGTATATTTCTAAGTCATAAAAGATTTTCCTTTTTATTTATCTTTCATTTTTCTTAACTTTTATTATCGTTAAATGAGCCTTTATATGTCAATTATCATTTTTTACAGAATTAATTTTAGATAGAATTATTATAAGATATTCTGAAATTAAATGCATCAAACAGTTATAAAACAGAAGGCATTTTATATAAAAAATAGTAATAACAAAAAGGGAATAAATAATAAAATACACTATGAAGAGATATAAACTATATCTGGTCATTTCAAACATATTATGAATGTTTTACTGTGGTCAGATGCCAAAATGCAAATTCTCAATTATTCCTATAGTCACTCGGATATTCAGAAACAGCCATGTTAATAATTTTAGCTAATAAATTATTTTAGACAAAAGCATCATTAATGAACTATGCAAACCACGATTATCTTCTCACAAAAAAGAAACCTTTTATTAATTTCGTATAACTATTTCAAATTGAAAAAAGGATTAAGTCAGCACATTTTGTTTCCAATTATTTAATTTATCCTATATAAGATAAGAACATATATGTGCGAAATGATATTTTTTTTTATTGCAGGGAAGAAAGAATTTGCGAAATCACAAGATTTGAAAGAAAGAAATTGCAGGTTATTCAGTTTACTGATTTTTATAATATATAAGAATAATTCAGATTCGATTCTCTATTTTAACAATAAGAGAACCAAATAGAGGAACCATATTAATGATAGCCTGCCTCGGCTCTTTTTTAATTTTAAATATTTTCCCACGAGATTAAAGTTTTAATTGTATATTTTCTCTTAGCATATATAAACTGAAAAATTATGTAAGTAAATGAAATTTAATGAAAGGCAATGTAAAATAATGTTTATAGATTTATAAATATTATATTCTTTAAGTTTTTATCCAACTGAAAGCTGAGTCTTTCTCCAACGTTTCAGAAATGAACTGTTGAGTTACGTTTAAAGTAAATATCTTGTTAAATAAACAATGAAATAGGATTAAATTTATTTTCTTAACTACGAGAATTAAATGCAATGACAAGAGTGCACAAGTAACAATGAGCAACCGTCTCGCACTCGGGATTTTTATTTTCCAATCTTAAATACCGATTTTTCCTTAAATGAGAGAAAAAAATACAATAACATTTTTTTTTTCGTTTTTTGAGGCAAAATACTCAATAAAAATTAATTAATTTAAAACAAACTTTTCAGATTAAAAACTTTTGACAATTCAAATGAAAATTATATTATAACAATTCATGTATAATTTTTGGGATGTATTAATGATTATAAACGATTCATTTTCGAAAGCTGAAATGCTACTGTTGCAAATATGAAAATCGTGCAATGCAATTTTAATATTGAAATAAACGTTAGAATAAAAAAGGAACAAGGAAGATTTTTTTGCATTTATCTCATTTCATTTAAAAAAAGAAATTCAGAGAATGTCCTCGAAGGGGTGTACGAGAATTTTTATTCCTTGCTGTTCGCAAGCAATAGATAATGCGACTAATAACCAATCATGATAATAATAATCATATTTAAATGCTTTGCAGTGTCAAAAAGAAAACTCTTATCTCAGACTCATTTCGGATGGTCACTTTTATACGTGTACATTAAATAATAACGAAGGATCTGTTTATCCAGCTAGATGAAAAAAAAAACCTATCATGATAATATTTAAGAGAGATTTACATTATTAGTTAAGAAGTTAATAAACAGTTGATAAACTTTTCAAACATTCATGTTTACTATATTTCTAAATCTAAAAAACTGATTAGTATAGGTTAACAGAAAATAAATGAAAATAGGTTAACATAAAATAAATGAAAATAGGTTTACATAATATAAAATTTAAAACAAAACCTAATTAAACCATGATTTATAGGTGTCGTAAAAATGACATAAATCGAAAAATTCATATATTTTGCGATGCGTCGCTCAGGGCCTACGGGGCAACATCCTATACAAGGTAGGTCGAAAACACTGGAAAACGTAATGTCCTCTTTGATGTCAAAAAATAGAAATTTCTAGAAGGTGTTTATTATAAAATTGTTGAAAAATTCATATTTTGGACAGATTCTTAGATAATGTTGTATTGGATAATTAGAGGAAATGTCAAGAGGTTCAAGCAGTTTGTGGTGAATTGTGTTGCAGAGGTGCAGGAAAAAGTCGAATCCGAATGATTGGTTTTATTGTCCATCGGCAGATAACCCATCAGATTTGCTCACTAAGGAGTTTGTTGGAAATTTGATATCCAGTCAAAAATGATGGTATGGGCCCAACTGGTTATTGCAGAATTGTAATTATTGGCCGGAAAAATCAGTCAAGCAATCGCAGGTTGTGGGTAATTCAGAAATATTGAGGGGGCCACAGGCAGATTTGGTTGTTTGTTTTGTAATTAAGGTGGAGGTTATTGAGGAGCTTTGGAATAAAATTTCAGTTTGGAGTGTGATTGCTTGGTGTTTGAGATTCGTGAGAAATAGTAGAGGAAACAGGGTTTCGACACCGTATTTGGAATGTTTGGAGTTGAAAGAGTCGCATGATAGGATTATACATTTGGTTCAGAAGGTTACACTTTCGACCGAAATTTCCGTACTAGAGGAAGGAAATGTGTTGAGTGCAGGTAAATCGATTCAGCTTAATCCATTTTTGGATAGTAAAGGACTTCTCAGGGTTGGGGGAACAATTGGAAACTCCAGTTTGCCAGCAAGTGTAAAGCATCCTTTGATATTACCAATACAGCATCCAGTAACAACTATGATTATGAGACTGTACCAATATTCTGCAATTAGACAGGTCTATTGGATTCTGGGAGCCCGATCATCCATAAGAAAAATCGTGAGAGACTGTGTCATTTGTGTGCGGTTTCGTGCAGAATTCTCGAGGCAAA
The DNA here is from genome assembly GCA_026543865.1 of Argiope aurantia. Lineage (NCBI taxonomy): Eukaryota > Metazoa > Arthropoda > Arachnida > Araneae > Araneidae > Argiope > Argiope aurantia. The sequence goes on along the minus strand of JAPMOR010019389.1, from coordinate 45,476 downwards.
TAATGGCCGACTTGTCTGCATCCCTTGTCATATCAGGTAGAGCATTCCTGAGAGCCGGTAAAGATTTTTGTGGACCATTTCTTCACTCCTCATCGTGGAAGAGGTGCGAGACCCGTGAAGATGTACGTCTGTGTCTTCGTTTGTTTCATCACGAAATCGGTTCACCTGGACCTCGTCAGTGACCTGAGTACTGCGGTGTTTCTTGCATCTTTCAAGCCCTTCGTTGGACGCAGAGGGAAGCTGGCCGAGAAATTCCGAAATTGTGGCACCAATTTCGTCGGGGCTAAACATGTGCTGAAATTATAGAGTTCGGAGGCGATTGGTGCGTATTTGGCCAACGAAGGTGTTGTTTAGAGAACAAATGTTTCATCGGCCCCACATTTCGGCGGACTCTGGGAGGCGTCTGTGAAATCGGTGAAGTATCATTTGAAACGAGTAATAGGATGTCAAATCCTCACTAATGAAGAGTTTCCAACTGTTCTAGTGGAGGCCGAGGCAGTACTAAACTCCAGAACATTGGTTGCTGCGTCGGATGATCCTAAGATTTTTCAGTGATTACGCCTGTAAAATTCCTTATAGGGTCAGAATGACAGAAATTCCCGGAGCCTGATCTGACGGATCAAAAGATCTCGATTCGAGATAAACTAAAATTGATAAGTCAGATTTCACTGTCCTTTTGGAGATCCTGGTCCAAAGATTATTTAACCCAGTTGCAAGTGAGAAACAAGTGGAAAACTCCTTATGCAAATTTAAAAGTCAACGATTTGGTGTTGATAAGAGACCTCCTACCTCCAATAAAGTGGAAATCTACCTCCAATAAAGTGAAAAATGGCAAGAGTCTTAGAGACTTTTGAGGGAACTGATAACTACGTTAGATCAGTTAATCTAAAAATTGCAAATGGAGGGTTAAAAAGACCCATCCATAAACTCGTCAAACTTCCTATTGACATTACTTGATTAATTTTTGTGTATTTTTTGTATTTTAAAATATTTGAATGTATTTTCAATTCATTTTGTAATCTGTTTAATTATAAGTGTTTGACCTTTTGATGACATTCGTCATCGGAGTCCAGTGTTAAGAATTATTCTTTTTCCGAAAGAGGGAGCTGCGTCACCTCCCAAATAATCCCGCTTTTTAGAAATGTATCATTCGAGTGTGTTTCTGTGTGTCAGTGATGACTAAAATAAAAGCCGTTAGTGGAAATGGTGTTTCCTGTTCTTTCCTCGGTAGTTGTTGGGGTGAGTTTTGGTTTCTTATAATTTAATTACAAATACAAGTATTACTTAACAAGATAACACATAAAAAGGAATATTTCAAGCATTACCGGTGTTAATTCTTAAATTTTAAAATTCCGGTAAAAAAATTTTAAATCCAACTACATAAATTAATTTTTCATAATGCTTAGGTTAATAATGCATATGCATATTAATAATAGAATATATTATTAATAGAGAATATTAAAATATTCTGAAGTTATAGTCTCTAAAAGTCAGAATTTTTTACTTAGAATTAACAAGCTTAACACAAATTTACTCTAAAAATTCGAAGCGTGAGCTTATATATATAACAATGAAATGAGATTTTCGCTTTTTACTGCGAAAACTTCCAAGAAATGTGCTACAGGAAGTTGATTTAAGCACCATTTTAAAATATTTTTTTCAATAATATCAGCTTAATCATGGTACAATATTTAAAATGTTAGCTGAAATGAAGTTTTTATCGTTTTGGAGAATGTGCTTTATCGCATCTAAAAGAATTATTTTACTGCTTGCTGCAATTTTGAATTCAAGATGAATTTTAGAAATTTTCTGTTCTTTAATCTGTTCCATTTTCCATGATAAATTAAAACACAGCAAATACGTAAAAAAATCACATTAACCCCTTAATTGATTTATTTTCTTTACTATCTAATAAGATGACCCCTTCTCTTTTGGCAACAATTATAATTTGGATTCAAATGGAAATCCATTGAATATGCGACTTATCTATGTATTCGAAGCAATTTTAATATTGAATTATAATCGTTATAAATGGTTTATTTTTTTGATTACAATTGTCAAAATTCGATAAATCGATGTACGTATGGCACTTGGACAAAACAATTAAGCGATTAAAGCTAGAATGGGTTCAAAAGTACTCTAACAATTTCTTTTTATTCAAGATAAAATAGATGCATCATCAAGTCTGCACCGGAAATAAAATTAAGTTAAATAATCAAATTTTCACCTTTTTTTTTCTTTGCTCTTGAACAAGTTCTTGTATTCTGACAGTGTAAATGATGGAGCCAGCTCAAATTGTATGTCTCGATGTATTAAAGGTCACTATTTAAAATTGTATCATTTCGCTTATTTTAGTTATTCAAACTATAATTTGATAATATTAATTCAATTTTATAATTAATCATTTTACTTTTGCAATAAGTTTAACTAATCTTAATGCATATCTGAAATCTTTTGTATTCAACTTTTTAATAGAGAAATTTGGGAAGAACACATTTTTGTTTAAATGTTATTGGAAAAAATTTAAGGATATGCTGAAATAAACCTAAATGCCACTTGATCTTTCGTAACAAAATTGCTTGAGGGATTGCTACATAATAAATTTATTCTCTACATTGTTTTATAAATATTTCTAAAAACTAAGCATTTGTGTTTTTAAAAAATAGGTGAAGAAATTGAAAAATTCATCCTTTGTACACGAAGTATGCAAAGAGAAAATATTGTCAAAAAATTTGAATTGAGCTTCATGATTTAATTCTTTCTGAATAAAAAAGAAGAGATAAGACATTAATGAAACGATGTTTGGAAATAAACATGAAAAATCATAAAGAAAAGTGTTGCAAACATGGAATTTTATATGCTGCCTTCCAATCTTTTGAGAAGAACACGCCTAGGCTATGACGGCACGACTTCTTCAGTTTCGCTTTAGTTATTACATACTGGTGAACTTGGACGTTATCTTTTCTTTTTGAAATACTTTGTTTCGATCAATGAAGGCATGTACATATCAATTGAAATACTATTGATTTATATCTTGTATCAAACATGGTTGATAACACAGACGATAAGTTGATAAATTGCATTCTGATAAACCGACATTGCTTTGTGGCCTGTTCATCCTATACGTGAGATGGATGTTAAATTGACTCGTCTCCGTACAGGGCATACGCGCTTCACCCATAAACATCTCGTATTTAGAGAAAATGCGCCTATGTGCAACAGTTGCAAAGTTCCTTTTACTGTTCATGTGTTGACTGAATGTCCTCTTTTTAATTCTTATCCTGCTCGTTTCTTTACCTCAACGTCTTTAACATTGCAAGACCTGGTAGGTGAAAAATACCACCCAAATATTTTTAATTTCTTCGAAGCTATTAGTTTTTTCACTTGCATTTAGCATCTTTTTTTCTTCTTTAGTGTTATAAAAGATTAAATGTATTACTTCTTTGTTTTGTATTCTTATGAATCATAGTTTCGATTCTATTCGTATTTTTTTCATCTTTTTTCATGTGTTTTTATCTTTATACCGCTGATCTTGTTTTTTATAAATCTTTTTATAATTTTACCATTAGATTGACGCAGCATGGCTCTTGCGCCATGAAACGCAACTCAATCAATCAATCTATCTATACCCTGTAGGATTACTATGGTGAAAACCCCATGTCCCTTACAGCAGGTCAACCTTTTAACAAAGCATATGTTTTCAAAGAAGCATACAGCAATTAATAATACAATACTGATAAAAGCAGATGAAGATGAATATTGCCATTTATGCTTTATTTATTGCCTACGCGATTTCGAGCTTCAATTATTCGTTGCCTTCAATTGAAGGGCTCTAGATATATTGCAAGCTGATGCAAGACAATCCGCTGCTGCCGGAGAGCTGAATGCGTCTCGTAATACTATACATAGGCTGTGGAGCCATTATTAAAGGATTATAAGGCCAGTAGTAAGTGGACTCCATATAATCACAAAATCTTCAGACGATCGCTACCTCTGGCAACGTGCCGAACGTCGGAGAACACTAACAGCACGACAGCTGGCATCGCAGATCTCAGCTGCTGCAAGAAGGCCGATTCCGCCAAACTGTGTCGCACGACGACCTGTCGTTTGTGTGTCTTAGTGCATGTCAGAGGGTTGTCTGACACGGCGAACGAAACGGCCTCCACCTGTTCGCTTGGGGTTCTGTCAACGCTCTCCGGTATCGTAAATAATTTTATGAATTCTTGTGTGTTCTCTTATCGCTGTAATGGGTACAAATGTAATATTTATAGATAAAACCCAACCACGAAGAGCACGATTGGAGCGGAGTTACTTGGAGTGTGAAATAATTCCACAGATGTAGTGGCTTTATAGATCAGCGGATCAGTATCCCATAGAGTATGTGTGGGACATATTGGGAATACAAATAGCAGGTCGCAGTGTGCGTTAAGCGACGGTCCCACGACCGGAGAAATCTTCAGACGCACCACAATAGACGATCAATGAAATTATTGCCAGCATGCCACGCTGTTGTTAAGCATGCGTTTCAGCTAGAGGATATCATACCCGTTATTAGCGTGGAGTTTCTCTTGCATATTCTGTCTAGCAATTTGGGTTTGTCGCATCGCGACGATCATTATATATATATATATTCTCTTTGCTTTGTTGTTTGGTATGTGGTCTAGTAATACCACTACCTCGTGTACAATTTTCACGCTCATCCATTCGATAGTTTTTGTTTTATTCCGATTTTTGCATTTGTTACTTATTTTCTTGAGAAGGAGTTTAAATGATGGAATTTTTAAGACTGTACAACAGACGACATTCATTTTAAAAACTCATCAACTATTTCTCTGTTTTACATACTCCATCTAAATATAATAAAAAATTTTGCGACTTTGTAAGTATGCATTTTCTACATATCCACCGAAACAAATGGGCCGAATTCAACCAAATTTTGTACACTTATTCATTACGATAAGAGAAAGAATATTGTCAGTATTTCAAAGTACAGAACTTAATTGAAATTTCAATGAATTCGAAATTAGCAAAAATTGTCTTTTTTCCTATTTGTGCTACATTTTTAATTTTATTATATTTTCTTTTAATTTAATGCATGCCTTTGATAGTTAAACTTTATTAGTTGATGTCAAAGTAACAATTTAATGATACTTAATCGAAGGATTAGGATAATCGTTCAAATTGAAACGAAAACAAGTAAAGTAGAGATTCTGTAAGCAAAGTAAACAGGGATCTTTACTCCCTTTATGTTTACTCTACACTGCGCCTTCTGCTGTCTCCTTTTTTCTTCTTTCCCTCGACGGTAGGGAAGGGACCTCTCCATGAGAAGCTGCCGCCGCTCTGTTTGCTTCCTGACAGCAAATACCCCCACGTGTTTGCCGTACGTGGCGACTCATTAGACGAGTGGTGTACTGTTGGTCCACACGTATTAACACACCTACGACGTATTTCTGTTCGTCGAGACCGAAAATTCCTTCCAACAAAGCATCTAATTCTCACATTCCACAGGCCTAAATTACCCGAGTATATCAAAGATGGTTACATGAGATTACCGGTGAGACCATACATCCCAAATCCGCTACGATGCTTCCAATGTCAGAGGTTTGGTCACGCTAAAACTGCCTGCCGCAGGATACTCACATGCACCCGCTGTACGGAGAAAGGACATGAAAGTGAACCATGTGACGCACAAGAGAAGTGTGTTAACTGCTTCGGTAATCATACTTCTTATTCCCGCTCCTGTCCTCGTTGGCAAAATGAAAAGCAAATTGTAGCTATGAAATTTAAAGAGAACATATCATATCCTGAGACCAGACGCAGAGTCACAGCACAGACACCGGTACCGGGTTTCAGTTATGCCTCTGCAACACAAGGAAAAATTGATAAAAAATATTAGTAGAAATCAATCGCCTGAAAACTCTTCCAACTCTGATTCGGAACAATCTGGAAATACTGTTCCAAAAACACCTAAATTTCAAAAAACTACTTTAAAATCTAAATCGCAAAAATCTCTCGCTCTGAAACCCACAAAGCGCGGTCTTCTACCAAAAGCGCTACCCTCCAAATTAAAAAAAAATCTCTTGTTCATAATTCTGTTGCTTTGGGTTTGGCATCACAAGGTGTAGCCCATAAGGACTTAAGGTCCATTTTCAGTGGTCCCTACAAAGGCCCAGACCTCATTTCTCTGCATCCATCTGAAGAGGAGGATCAAGATCTGAGAATGAGTTGTAAAATTTCACCAACTCAATCTAATGCTCCAACTATTTCTGATGCAACAAAAATCCCTTAATGGGTACTTTCATTTCCTGGAACTGTCGCGCCATCTGCTCCAAATTACAAGACATAAAGAACATTTCTAACACTTTTCATCCAGTCTGCATTGGAATTCAAGAGACTTTGCTGAAGTCCAATACCCCATTTGAACTTCGTGACTACAATTGTGTTCGGAAAGATACAGACAGTGGAGTGAATAATTCCGCTGGTGTCTGTATCTTAACATCAAACCTTTATGCGAGCACCCCTCTTACTTTACATACTTCCCTACAGGCTGTGGCTGTGCAGATTCATACTCGATCTTTAGTCACAGTCTGTTGTATATATTTGCCACCTCACGATGTTATTAATCTTTCGGAACTTAACAAATTGATGAGCCAGCTACCAACGCCTTTTCTGATAATGGATGACTTCAACGCACATAGTATTTTGTGGGGTTCGGGGAGTACGAATACTCGTGGGAGACAGATTGAACAATTTGTTTCTGATTATTGCCTCTGTCTTCTTAATGACGAGGAGAAAACATGCTTCCATGGACCCACACGCACATTTCGCTGTATTGATCTGGCCATTTGTTCCCCAGAACTCTAGCCACTATTAAACTTTACAGTCGATGATGATCTCCATAACAGTGATCATTTCCCATTGATAATCGCACATGCTTATAGACCCCTCAGGGACTCACCTAATATAGGTGAGTACGGGTGTCCCAATCCCGAGGTTCCCAGGGATCTATACTCCCTTTATGATTTACTCTCCACTACGCCTTCTGCTGTCTCCTTTTTTTTCTTTCCCTTGAGGATAGGCGAGGGAGCTCTCCATGAGAAGCTGTCGCCGATCTGTTTGCTTCTTGCTTCTCATGGACAGCCAAAACCCCACGTGTTGGCCGTGCGTGGCGACCCAATAGAAAGACGGATGGTGCACTGTGGTCCCCGGTGTATCAATCGGCTGGTACCTAGTCACCTGAGTGGCTAGTCTGCTAGGGATCAAGCGATGGGGTTACTCCTTGGGCTTGGCGTTAAGGTTGGTCACTGTCCCCGGGGGTAACTCCGAGCGTATAGGTTCCGGCTAGCACTAGGGTAAGTGCCGAGGCTGGAAATGACCAGAGCCGGTGGCTGCCTACCCTTGTTGGGCTCCGTGGTGGGCGGTGCCGTCGGGCCTGAATTTCTTTCAATATCACATGGGCTCTTCCAAAAAATCTCCCTTCAGTGGGCGTCCTAAGAATCGAAATTTTGTTAACTTTCAAACGACCAACTTTCATCATTTCGACTCCTTTTTTATAATGAAACGTGTGTCCGAAAATAATGAAACATTTGATAATCTCTCCTTTTCTAGTACAAAAAGCTATTGCAGCAACAGTCGGAGACGTGTCTTCTATTCGAAAAATGCGTTCAGGTGATTTGTTCGTGGAAGTCAATTCTAAAAAGCAAGCTCAACAAATCATGAAAATAGAAGCTTTGGCTACATTTCCTGTGACAGTCGCACCTCATAATTCCTTAAACTATACTAAGGGAGTTATTACGTGCGGGGAACTGTTCAATGTACCTCTTGAGGAAATAACAAAAGAGCTAAAACCTCAAGGAGTAACGCAGGTACGCCAAATCAATATTAGACGGGATGGTCAAATTCAACCAACAAAACATTATATTCTAACCTTCCACAGTACTAAATTACCAGAATTCATATATGCAGGATACATAAAATTACCGGTTAGGCAGTACATACCAAATCTGTTGAGATGCTTTCAATGCCAGCGCTTCGGGCATTCCAAAGTTAATTGCCGCGGGACCCTAACTTGCGCCCGCTGTGCAGGAAAAGGCAATGAAAGCCAACAATGCAACGCTGAAGAAAAATGCCTGAACTGTGGTGAAAATCAAACATCTTATTCTCCAACCTGTGAACGCTGGCAACTGGAAAAGCAAATTACAACAATTGAAATAAAAGAGAATATATCTTATCCCGAAGCGAGGCGGAAAATTGTAGCATTAACACCCAAACCTGGTTTAAGTTATGCATCCGCTGTTCAAACCTCCTACTGTGAAAACTGTTCTTGCACAAACTGTACTAAAAAAGGCATCAAAACAAAAACACAGGTAAAATTGTCTGATTCTGATACTGAAACTTCCCTGAATAGCACTCCTGATAATAGTAAACCAACTGTCGTCTTTAAACCAAAACATAAATCAAATAAATCCCTCAAGCTAAAGCTCTCCAAACGTGGACTGGCTACTAAAGATCTTGCCAGTAAACTTAAAAAAACAACTTTAAGCAGTTCTGTTGCTCTGGGACTTGCGGATAAAGGTGTTGCTCATAAGGACTTAACGTCCATTTTTAGTGGCACATCAAAAAGTCCCGAAATCATTTCACTCCATCCATCGGAGGAGGAGGATGAATTTGAAATGAGGTGCGATGTCACGCAACCTTCGAACACTGTTCTCACACCTTCCCTTGCAAAAAGACTCTTAATGGGTACCTTCCTCTCTTGGAATTGTCGCGGCATTCGGTCCAAACTTCATGACATCAAGACCATTATTAACAACTTTCATCCTGTTTGCATTGGTGTTCAAGAAACCTTTTTGACACCAAACATTCCTATAAAATTGCGCGGTTATACCAGTATTCGAAAAGATGCAGACACAGGATCTCACATTTCTGGAGGTGTCTGTATCTTCACATCAAATTTTTATACGAGTTCACAACTAAATTTGCATACTTCTCTACAGGCTGTGGCTGTGCAAGTTCACGTACGAACATTAGTCACAGTCTGCTGCATTTACTTACCGCCTCATGATGTCATCTGCCAGCAAGACCTTGACAATCTAGTGGACCAGCTTCCTTCACCTTTTATTATACTTGGTGATTTTAACGGTCATAATATTTTGTGGGGTTCGAATAGTACAAACTCTCGTGGGAGACAGATTGAGCAGTTTATTGCCAATAACTGTCTCAGTTTACTGAACAACGAAGAGAAAACATACTTTCACGAACCGACACGTAGCTTCCATACAATTGATCTGGCCATATGTTCCCCTGAACTTCTGCCATTGCTGACCTTTGCAGTGAGCAGATATCTTTATAATAGTGATCATTTCCCTATTATTGTCTCCCATGCTGATAGAGGTGATGTGACACATTGTCCTCCGCGTTTCCTATTCCAGCGGGCAGACTGTGGTGCTTTCATACGATTGGCAAATGTCACAGACTATGGCAAATACTTGCGACATCACGGAAGCAGTGCAACATGTCGTTGATAAAATAATAAGTGCCGCAAATGCCACCATCCCGAAGACTTCCCCACGTCTAAGAAAACTTCGTAGACAGTGGTGGAACGAAGCTTGTCGTGACAGTCATAAGAACCAAAAACGGATTTGGAATATTTTAAGAAGGTACCCGACAATAGAAAATCTGGTTGCTTTTAAGCGTGCCAGAGCCCTTGCTCGTCGCATTCGCCGACGTAGTCAGAGGGAATCCTGGATTAAATTCGTATCATCAATCACATCCACCACTTCCAGTAAACATTTGTGGAAAAAAGTAAAGGCTGCTAATGGGATATACAGTGAAACCCACATTTCTGTTTTAAATACAGGAAATATGATGCATTCCACCCCTTTAGATATTGCCAATATTCTTCGGTCAAGCATTTGCACAAGTATCCGCAATAGAATCTTACAGCCTGAATTTCTGCCAAGTAAGAATCGTGCGGAACAGTTGCCTTTGCGCTTTAAAGTCCAAAATACCAGTCCATATAACTGTGCATTCAAGCTGTCGGAACTGGAAATGGCTTTATCTAAAGCCCATGATGCAACCCCTGGACCAGATGGCATGACATATAATATGCTCCGCCATTTGAACGCAACTTCCCTTTCTAATCTGTTATTATTATTATTTAACAGAATATGAACAGAAGTACCCGTCGCAATGGCGAGAAGCTATTATGATCCCAATATTAAAACCTGGGAAGGAAGCATCTAACCCTCTGAACTACCGACCAATTGCTTTGACGAATTGCCTCTGCAAAACCTTTGAAAGAATGGTCAATGCACGTCTTATTCACGAATTGGAGAAACAAGGATGTATTCCCCCGTTGAAGAGTGGTTTCCGAACAGGTAGATCTACTTATGATAACCTCGTATTACTGGAAACTGAAATTCGCAACACATTTGTAAGAAGGAACCACCTTGTCTCCATATTTTTTGACATTGAGAAGGCGTATGACCGGACATGGCGCTATGGAGTACTTTCTAGACTTTATAATTTTGGTTTTAGGGGAAACCTCCCCATATTTTTACAGAATTTTTTATCACATCGGACTTTTAAAGTTCGTGTAGGTAACTTTTATTCTGATTTTTTTATTCAAGCTGAGGGGGTTCCGCAAGGAAGTGTCCTCAGTGTTACACTTTTTATTATTCACATTAGTTAAGTTTTATCTGTTTTACCTTCATCTGTTCAGGCATCACTTTATGTTGATGACCTACAGATTTCATGCCAGGGCAGCAATATGACTTTAATAGAGCTGCAATTGCAAAATGCCGTTAATAAAGTAGTAGCTTGGTGCGATAAAAACGGGCATACTATCTCTCCAGAGAAGAGCCGATGCGTTCATTTCTGCAGGAAACGAAATATCCATGTAGATCCTGTTATTAAAATACGAAATGCGCCTATTGTTGTAGATAAGATACGATTTCTGATAGTAATTTTCGATAGAAAACTCTCCTTTCTTCCTCATATTTTAAATCTGCGGAAGAAATGTGAGAAAGCACTCAACATTTTAAAGGTACTCTCGAAAACATCTTGGGGTGCCGATCGGACATCTCTGCTCCATATTTACGAAGCAGTCATCCTCTCTCGCATGGAATATGGGTGCATAGTGTATGGTTCCACTCGTGCTTCTTTCCTGCGACGGTTGGACACCATTCACCATTCTTCGTTAAGAATTTGTTCCGAAGCGTTTCGTACCTCTCCCGTAGACAGCCTATACTCTATTTGCAACCAGCTACCTCTTGATTTAAGACGCAAAAACTTGTCTGCCTGTTATTATTTCCGCGCAAAATCTTTTCCTAATCATCCTTTCTAATATAAAGTTACCAGTTAATCTTCGCAGACTATATGATGCTCGTTCCTCTCACATTCTTCCATTTAGTGAGAGAATGAAAGTACTTTTGCATGACTCGGGCCTTTCAAATGTTATCATTAAGACTGTAGATTTGTTATGTTTTCCACCCTGGGACATCCCAAAATTTTCTTACATGAATCCCTTTGCAGGATTTGATAAATCTTCAAATGATCCAGCTATTTATAAGCACCTGTTTTTGCATCATCGCTATCAATATTCTTGTTTTGTACCAATTTTTACGGATGGCTCAAAATCGGATGGACATGTCGGTTGTGGCATAATTCTTCCGTCTGATACACTGAGCTATCGTTTACATAGTTGCTGTTCAGTATTCACTGCTGAGTTGATGGCAATTTTCTGTGCCCTTCAGAAAATTTTGTCTTTCCCTGAACGTAACTTTATTATTTATACCGATAGTATGAGTGCTCTGGAGACACTTTCGCACTACAGCAATCGGATGCATCCGCTTGCGATTAGAATCCTATTTACTTGGCGTCTCCTACAAAATGAAGGTTTTCATATCCTTTTTAGTTGGATCCCGAGTCACGTAGGCATTTCTGGGAATGAAGAAGCCGATTCAGCGGCAAAATCTGCAGACTTCTTTTTGTCCCATAAACTTCCATATTGCGACATTAAGAGATTTTTCACTAAACATATTTATTCAACATGGCAATTAACATGGTATTTAAAGATCGAAAATAAACTTCATTCCGTCAAGCCTACAGTTGGTTTATGGCCTGTTCACCCTATACGAGAGGTTGATGTGAAATTGACTCGCCTCCGTATCGGACACGCCCGTTTTACTCATCGTCATCTCATCTTGGGTTCTAGGGTGCCAATTTGCCCCACTTGTCATATTGCTGTTAGTGTGAAACATATTTTAATTGAATGTCCTGATTTTAATACTCATCGTCATAATTTTTTCAACTCGTCTTCTCTTAACTTGCAAGACCTAGTGGGTGAAAAATACCACCCAAATATTTTTAAATTTTTAAGAGCTATTGGTTTCATCAACTATATAAAACATCTATTTCATCTGTTTGTTCTTCCTTTTATGTTGAATATTTTTTATATATGATTAATTTTACATTTACGTTAATCATTGTCCTACATTAAGATAGTTTTTTAATATTTGTATCGACGCATTTTATGTGGTTTTCATTGCTTTCACTTGTTTTTAAGATTTGTTGTTTTAAATGTTCGATCTGATTTTACCATATGCTTGGCGCAGTATAGGCAAATATGGCTCTTGCGCCAATAAACCATACACAACAACAACAACAACAGCATCTACACTGACATCAAGAGTGCTTTGGAGTCTCTTTCCAATTTCAGTAATTTAATGCATCCGGTTGCTTTGGAAATCCTGGTTTTTCTTCAATCTCTTGAAAGCAAAGGGTTCGAAATTCTATTCTGCTGGGTTCCGAGTCATGTCGGAATACCGGGAAATGAAATGGCAGATGCTGCAGCAAAATCATTAAGCACTTTTCATGAGCGAACGCTTCCGCATGAGGATCCAAAGACATGTTTTGCTCGGCACGTTCATATGTTGTGGCAACGATCTTGGGATCAGTAGATTTCAAATAAGCTACATTCTCTCCAGCCAATGATTCGCTTATGGCCTACCATCCCTGTGCGTGGACTTGATGTAAAATTAATTCGGCTCCGCATTTGTCATACCCGTTTCAGTTATAAACACCTTTTATTTGGTGAACCACGTCCAACATGTACGACATGCCAGACAGTCTTAAGTGTACGTCATGTTTTAATCGATTGCCCTGTTTTTGATCATCATCGGTTACGATTTTTTAATACAGTTTCTATGGACATGCGTGATCTACCGAGTGAGAAACCTCACCCTAATATTTTTAAATTTCTGCAAACAATTGGCTAGTTGCATTTTATTTAAGTTTTTGTTTAATTTACAATCCTTTCTCGATTGTCGGTAATTAATAAACTTTTAATTTTTTCTTCACTGTTTTTTAAATACCTTTTTAATGCATCAGCTTGCGATTAGAATTTTTAATCTTGCCTAGTTTTTAATCGGAATAACATTTATTTTTAATATCTTCGAAACGCTTCTTACCGTTTGATTGGGGCAACATGGCCAGAAAACCTAAACAACCAACCAACCAACCACATGCTTATAGAGGTCGTGACATTCAGTTACCACAGCGTTTCCTATTTGAATGGGCAGATTGGACTGCTTTCACACAAATGGCAGAAATCAACTGAAAATATGGTTAATACTACAGACGTATCTGAAGTAGTAAAAAATGTTCTTGATTGCTTAATGACTTCTACTAATAATACCATTCCTAAATGTTCGCCACGTGTGCGAAAATTTCAAAGGCCGTGATGGAATGTTGCCTGCCGTGACAGCCACAAACAGCAGGAAAAAAATATGGAACAAATTCAGAAGGTACCCTACTACAGAAAATCTTGTAGCATTCAAAAAAGCCAAAGCCTTTGCTCGTTGCATTCGTCGACGTAGTGAAAGGGAATCATGGGTCAAATACATTTCGTCGATTACATCTCGTACCACAAGTAAACAACTTTGGAAGAAAATAAAGGCTGCCAATGGAATTTATCAGGAGTTTCCTTTATCAATTCTGAAATCTGGAAACGTAACATATTCTTCTCCATTAGATATTGCCAATATTTTAGAGCAGACATTTACGCAAGTTTACGCCGATACTTCTTATAATTCTAAATTTAGGGCGACCAAGATTCATTCAGAACGATGGATTTTGAACTTTCAAACTCGCAATACTCTTCCATATAATTGCGAGTTCAAGATATTTGAACTGAAAAAAGCTATATCCCTAGCACATGATACCAGTCCTGGCCCAGATGGAGTCACAAATAGTATGCTGCGCCATCTGAATGAGGTATCGCTCTTTAATCTCCTGAATCTGTTAAACAGAATATGGAATGAGCAGAGTTTTCCATATCAATGGCAAGAAGCGCTCGTTATTCCCATTCGAAAACCAGGGAAAAACCCTTCAAACCCTATGCGCTATAGACCTATGGCCTTAACAAGAATTTAAAAAATAACCGAAATTTCAGGACTTAATTTGCCTGCCATTGAACCTGCTGATTTTCTTATCTTCCCATCATGAGGTATTCACAAGTTTTCCTTTTTGAATCCTTTCTCTGAGTTTGTGAAAGATAAAATTACTTCAGTCATTTTACAGCCACTCTTTTGTTCTCATCGATGTCAATATTCCTTGTACACGCCCATTTTTACTGATGGTTCAAAAACAGAGGGACATTTTGGATGCGGTATTATATCTGATACTGTCATAAACAGTGTCCGTCTGCATGCGTCCTTTCCAGTCTTGACAGCCGAGTTGGTGGCAATTGCCCAGGCCCTTCATCATATTTCGTTTTCAACTCGGAGACTGTTCTGCATATATACTGACAGTATGAGTTCGCTGGAAACTCTTTCCCGTTTCACTTATGATATGCACCCAGTTGCTGTTGAAATCTTAAAACCTTTGCAGACTCTTCAATGTAGGGGCTACCACATTTTACTTTGCTGGATTCCCGGTCATGTAGGAATTCTTGACAATGAGCAGGCAGACCAAGCTGCAAAAACTGCGACTTTTTTCTCGAATCACAGAATACCATATTGTGATGCAAAGAAATCCGATGCATATCGAGTATTTTCTCTATGGCAAGAAACATGGGATTTATGCAGGAACAATAAATTGCATTCAGTTAAACCTTTTATAAGATTGTGGCCAGTCTGTGCGTAGGAAAGATGTTATATTAACACGCCTTCGTATAGGGCATACTCGGTTCAACCACAAGCACCTACTATTTGGTGACAGAGCACCTATGTGCTCCACATGTCGCACAGATTTTACAGTGCATCACATTTTAATCGAATGCCCTACTTTTAATGTTAATCGTAACCAGTTTTTTCACACATCACCGTTAACTGGCACTGATTTATTGGGAGAGAACCATCATCTAAACATTTTTTAAAAAGAAAATTAACCTCTTTTTTACCACATGAATGGCGCAGTGTAGCCAAAGATGGCTCTTGTGCCAGAAAAATACAAACCAAACTAAGCAAAGTAAACAGATGTTCGATGACAGGAATATAGTAATCCAAAATAACACGAGTGGAAGAATCGGTAGTCCAATGAAAACATCATCTGCAACAAAAAGTATCTTTTCAATGATGCCAGATTCAATTATTTGCGATTTCTTTGTCACTTTTTATTAATTTTATAAGTAATTGAATAGTTGATGACGATACTAAAATAAAGAAATTTATAAATACGTCAGTGTTAGGGAAAGTTCAGACTTAAAACAACTCTACCTTATTTTTTATTTTTGATATTTCTGTTTTATTTTGTAATTTATTTAGCAATGATTTTTATTAGTTCAAAAAATTCTGAGCCTGATTTAATTAGTTTAAAGAATAGTAGCAGTTTAAATCCTTTGTCATTGGCATCTTACCTGCGTCTTCTGGAAATAATAAATGTTTTTGTATGAGAAGAATATTGAGCTTTGAATTGTAAAGAATTTAAAATAGTGACTAGAAGAACAATACTAGAATGGTGTTTAGAAAAATACTTAAGTCTTATGCTCAAATTTAAATCACGACAATGGCAATTGTCGAACTAACGAAATATTGTTTTATTGTTGAACAACAACAAAGCATATGAACAACTGTTGCCAGAACACATAGTATAAATTCTAATAGAAAACTTTAAAACGGGCAATTAGTGATTTGTACCGGGAACAAATATTGATTTGGTTTATTTTTGTTTTTATTAATAAGAAATTATCTATTTAATTAATTACTCTAAATGCTCTTTATAAACTTTGAGCATTTGCTAAGAAAAGGACAGTATTAATATGTTGTTGTGTTTTTTCTTATGGCACTTTCCATGGACCAGCCCGCTGTTACGAGGATAGTGATTTAAGCCGGTGGGTGAGCGTCTCTTGTTTTATAGTAGCGCCAATTAGGGCCAAGAGTACGACTTAGCAACTCCCGCATCACTCATTCGCTTGCACAACCCCTTTTCACAGGAGGTCACATTCACACATCTCACAGATAGAACAACGAAAGAACAACCATGCCCAAACTGGGAGTCGAACCCAGGACGCCCAGATCACGGAGAAGACGCGCTACCCCAATGCCAGGACGCCGGCAAAGTATATTTATTGAGAATAGACGAATTTATTTCTTCTAGTTCTCGAAGCATTTCTACACATACAGAATACATTTCTTTATTCTGCAGTAAAGGATTTTCACATGTTTCATTTAAAAGTGGAAACAGCATAATTGAAACATCGCAGGCATTAGAAGGCAGGCATATCTGAAACTTCAATAAGAATTTTATGAAACAACCACTGCATTCAAATGAAAACCGTGAGGTGTTTGAGTTTGCAAAGTCACCAGGTATTGTTGCAAGTTGACTAAGAACAAACTATTACTACTTGATATCATATTCAACATAATAGAGAGATCTTTGGTTTTGTCAGAAAAAACAGCTTTCCACAAAGCTAACAAAACGCAAGCAATGCAGTCTTTATTAAAAGGTTCTTCAAGTACCTGAATGAATCCGCTTTCTTAATTAAGGATAGTATGTAAGATGTCATCAGCACTTTTTCTATTAATTCCTGTAGACTGCTAAGAGACATGCATGTAACTGTTTGCTTCGGCATTGCCTCATTGTGCTCAGTGCTCTTACAACTATATTCACTGTAAGGAAATTTCACATTCTTATTTGTGAAAGTATTGTCATCATGTAACAGACCTTTCAAATGGCGCAGCTTAGCCAAATATGGCTCTTGCGCCAAAAAACCTCACAAATCACCTTTCAAATGGACAGAATACTGTGGATTTTGAGGATATCGTCTTGGTAAATGGTTATCATTTGCACTTCTACATTTGGTTTAACTTTGCCTTCTGATAAGTTTGCTACCTGCGCTGTAATTCGAAATATTTGTTTTCACTCCTGCTTTACGGTTTAAGTGAACGCGATTTGATTTTGTAAAATAGATCGTTTCTTGTTACAATTTGAATCTTCTGGTCTAAATTCAGCATCGGTAACAGGCAAATGACGGAAGACAGCATTTGGAGTTCTATTTTTTATCTTCATCCACACTTTAGCAAGGTGCACATTAGAGCAGTCTCATACAAAGCAGGTTTAGTTCTTCTATACAAGTTATAGTATTTTTAGCTCAGTCTTGTAACTGCTTCGATTGAATAATACAACAATTATTAATAATGTAGGGAAAAAAAGCTATCGTCCTGTATTTTTAGCTTTTCAAGAATTAAGTCAGTTGAGGTCTTTTTTTTGGAGAAATTTTAGATTATTTTATTTACTATTGTTGACTTATTCACCTGGACGTAAGAGCGTCACCATTCTTTGAATTGGTTTTAAAAAAGATATTTTTTTATTTTCTACTTTCTGACAATCTAGTTTACATAATCCCCACTTCAATAATATTCAAAAAGCTTGATTGCAAACATAGATGGAATTCGGAGCATATATTGGCTATTTAATACTCTTCGATTTTGGAAATCAAAAGATTAGAAAAAAATATTGGCTGATAATTATAATTAATTCAGATATATATGTTCATAGTTATTTAAATAAAGGAATTTTAATCATCAAACTGAGATAAGCATCAAAGCCGAGGTTCTTTGAATATCTTATTATTTACATGAATCTTCTGAATAGAAACAAATTCCATGATGCCATTATTAGGAACGTAATAATTCGGATGAACTACTTTCTAAAAAAAATAAAGTATTTTTATGCTTATGTTGTTGTAAGTAATCGTGGTAATTTCCAAAAATGTTTAATGCATTAAAATTTCGAAAGATTGCTTCCAGTTATACAAATCCGTATACAGAAATGTACAGTTTGTGATAAATTTGGTACACTGTTCAAATGAGCTGATCTATATTGCACAGACGCCCGCATACTCGCTTTATTATTTTTTAATAGTGGAGAGGTTTGAAAAGCAACCCATATCAAATAAAATCTTAAATTCAAAATATTAAAAAAAATAGTTATGACTAAAATAGTTATTTTGCAAAAGATCACATTTCTTTCTTAAGTATTCCTTGCACCTTTACTCATTTTTGAACGATTCTTATCTGCATCCGTGCATGCATCATTTAATTGACCTATTAAATGAATGCTTACATGTCAGTGTGTAAAACTTTTAGAATTTTGGTTTCGAGAATTTTTATATCTACCATAAGTATATCACGACTTACGTTATTTATACAATACACTTTATTATAATTTTAATAAAAAAAAAACAAAGATATTCTTTAAAATAGAAACATTTAAACGTTTTTGAAAATTCGTATGTAACTAAGTATTACATTTAACCTACGAATTTATCAGGAGAAAGTATCAAATATTCAAATGTATGAACATTCATTTTTAAGAAAAGAAACTCCAAGTTTCTATTTTTACATTAAACAAGTTTGCAAACGCAAGAGTCTTGAATATCTGCCAGATTCAGTAATAAAAGGTAATTTGAAATTTTAGTTTTACCGAAAAATGACTTGCTTTATATTTTCAAGACAAGAATCTTAGATAATTTTCATCTGACAACCTGGATAATCTCTAACTCCCATTTTTCTTTTTCAATAAATAACTAACCAATGAAAAATCTTTACTAACTCCCTCTCTGATGCAAGGGGGCTATGAATTAATCTTTCAGCCACATTTTGATTGTGGATTCACCTACATTAATGAATTTTTAATCAGTTTCGAGTTTTCCGGTGGGAGCCTATTTACCGTTCGGCGATGATTTTCAGGTTATTTCGCGGAATCCATCGCTAATGATCTCCTCATCTCTAAAGACAATTTTTCTTTCGGTCCGAAATTAAAGATTCTACCGAAAAGAATAGCGGATCGGGGTTTCAGAATTGAAAGGCGTGGAAGGCGGAATTAGCGAACTAAAAGGAAAAACAAAACCCGATTGTTGTTACAAAACTTGTTTGAAGGCTCGTCGTATACGACTTATGCATAAATTTGTTAATTTTGTATTGCACACTTGAAGCATAGTTAATTTTTTAACAGAATGAAATCCCGTGATCCTTTCCTACAAAAATTACATTCTTTATCTATAATTTTTATAATATTCCATACTTTTGATTCTTTTCATAGAAACATAAACTTTTCTTTCTATTCATAAAAAAACCATTCTTACGTGTAATAATCTTTAAATATGCCAAGAGCATTAGATCCTCTTGTAACACGCAATAGATGCGCCATGCCGAAGCTATATAAGGTGGGGTTTTTTTTTCAAGTTAATTGTGCATAACCAATAAATGCGTAAGCTATATTAAAGGTTTTTTCCGGTTAAGTGAACATATATTTCTATAGATTCTGTTTGGAGGATTGTGACAGCAGATATTGCAGAACTCGATATATACTAGTAAGATTTTCGAATTTGTCAGCCAAAATTAAATGAATAATAACGGAATGGTCCCGAACGCTAAAATTTGAAACAAATAAACATAATTGTGTATTGTTACGGAATTTTCTGCCGGGGTTCGTTTGGATAGTGGAAGTGATATGGTGTAAAGAATGCTCAATCAGCAGGCAGAAGTAGAATAAAAACAACGACGTTTATTTACACGAAGACACACAGGACAGCACAAAGCGACAACTATATACAGCACAGAAGACGATTATCTTCACCCGAGACGTGTAGCATACAACAGCACACACAGCAGCATACAACCAGAATCTACTGCAGACAGTAGCGCACAGCTCAGTTCAGCACTAGCTTGACTCAGTCGCTTCCGACTACTCTGTCTTCTACTTCTCCGACTCTGACTCGGATTACTGACTTCTACCTTTGCTGCTCTCGAACTCGGACTACTGGCTTTTCCGCTCCGTCTTCGGACTACTCCGTCGTCTCTCTCTTGGCAGCGGCGGCCGCTTTCTTTTATAGGTCTCAGGAGGTGGGGCTAGAAGCCTCTCAACCAATCAGGAACGTTCGAGGCGTATCTCGGCTCCTACTGGACGGATCAGGAAAATTCTCGAAGTTTCGGGTATTATCTGTTTTGGCGCCAAAGTCGCCAAGCTCTGGGACCTCCGACGCACACCTGGACTTCGTCCCATTCAGATGACTGTAAAACTTTCTTTCTGTTGATGGAACAAACTACACTGGAAAGCCGAATTGCAGGTTTGTAACAGTATTTTAGAAAACAGCGTCATTTTTCCTTGCATATTATTCTTGCAAGTAAGGAATAATTTTGGTGTTATGACATGCATTTGAATGTTTGGTTGGGTACATAGTAGCGTGTGAAAGTATAAAACTTCACATGTATATATATATATATATATATATATCTTTCTTACTTTAGATAAGTTACTTATATATCAGTCTTGTAACATCCTATGCTTAACTTTTTGGCGTTTTTATGTAGTGATGTCACCTTCACATGGCACAATCGTTTGATTTTTTTACTTTTAATAAATTAACTTCGCGCTACAAAAAAAAAACATAAAAAGGACGAATATCGTTTGATGTTTCAGAATTTTTTGGCTTTAATTATCTCACTCTTGTAATATGCTTCTTATGTTTAATATTTAAATACAGTGGCTTAAAAAATTGAGAGTGCACCTTACTTTTATTTACTTACCCATTACCGAGGAGAGCAAATATGTTTTAATTTTTACCCGTAACAGATGGTTTAATTTAGAGTAAACATAAAGAAAAAACGATGAAAAACTTCTAAACTGAAAAAAATTCAGAAGCATTTTAAATAAACATATTCGGATTCTTGCCTTAAAAAAATTGAGAAAACACCATGAAATTTTTGCAATATCTCGCATAGAAACAAAGTGTCACTGTTAAGTTGCATGTCTCTTGGCTCTTATAATGACCTCTAAATGTCAAGGTACCGATTCGACCCATTTTTGGCGGTATCTGAAGTTATTTTATCTCATTCTTCTTGAAACACTTGTTTTAAAAGGTTTTTGTTTCAAATTTTGTGTTTTTGAACCTCTTTTTCGAGTATGGTCCTCAAATATTCAATGGCATTGATGTCGGGTTACTGTGGTGGTGTGAGTAACTGCCGTTTACAATGAAAAAGACATCACATTTTGACGTTACGAGCATTCTGTATGGGGTAGTTGTCCTACTGGAAAATGAAATTTCCATCTAAACCCAAATTTTTAGCACTCTACTTTAGATTGCTGCGACGTAAACCATATGGCTTTTAATGCCATCCATAAAAATTAAATTTCCTATATCGAATGAAACTATTCAACCTCAAATCATGACGAAGTCACCACCATGTTTAACTGTAGGATGTAAATGTTTTGGATCCAAAGCAATATTAGACTTTCTCCATACAGTACGATGGTTGTCACTGCCAAAAATGTTGAGTTTTCTTTCGTTACTAAATATAATTTTCTTTCAAAAGTTATTGGTTTTCAATTGATGAGTTTTTGCAAGCTTCAAATGCTTTATCTGAATTTGCAAGCTGATGAATGGATCCTCTCTAACAATGCTACTTTTATATCCAGCTTGTCTAATGGGATTTCGCACAGTTTCAGCACTTGCACTTTTGCCTTTGGTTTGAGAAGTTTCTGCAGCAACTTATAAGAACCATATGGTCGCAGCAATCTAAAAGAAAGTGTTAAAAATTTTAGTTTAGATGGAAATTCTATATTCTAGCAGGGCAACGATCCCAAACAGAATGCACGTAACATCAAAATATGGTGTCTTTTTCATTGTAAACAGCAGTTACGCACACCACCACAGTAACCCGACATCAATGCCATTGAATATTTGTGGACCATACTCGAAAAAGTGGTTCAAAAATACAAAATTAGAAACAAAACCCATTTAAAATAAATGTGGCAAGAAAAAATGCTATAAAATATCTTCAGATACCGCCAAAAATTGGTGGAATTGGTACCAAAATGTTTAGAGGCCATTATAAGAGCCAAAAGACATGCAACTTAACAGTGACACGCAGTTTCTATGCGAGATATTGCAAAAATTTCATTGGTATATTCTCAATTTTTTGAGGCAAAAATCGGAGTATGTTTATTTAAAATGCTTCTGAAACCTTTCAATGTAGGAGTTTTTCGTTGATTTTTCTTTATTTTTACTCTAAATGAAACCATTTGTTATGAATAAAAATAAAATCATGTTTGCTCTTCTCGGTAATTTGTTATTTATATTGGAAGTCGGATTTTTCTAGTAAAAGTAAAGTGTACTCTCAAGTGTTTAAGTCACTGTACATTTATTATAAACTGCAAGTGTTTCTCGATAAATCTGTAAATATGCAGCAAATTGTTTATATTAATTATATTTTACCAAATATGTAATCGCTAGCAGAATATTCTAAGCAATAGAATCTTTACTGTAGACACCTATCAAATTTTCAGCAAAAAATCCAACGAAGGGGGGGAACGTCTGTCGGCATGTACTTTTAGAAGAATGTAAACGTGATAATTAAAAAACGAAATGACTTAAATATGTCAAATTTGGTGACTGTAATTGTTGATCTGCGATAAATTTTGATTTAAATCATTTGGGAAAAAACGCGTTTAAAACCCAAATCCACCTTTTTTATTTGGAAGGTATGCTGAAAAAAGTTTGGGGAACTACTCCCGCTGGTTTTGTCCCTGAACGCGTTTATTCAGTTTCAGTAGGTCTTTTCATACATGCCTCTCACTAAAAACGTACTTGCTATAATAATCTTGAACTTGAATATTTAAATTTTGAATTGCTGTAATTTGAATACAATAGGCATTACAGACAAGAAATCATAATCTAAAATGTCGTTGATGATGTAAATAGGTTTTAAGTAAAAAATCAAAGCAAAAAAAAATCAAAAATTGATCCTGCGATTCTTCTAGTAAATAGTGTAAAATATGAAAGAAAGCCATCACCTTGTGAAATGAATCAAGTTTTGTTGAAGAGCACAACCATTTCAAAGTTACGGAGATAAAAATTGTTATTATTAGTTGTAAAAAATTTTTTCCAACTGTTAACTAAAAATTGAAAATTTTCGGAATTATTTGAATATTTTTTTTATTTATACAACTTAAAATTGTTATGATTTTGTTAATACGATTAAAATAATTTCGTAATTACTACTCTCACTTATCATTACAATTTAAGGAAGTACTGTATAAAATATTTGAAGATATGAAATAAGATTTTACTCTATGGTAAACTGTATGTTTGATATCATTGAATTTTTATCTTAAAAATAACCCACTTTTGTCGGCTCACAGGAAATATTGATAAACAAATTTCTGCTTAATTTAAATTAAAAATTGTAAGCATATATTGTTGCTCGTGACTCTTTCAACAAAGAAGGCCTTTTCTAATGAAGTTAAGTCCAATGCCATCATAATGCCAGAAGGCAAATATATTTAAATAATATATTTCATACCGTCTTTTGCTGTAGTAGAATTTTTTTTACGAATGCTCATCTAAACTGCTTAGGTAACTGGCAGAACATTTCATTTTTATTTTTAATAATGTCGGAAAATATGTCATTAAATATTCGAATTGAACGCAGAAAAGAGCTTGAACTCATTGTGACAAAATAATCGTTGAAAATCGCACATAATATATTTTTGAAAAAAGTGCCAAAATTCTCAAAGAATAGCTTTGCAATTAAATAGATATCATTGCTAAAAACAATGCAAAAGAGTACCAAATTAAAATTTGTATTATAATAACTTATAAAAGATATATTATTTTTAATTAATTAAAATTTAAAAAAAAATCATTTCGACGTGTATATTTTCACATTTTCAAAGTATATTAGAGCCAAATTTGGTATTTGTAATTCTAATGATTTTTCCCATAGAGCAATGGTACAAACTCTAACATACAAAACTTTCTTATATAAGTATGGACTAGTTTAATTATTCTGTTTGGAAATAGTTAATAGTTTTCGATTAAAATTACCTTTATTTGCGTCATTTTATGTTCGTCTTTTTTAGTAGTTTTAAGCGATTTCTTAATATAAACTTTTTTTTTCCAAATCAGTTTTAATACCCACTTTGCAATTCCTTACCTTGTAATTCCTCAGTAAATAGTTGATTCAAGAATTATAAGAGAAATTCGAAATATTGGATTTGTAAACATATTCAAGATTGATGTGATTAAATACTTTGATTTTATCATTTTCAACAATAGGCCAACGCGAATTTTCTTTTTAAAATTGTAAAATGTAATAATATTTATTATGTTATAAAAATATTATTAGTATTATTAACTGAATTCTAAGGTTACAAGAACTATTAGATGAAAAATAACTGCAAAACATTGATTTCTGAGTAATATCTTGTAAATATTTGTAGTCAACAAATTATATTTTTTGATTTATGTTACCATTTTAACTGTAAATAAATTAAATACATGACTTTTTTTACTAAATGATAAATAAATCTGAACCATTGTATGATATCTGCTCATTTGTTGAACCGATAAACTGGCTAGAATAACCCAAGTGTATTAACATATCCGTTCGTAGCCATTTTATCCGTTCCGAAATTCATCTGCAGCTCGATAAACTGACTCATTTGTTCTAAAGAAAATTTTATGATCTCGAGAACTGCATTAATCGAAATCTGGAACACGCCTTTGAGATGTCGCCTTTTCATGATGACATTCATTATTAAGGTGATTTCTAAATGAGAAGAGATTTTGTTAAAGGCAAATCTGCCTGGTGCATTCGGAGGTGATTCATTATTTTTATATTTAGCCAGCGCCAAAATGTCCAATTCTTAATGAGGAACGTCAGAGATATCAACGGTTAAATGTGGAATGTCTTCTGTAAATCAGAGCAAAATATTTCTTAAACTTTGCTATTGATATTTTAGCAAAGATCGATTCGGATTTGAAATGCAGTTTTACCTGATCGGTAGGCATTCAATCAATATGTAATTAAAATGTTTTGCTTCCCAATTTCATGTCATAAATATTCCTATTTTTAAATTTGATTATCTTTTTGATTTAGTACGATTATTTGAAATTTTATATTTTAACTGAATTAAATTTATTTTATTTTAATTGACTAGTTTTATTTTCAATAAATTGAATTATTAAATCTATCATCTAAGAACTTCAAAATTTTGTTTCATTCCTGATGATAATAAATTGTTTTCAAAATGTATTATCAATTAAACTATACATTTGAGTAAATTTTGATTTAATACAAAAAGCGCCATCTAATAAAAATAGAAAATTTAATGTAATGATTCCATAATATTAATGATAAAGACTTTTAAATTAGAAATGAGAGAGTAGAAAATAAATAAAAACTACTTTGGGCGCACTAATAAAAAGTATTATTGTATTTAGATAATTTTTATTTTGTTAGTTTATTTACTTTTTAGCCACCTTTGACGACCAGTTGATCCACCAAGATTAATGATTCCTAAAATTGTCAATTAAATATTTTATGTTACTTTTAATTTATTGTTTACTCAATAGTATATCGTTATGCTTCAAATATCATCGAATTGTACTATATATAATTGTAAGAGATTGATACCATTCCCTCCATTATGAATTATTAACAATTTTCTGTCATCTCACCAAAAATATTAACATTAATTTGAAAAGCATTGAGAGGTTTGAAACTAAACTAAAACTAATTGAAAAACATTCTTGATGAAACAAAGCCTTTTTAAGGGCATAAGACAAATGAGTTTCATGCGCACTATAAAATATTTTTCATAATTTGTGTAGTAGCTTAAAAGATCATGCGATAACTTTTCTCATATTGAACAAGGATTTTGTTTATTGCAATAAATAAGCAAAGTTATCATAAAGTTAACATTTTTTACATCCAGTTATGTTACAGGAAAGAGCATCAACCTCTAAGAACGAGTGCACTTCGAAAAAGAAATATCTTGCTTACTTAGGAAGTTAATCCTTACGTGTAAGTACAACAAATATCAAAAAGTATATTAAAAACCGATTTTAAATTAGAAAACATAAGGAAAAATAAGCATTTTCTTCATAATTTTATCATGAATATTGAGGAAACAATGCAAAGGATTTGAATTTCACTTCAAAAAGGAAATATATTTTGTAAAATACAATGAACATATTTTTCTTGTTTACTAATAGGAAAAATAATATATCAAACATTGTTGCCATGGGAATATATATTTTTCTTTTTGAGATGGTGTTAAAAATCATTATTGTACTGTAATATTTTCGAACGTCTTTGGAGAAATTTTGGCGCTTCTCCACAAGTTTTAATTGATTAAATTCTAATAAAAATTTCAGAAATAACAAAGAGTTGAACAGCCTCCCCTTGAAAAATTAATGTATACCAGGTTTGCTAAGTCCACGTAAAAGATTTGGCCTCTAGAGCGTCAGCAAACATGCACAGAAAAACAAACAAATATGCACACATAAGCAAACAAGTAAACTCACACACATACATACACACACCCACACATATACACACATATATTTAAATATCTAAACATACTGGTTATTGTTAAAAAATGCAGAGCTAAGATAAATAATAGATTCCTAAATTCGCCTGGCAAGACGACTTATTTCCTTTTAAAATATACGATAATTCTTCAATAGCAGGTTAGAATTGTTGACCTTGGAACGAAAATACTTTTTACTCCTAAAGATGATTATTACCTACTCAATAAAGTTCAATTTTTTTGCAAATTCACTATCATTTCTGGACGATCAAATGTTTTATATCTTGCTAAAGAAATGTTACAGTTTTTCAAATGCTACCTGGAAAAGAAAATTCTAAAAAAAAGAGTATACATCCCACTAGTATAAATCCACACAATATTTCCGGAAGAACATTAATTGATCATTTCCTGCGGAAAAGTGAACACTTCTGTAAAAACAGTTGTCTTCACATCCCTCTACTAGGAATTTTCTTACTATTTTCTGGAATTAGAACAATTTTTTGAGGGAGGATTACCTTCTTTAAGAGTTTTGCAGATGTTCGGGTTTGATAAATGGTGACTTTGGATTACTGGTAAATATTTGTTTTTGTAGGCAATTGAGGGAGGCTTATATCAGGCTTTTTCTTTTCACGTTTTAGAGTTTCAGATATTATTTGATTTTTATGCTTTTACTTTATTGAAATAAACTAAAATATATAGATATTTTCTTCCATTTTGTTTTGAACTTGTTGTTTTTTACCCTGAAGCTTCTTTTATTAACTTTAAAGACTCCCAAAACCAACCTTTCTGTGGTCCGCTTTAAAAATACAGAAAAAATATTGATTTATATACATTCTATAATTAAGAATCTTTTCATTAATATAAAAATATAAAGGATTATTTTTACACTCTTTTATTTAACGTGATTTATTTTACATTTGTAGATTTTTTTTTCTCTCAGCGTCAGATGTAATCAAGTTCTTACTTTTTGTAAACATTATCTAAAGTTAATTTATACAAATTGTCTACATTTGTATTAATAAATAATTTTCCACAATCTCGTTGCGAGAATAGCATTTAATATTTGCAGAATTCATTATTTGATTAAACTAATTAAGTTGAATTGCTTGCCAATCGCTGTTCCGAGCTGTAGAACGTAAAGAAATTCAAAACTTCATATTATACAGAGTGTTTTTTCTAATGTTTGCCCAATATCAAATTTCTAAACTATTAGAGACAGGCATATGATTTCTTTTTCAGAAATATTTTAAATGACTTGAAGAATCATATTTTTTGTCGTTTGTGTTAACCCTTAACTGGGGACGTGCGGTCTTTGAGACCGCTAGCGATGGATTTTCGGTCACCCATATTCTATTTTTAGCTCAATTGAATGGATTTACCCTGTAGCTTCCTGTTTTGTGATCTTCAATATACTTGAACTTTTTCAACCGATTTCAGCGGATGTTTTTAAAAATAATTCAGTTATTTCGTTAAGCGCGGTCTCTAACACCGCACCTATTTGTTAGTGTCCCAGTGATAATCAAGGCTTTGCAGATGGTGCTAAAACTTGGGCCCCGGAATATCATCCGATTTACCGATCCTATTATGAAGCAGGATTCCAGACACTTTCAAATGAATCAGAAAGTGATTTTAGTGATAAGGATAATTGTACAGAAGGGTTTTTCAATGAAAGTTCGCATTCAACTGATTCTGATATGTATGCTCAAACATAATTAATTTTTCTAGTGATAAGACAAGTTGACCACTTCATCTGTTGTCTTTCAACAACTTTTTCTATATCACCGCAATGAATATTCTACACACATTCCGGTTTTTATGGATGGCTCAAAGACAGCTTATCAAGTGGGTTGTGCTGTCGTCATTGCTGAGGACACAAGCAGCTTTCAGTTGAGTACTTTGTGTTCAGTTTTAACTGCTGAACTAATGGCAATTATGATTGCTCTTGAAAAAATTTCTAATCTAATTGACCATAAATTCTGTATTTATTCTGATAGTATGAGTGCTCTGGAGGCTCTCAGCCATCCTCACACTAAAACTCATCCACTAGCTGTAGATATCCTTTATCATTGGAGAAATTTGCAAGCTCGGAACTACCAAATTTTATTTTGTTGGTTACCTGGCCATGTTGGCATTGTTGGCAATGAATCTGCCGATGCTGCAGCAAAGACAGCATCCACTTCTCTACAACGAGCTATTCCTTACACTGATTTCAAAAAATATATTTCTCAACGTATTTTCTGTCTATGGAAAGAATCATGGGATTTGCAGATTTCTAATAAACTGCATTCTCTTCAGCCTGACATTACTCTGTGGCCTGTTGTTCCACTGCGCGAGTTGGACGTCAAATTGATACGGCTTCGCATTGGCCATACTCGTCTCACACATAAACATCTTCTGTTTGGTGAGCGATTCCCAGTCTGCATTGCATGCCGTGTTAATTTGACTGTCATTCATATTTTATCTGAATGTACAATTTTTAATCCCCATCGAATACGTTTATTTGGTACATCATCTTCAAACATTCGTGACTTGGTGGGAGAACATCCTCATCCAAATATTTTTACTTTCTTGAAAGAAATTGGTATTTTCCATTTTATTTAACCAGAAATAATTCTATCTCCACATTTTTATATTTTTACAAATTTTAAATTTAACTTCTTAGAATTTCACTGCATATCTTTTATTTTCAACCATATTTTTGGCGCAGCATAGCCAGACATGGCTCTTGTGCCACAAAACCCGAACTAACCAACCAACCAACCATTTTCTAGTGATAATGTATTTCGAAAAATTTATAAACTATATTAATATACCAAGAGAGATATATACAGAATTTATAGGTTGATTTTTATACTAGTTCTTAACCTGTATGTTTAAAATGGCCTAGTGTTATGAAACCGTGTTATGAAAGTCACACAAGTCGATAAAAAACGAGTCAATTTTTTATTTTTCATATAATTGTTGAATTTTACATTATATTTTCTTCTATATACCTTCATATACTGTAAAAATAAACATGATTTAAAAAGTAAAAAGTAATATGTTTTTTCAAGAATATTATTTATTGTAACATGTAATTTGAGAAGAAAATATATGTGTATGTATTTTCATACTAAAACATTCATTAGAAAATTTAGTTTGAGTGTAAATGAAATGCGGTCTCGTAGACCGCACCTCCCCAGTTATGTCCTAAAATTTCACTTCCTCAGTTAAGGGTTAGTAAATATAATACTAAAATATTCCCGTTTTGAAATTTTTATATAATCCCCCAGTCCTATTAGACATAGTAAAACCTTCTTGATGGACCATTATTTTAAACAAAATAGAAATTAACACCTCTGCGAATAAAATTGAGCCATGAAGTTCTGAATATAACTTGATTGATTTGAAATAAAGAAATTCAAAGCTTCTTAATTCGAACATTTTTCGTCTCGGAAGATAGATCTGAACTCGTACAATCAGACAAATAAAATTCTTGTAAATGGATTTCGTTCGAAATTTGATTATAAAATAATGATTCTATAACAGACAAGAGCTTCAAAGAAATGTTAACCTATGAGTTCAGACACGCCCTATATCACATTGGTTGGCAAAACTCCGAGTTGGAAGTATTCTGGTGCATAGCTGTAATCAAGGAGTGAAGAGTAATTCTCGCCTAGCCGCTCACCTGGAGGGGACGATTCCATTTTGTTTCCATGCATGAAAAATTATCCTGGGTTTTGAAACACTGGAATTATCACACTACCCTAGTAGCACACAAATATTGTACAGTATTGTATGACAATGATCAATATTAGCATTATTGTTTAATATTATGGAATATTGTTTAATATCATATAATATCGCACAATATTATATCCAGGCTGTACTACTTGAATAGTCAAGATTATAAAGTTACGGCCCATCCCACGTCATTGGTGGCATAATTTTCGTAGAATGTTTCGTAGAAGCATCAGAAACCTGATCCAAATAAAAAACGCTTGAATCATTATGGTTATTATTTTTAAAGGCAGATTCTTCAGGATTGTACACAACTTTTGGTAATACAATCATTTTGTTTTCTATTCCTGTTATTTTATAGTCTGATGTAACATAAAAAAAATGCCCTCGTAATATATAAATGAATTAAGATGGACTAAAAATTCTAAAGTCATCGTGGTCATCAAAGACTAAAAACAGGAGGAAAAGATATCTTTTTTATTTTAATATAATTTGAGATGATTTCGTGTTTGTAACAATCAAATTTGCAATCGGGTTTTTTCTCTTACATCATTAGGTGCATGTTAGAGCTTAAGAATTCCGTACACTTATAATTCTCATTGACAATAAGCTATTTTAAAATTTTCATTATTGATAATTCTATTCATTTGAATTCGATCGGATGAATCTTAATTCATTTTTAATCCCAAATAAGTAAGGTAAAATATAAGTAGATAAACAAAGAACCGGCAAGTTTTCTTAATGTTCATGCTAATGACTTTAGAAATGTAATAAATACTAAAATATACAAAATGACAGAAGTAAGAAATTTTTTTAAAGGTTTTGAATAAAAACAATTGGTTTTTACTTAATAAATGGCCAATAAAATGTGTTTTTAAAAGCTTCTAGAGTTTATTTCCTTCTCTTCTAAAGCCCTACATTAAAATCATTTGAAACGATATATATATATTAATGTTTTATAGATTAATGCAAAAACCTTTTTAAAAAAAGTCATCATTCTTCTACAAGTTATGGTTAAAAAAGATAGTAAAACATTCAATCCGGAAACAAACCATTCGCCTTTCCAAAGCAAACATTGCTTACGGGGAGGGAAATACTTCATCCTGATTTATCCTTCTCTCTTAATGTATTCGCCATAACACTCCAGCAGCACAAAGAAGTTGTTAATGGCTGTCTGCCGCACAAAAGCAGATTCCTCTTCCAAGAACAGGATCAGGAAACGGAGTTGTAAATCCCGGAAACAACAGGACAAAGCAGCCTGGTTTTCCAGTTTTTTTTTTTTTTTTTGTTTTGAAAAAGGGGACCAGTGATTATTTATGTGCAGAATCTCGAACTCAGTGGAGTGGGGTGGGGGGAGAAATGCACCGGTAAGGAAAAATTAGAGAACTCGCACGGTTTTGTCGAGTGGGTTTCTGGTTTGATAAATGGCCTCCGTTTTGTCTGTTTGCATAAAGTACGAGGCTGGACGATAAATTAATTCTTTATGTTTTTGTTTTGTTTGTGGGAATGTAAAATATGACTTTCCAAAACAGTATTTTGCACTGATTCGGATAGTCAGAATCAGAGGAATGCTTTTTTTGGCAAATTAAAATAAGAGTTTGCAAATTTAAGAAATTCGATATTTGCTTGTGATATCTTTGTTTATTTTTAGTAGTCTTTATTACTTTAACCCTTAAATTCATGATTATTTATTTTGAAATTAAAAAAAACGTTTATAATATGAAAGTAGTCATAGGTTACGTAAAAAAAATTATAAAAGTCCAGGTAATAATATGGTATATTTATTTTGAAAAATGTTGTACATAGACATTTGGCAACCTATAGTATTTCCCCAAAATCTAGATTGCCTCTAATATAATTTTCAAATACAGTATCAAACATTGATGACAACAGATGAAAAGTAATTTTTAACAATTAGATTTGATAAGTCACTCCTTTATTTTGAACTCGACAACAGAAACTATTCTTTTCAAGTAACGCACTGAACTTCATCATCCGCCACATTCAAAATATTAAAAAAAAATGATATAACTTACATGCCTAAAGTAATGTCAGCATTTTTCTTATATAGTTGACTTATTGTCTATGGTTATCAACGCGTTTTTAATAAAATTAAGTGGAACTGGATGTAGACAATTGGCTACAATATGCATTTATGGGTTAATATATGAAGGTTGTCGTTGAAAAAGTATTTCTCACCTTGTTTTATAGTTTACTGCGTACTAAAGCTGAACGATGGATATTAGAATGATATTTTCAGATATTCCTATAAATATAAATACTTTAATTTATGAAATTGTGCACAAAATAAAGATTTTGTACATGAAGCAAAATATTATATCCATATTTTAAGTTCTTCTTTTGCTTCTAAATAGCACAAATGGGAATTGCTCATCGTGTCTTTCTATTTTGTCATTTAACTCTTTAAGTTTAGGTTAGTTAAAAACTGTCCAAAATGTTGCTTTGTTTTTTTATGCATGGTGGGGGAATATGATTTAGCCTACTTCAAAAAGTTGAAATTACTCGTAGTCCTACAATTTAATATTTTCTAAATAAAATTTTTAAACTATTTTTTATTAAATAAATATTCATTTAAAAAAGTTTTTCACATAGTTGTATTGCTATACACCAACGGCATATTCGTAAATAAGTTTAAAAGATTATACAAATCAAAACGGATCAGTAGGTTGTGCATGCTACTGTAATTATATCTGGCGCATTGTGCAATGCAGTGAATTTTTATCGTTCATAATGGCAGGTAAAAAAAAGAACCTTTTGAATTATTATTTTTTTCCCTTCTTATTTTGAGCTTTGTCTTCAGTTAAATGAAAGTATTAAAAATAAATGTAGGTTTTTTTTTCATTTTTTATAATAAATTAACTAATTCTATGCAACTAGGATTCTTATTTTATTTTAAAATCACGTGTTTCAAAGCATTCATCAGAAATTTATTTTCCAAATAATAATTAAAAAACATTTATAACTTGCGTAATATATTACAATATCAATTTTCTTTTCGAATAATTTGGAAATCAATCATATGAAATTAATCTCTTCTTCTTTACTGATGCGACAGCCGTGTTTGGCCTTCCTCAGAATTGCATTCCAAGCAGTTTCTATTCCTGGCTTACGTTTTCAATCTGCCATCCAATCATTTTTAAGTCTTTCTCTAGGAAGCATATCCACCTAATGTTTGGTCTCTCTCTTTTTCGAGTACCAAATTGTTTAGTCAAAAAGATCGTCCCATTGGCTCAATTTTATTAAACATCCTGCCCATTTAATTCCCCACATTGCTATACATTTAATAATATTTGACTTTTTTAAAAATTCCGTAATTTAAATTAAATATCAAATGAAAATACTTTATTAAATTTATTATAAAATTTAACCTATTGATCCTTTTAAATATATCATATATAAATCGTACAGTTTAAAGTTAATTCAAAGAAAATTAGATCATGACTGAAATTTAAAAGCGCTTATTAAATTAAATTAATTATAAATTAAAAGCGCTTCTTAAAATTTAAAAGCGCCTCAAGCTATATGTGTTTATATATGCTGGCAATCACTTTCACACAGAGCGATAGTTTGCTCCTCAAAGAGCGGGAAGTTAAAAAAAACTATAGAATTCTATAGAAAGGAATGATATAACTGATGCCTTCTTTTGGACGAAATATTTTACAAAAAATGAAAGAAAAATAAACTAATGAGGGAAAATCAAATATTGCTCGTCTTTTAATAATTTTATTTAACCTCATTTGATTTTTGCTTAGAAAGATGAAATTTTTTAATCGATTTTCAATTCGTTTTCCGATGTAATAAAGTTATAAAATTTTTTGCATTTTTGTGTTGGAGATAATAACATAATATTATTATAATTTCAGAACATTGATTTTGATTTTTTACAAACGATGCGACTTAGTAAGGAATTTGAAAAAATATATTTTGAAGATTCACAAAATTGTCGTGCATAAAATACAAATTAAGAAAATAATTCTGTTCATTAAAAAAAAATGAAATAAAATATAGCAACAAAATAAAGTTCACATTGAAGCTTCTACAATAAAGATAGTAAGAATTAAACAACTGTAGTAAACTGAACGAAACGATCTAAACAACAGTATAAGTTTGTTATGACTATCAAAATTTGAAGATTAAAAAGGTTTTGTTTGAGAATCTATTAAGAGACCAGTTATTTAAAATATTTAATTGGAAATTGTAGAGAGCGGTAATTCTGGCGAACCGGCTGGTCGCCAAAGGCGGCTAGTAATAAATAATTTTTAATTCTTTTGGCGTCTTATATATTGCACCAAACGATATCTGCAACACATTATTACATTTTCCTTCATTAAGAATATA
The DNA here is from genome assembly GCA_026543865.1 of Argiope aurantia. Classification (NCBI taxonomy): domain Eukaryota; kingdom Metazoa; phylum Arthropoda; class Arachnida; order Araneae; family Araneidae; genus Argiope; species Argiope aurantia. Next base: position 10,577 of record JAPMOR010019389.1, on the reverse strand, counting down.
AACAACTAATAGTAAAATAATCTCTTTAATACGTGAAACAATAATTAAAAAAAATGGAAGTATTTGTTGTCCAATCTTTAGTAAACGCATTCCTTGTGCTTGTATATATTTTTTGTTATATATATTCCGACAATTCGATATTGATAAAATTAAGTTTGGGCAAAATATTTTCAGCAAAAAAAGATAATTATTTTTTTGTAGAAATATATAGTACTTCGTCTTAATGATTAGGATGTTTACAACACAACTGTTAAGAGGAAAACAAATTAAGAAATCATAAATTTTCATTCAATATTGAGCCTCATATTATTGCTAGCGGAGACAAAGTATTCTATAATATGATGAAAAAGCGCATCCTAATATATTTTTTTCTACTATTAAACAGAAACTGGAGAAACATTTTAAAAAAGTAAATAAACTTCACTTGCAGACATTATTGAAACACCAAAAAAAAGAAACTTTTTTATGCCTAGATAATTGAATGCTTGGATAAAAACCTGTTTTTCTTTGTTTCGGGTATCTTTCACTTATTCCATTACAAACCACATATCTTGATTTTAATTAATTTGTTTCATTTCTTTTATTTGTACTGGAAAAAAGAGAACTATATATTTAAGCAAAAGTGTATTCATTATAAAATGCATCAATGATCTTTTACTCATGAAATCGAAACTTAATAAAAAGAACTTAGAATGTACATGATTTTGTTTTATCGCTATACAAATACAACCATCGCATTTTATAAATTCAACCATCTATGAATCAGTATTTTGTCATCATAAAATCTCATTATTTTTAGATACTCCACACAATTACTGTTATAAGGTAAAAAGTAAAATAAATGAATTTAAAAACCTGTGTCAGACTGTTTTGTATTGATATTTTATTCATTTGTTCTGATTTAAAAATATGTTAAATAAAGTCAAATAATGACTATAAATTTTTGATCTGAACAATGAAATTTTTTCATCTAATATTATATAAAATAAAGTCAGAAGAAAAATAACAATTGCACAACTTGAGAAAACAACACATCATTGAATGCTTAAGTGAAAGCATTGAAAATACAATAACTGAATTTCATTAAGAAGCAAAATTTGTTTCGTAATCAAGACAACAGTTGTTGTAAATAAATATAAAAGTATACCAGCTACATTTTTCTGTGTTTACCTTTATGTTTCGGAAATACAAAATGAATTTTATGAAGAATATCTGCATAGTTCATATGTTTTTCTTCATTTAAAAAAACAAAACATAACCATTTGCATTTTAATAATGCATTTTGCATTCATATTTCCATTTTCATTTTAACAACTATAAATCCGAAGGAAAGGATTTATTGTTTGAATAAATATGATGAGTGGATTCGAATTTTCTATGAGCTAAATTTCAAGAGATCCAATAGATGTTCTAAAAATAAAAAATAAAAAAACGTATGAGACAATTATTTCCCACATTTTATTTTATTTTATTATTTCACATTCTAAAGTTATTTTTAAATTCATATTTATGGCAAAAAATGAAAACAAACGCAATGTAATGACTCGATATTACACAGTACACAACCAATATCATAAATAAAAATGAATTTTAATAAATGTATATAAAATTTCTTCCCTGATATTTAACATAATGGGATATAAAATGCACATAATTTATCGAGATAACTACAAAAAGACTTTATAAATTAATTAACTTTCAAGAAATTTGATTTATATTATTTATTTAAATTCATTCTTCATATTTTACTGCTTTCTATTTCACATTTTTAAGGTTTGGCGTATTCAATAAATCTGAATTCTTCCAGAAAACTATTTTCAGCAAAAAGAAAAGAATCCCTGTAAATGCATGAAGGATCATCTTTTATAGAATTGATATCTCAAGCTTAAATTAGTATTTTAGAACCCTTTAATTTTTTAAATAAAAGCATTATAGGAATATATATGCTTATATATATTTATATATAACTATATACATAATCGATGCAATTTATCTTACAATCGCTGCCAAAATCAGAAGATTTTATAAGAAACTGTCATATTAATTTGCCTGTAATTAAATCCATTCCCGACTATGGAACAAATAAATTACGGCCATGCGACAAATATGCCATTTAAACATGTAATTCAGTATTTAAATTAAGAAACAATTTTCATGCATTTGTCGTGTAATCTTTCATTGCGCTCGCAATGACCGTAAACTTCTTAAACGGAAAATAACTTTATTGTACTATCTATTGAATTTCAGCTCTTATGATGAGAAAAGAAAGGAAACTGCCGTAAAAGAATTTTAAAAGTTGCTGTATAGGAATTCCTGAATGTAATAATTCCAAAAGAAATTTTACACATAGAAAATGCCGTGACTAGGGCTGATTTTTAATTTCTATATTCAGGATAGGAAAAGTAGCTGATATTAATGCATAAAATAATTTAATATTTAAGAGATTCAGGAAAAAAAAGTAGATTACATTTGTAGATTTCAATCACATTTTGAACAAAAAGCAGTAACGGAATGTCTTTTTGGACTATTCGATTACTAGGGAGCACCAAAATGCAAAAGTAAACAAAATTTGGTATACAAGTTTAGCGTATAAAATAGAAATTCTTATCAAATATTGAACCTAACCTATAGAAGGGTTGATCTATGAAACTTTCATACTCATGTAAAAGCAACAATTCAAAAACGCAATGAATTAAATCAACGAAATTCGGTATGTTATCTTTTCATTACAGCTGAAGTTGTTTTGGTTCCAATCAGTCAGGCAATAATGTGTCCAAAATTCACATTCTCCCGCTAGATATAGTAAAAATATTAGGTTTCCGTCAAAGGTCTAGATTTAAAAAAACTATTATTCGTTCATCCCATGCAAAGTATTCGCAGCCTTATCCATCGTCCATCATTTCATGCAAGGGAGGGGAATAAGACATTTATTGGAATATATGCAAGAAAGTTTCAGGGGGACCATTTCCACTGGTTGTCTTTTAAAATGCCACTATTTGTGTCTATTGAAAGTGATGAAACGTATATTCTCGTTGGAGGCAGTGTTTTAAAACACACGTCATGAGTGCTGGATGAGATAGATTCGGTTTCAGATAGAATTAACGATATTAAAGTAATTATGAAGTATTCTGATACAAAGAAGCTGTTAGACATATATTAAAAATATATTTAAGAAACAGCTCCTATTTTAAAATTCGTTCTTTGGAGTAGATATTATTCTACCGAATAGATGAAATTTCTGGATAATTAATTTCTGATTGAATCAATCTTTATAAATCCTTCAATTAGAGAGAAATAAAATTTTCCACATTTGATTGTTCAGGCAGAAGTTCATATTTCCCTTTAAACAGGTATCTGGATGCGAAGTTATTTTCTTACTTAAGAATCATCCCATATGAGCATTCATTTTCGAGGCTTTACTGAATTACAACAACTCTCGAGATCTAATAAGCCTGGCATTATACGAATGACCGGATAATCGCAATCCTAACCTAAGAATAACAATAACATTACAACGTGAAATCATTATCAGAAAGTCTGCAATCTGACTTTTTATACCCCCCAAGGGCTCACCTATTATAGGTGAGTACGGGTGTCCCTAATCCCGAGGTACCCAGGGATCTTTACTCCCTTTCGGTTCGCACTCCTCTACGTCTTCTACTTTCTGTTGTATTTTTTTCCTTCCCTAGACGGCAAGCGAGGGAACTCTCCATGAGAAGCTGTCATCGCTCTGTTTGCTTCTTGCTTCACATGGACCCCCTCAGGGGTTTCCCAATCCCAAGGTTCCCAGGGATCTGTACTCCCTTTATATTTATTCTCCTCTAAACCTGCTGCTGTCTGCTGCATCTCTTCCTTCCCTCGACGGCAAGCGAGGGAACTCTCCATGAAAAGCTGTAGCCACTCTATTTGCTTCCTGCTTCTCATGGACAGCCAAAACCCCAAGTGTTGCCGTGCGTGGCAAACCATTTGACAGACGGGTGGTGTACTGTGGTCCCCTGTGCATCAATCGGCTGGTACCTAGTCACCTGAGTGGCTAGTCTGCTAGGGATCATGCGAAGGGGTTGCTCCTTGAATTTGGCGTTAAGGGTGGTTGAAATTTAGATTTCATTGAGAGGAATGTCGTAGGCGTGTGGGATTGTTTATCCCTTCGCTTGCAGTGTGAGAATTACAAAATCATCACTATTTTTGGAACGAGCGTTATAAATAATTGAATAGAAAAGTTGGATTTGGTGCAGGAAATAAAAGAAAATGTTAGAATAAAGAAATATATATTGGAATAACAAGCATTTGTATTGACATATGATGATTCATGATTTAAAGCAATATCGTTTTTGAAAATACAAATTAGTTTTGTAATGGACATATTAATATTTCCCCATTTCATTCCTTTAGAAAATGAAAGCTGTGAAAGTATAAAAAAGGCATTTTAGATTATAGCTAAAGAAATGAATTCTGCGTAATTGGAATTTTAAAGTAAATGCTGTTCATTTGTTCATAGAAGAATAATTAAACACAAATTTTAGTTTTCCGAAACCATTTCGATAAAAGAATGAAAAGCATCTATCTAAAGCTAAAGTATACTTAAACAGCAGAACCTTCTAAAGAAGACGAATCTTTTCAAAAGAGCCAGGGGAAAAAAAAATTTCAAACAAGTAATATATTAAAGCACAAAAGTAATCTTTGTGGGCTGGCGGAATACAAGTTTTCGTTTCAAAGAATTCATGAATTATGGAATGCTATTTACTTGACTTAAATTTCTTTTTTTAATACTTACTTTTTTGCAAATTGAATGTATTATTGCTTTTTTCTTTCAGTGTAATATATGTGGAAAATTTTTTCCCCCCTGAAGTTTTATTCAACTGTTTTTATTTCATTACAAAAGCTTACTTATGGTGAATATTTTAGTTTTCGCATTCATGAATTAAGAATTTTTATTTTAAATAGAAACTAGATTTGCTAAATCAGTTTGTGTTTTTTGATCTGCCTGCTTAACCAAACAAGCAGCTGCAAAGTAAAACAACATCTCGCATTGCTTTTTTAAATTATTAACTTACACATGATATAAAAAAGACGTAAAACAAAACAACACATAGATTATGATAGAAATTTTGGGAAACTGACTTTAATACTTACGAATAATAAACGACCAGTTTATAAAGAATTTGAGTTCTGCTATAATGAATAGGTAAAGATCAAAACTGTGTGTATGTGACATATAGAGAAATTGTAAAATAACTTGAAAGTTTTGAGGTTTAATATAAAAAAATATCTATGCAGATACATGTGATCATATTTGGTCCACAGATTGTCTTCATCGTGCAATTTTAAAAGACATGTAGTTCCAGTTTTCAGCAATACTTGATGAGGCACGATACATTCTGTCGGGGAACTCAACTAGTCAAAGATTTACAGAAATGAAAATTCAAATTTCAAATTTTATTTCTGCATTGTTCATGCACGCAGCTCACAGAACTAATATCTTAAGTTTTTCAAAAATTGAATTTTAGGGATTGCATGTTTATCTGTAGAATCCAGTTCAACTTTGAATTGCTGTTTTAGAAGTATTATTTCCTCCACTACGTAATAAGATGTTCAGCGTCCCTTTTGTTTGAAATAACTTTTCAAACCTTTTCAATTTGAAAATGTTTTCTATTACTGTTTAAAATAGACACGAAATGTTTCTAAAGTTTATTCGCTCGCAAATGTAAGTGCCTGCAAACAATCGTTGCAAGTATCTTAATTTGTGCAAGACCCAAATGTATGAAATAATATGCAAATGAAATACTTGGCCACCTTGAATTACATGTTGTATAGCATCTATTTACAAACGAATCGATAAATAGTTGCACATTTCCTTGGGTTTCAACCACTCAGTTGGAACTTTTTACTTTTGCATAAATTGAACCACACTGTGGAATTTTTTTTAGATCAAATATGAATAACATTTTGTCTAAAAACGATTCACTGTACACTTTGCAGTTATTTACTGTTATTCTTTTTATCTGTGACGCACATGCCTAAAATGTTCCTGTTTGCGTACACAAAAACAATTTTTTTTGTGTTTGTCCCAAAATCTTTATAAAGTGAGATAAAACTCACTCTTCCAATTATAACATTATAATTTCAAAATGCATACAGTGTACTCCCGAGAATCCGGCCTCATGTGGCGGAAGGGCACTTAGAATAACATAAATGCCGGATAGGTTGGAGTTCTATGAAATTTCTTTGCCCATTAATAACAGAAGACAGAGTTTTGACAAAAATATCACTGTTATAATACATATTTTCTCTCTTCTTATTGAAAACTAAGCCCTCATTTATCTCAAGCCACGTCCCCCTCAGGGGCTCACCTACTATAGGTGAGAACGGGTGTCCCAATCCCGAGGTACCCAGGGATCTTTACTCCCTTTAGGTTTACTCTCTTCTGCGCCTTCTGCTGTCTCCTTTTTTTCTTCTTTCCCTCGAGGGTAGGCGAGGGAGCTCTCCATGAGAAGCTGTCGCCGCTCTGTTTGCTTCCTGCTTCTCATGGACAGCAAATACCCCCACGTGTTTGCCGTGCGTGGCGACCCATTAGACGGGTGGTGCACTGTGGTCCCCGGTGTATCAATCGGCTGGTCGCTATCCACCTGAGTGGTTAGTTTGCTAGGGATCAAGCGAAGGGGTTACTCCTTGGGCTTGGCGTTAAGGGTGGTCACTGTCCCCGGGGGTAACTCCCAGCGTATAGGTACCGATTAGCACTAGGGTAAGTACCGAGGTTGGAAATGTCCAGAGCCGGTGGCTGCCTTCCCTTGTTGGGCTCCGTGGTGGGCGGTGCCGTCGGACCCGAATCTTTTCTAATATCGTATGGGCTCCTCCAAACGTGGTCCCTTCAGTGGGCGTCGCATTGTTCCAATTACTTTAAATGTTCCAAATCATGATTCCTTTTTTGTTGTTAAACGTATTTCTGAAAAAAATGAAAATTTTAATTCTGTGTCACCTTTTCTCGTACAGAGGGCATTTACAGCAACCGTAGGCGAGGTTTCTTCAATACGAAAAATGCGTTCTGGTGACTTGCTGGTTGAAGTGAATTCAAAAAAGCAAGCCCAGCAAATACTAAAATTGAAAGCTCTAGCTACCATTCCTATTACAGTCAGTCCACACAAATCATTAAATTATTCTAAAGGCGTTATAACCTGCGGGGAATTGTTTAATGTTCCCCTTGAAGAAATATCTACAGAACTAAAACATCAAGCTGTCACCAATGTACAACAGATCTCTATTCGGCGGGATGGCCAAATAATTCCCACGAAACATTATATTCTCACTTTCCATAGTCCAAGTTTACCAGAATTTGTTTATGCAGGTTATATCAAATTACCAATTAGACATTATATACCTAACCCGTTAAGATGTTTTCAGTGTCAACGTTTCGGCCACTCTAAGGCTAACTGCCGCGGGACTCTCACTTGCGCCCGCTGTGCAGAAAAAGGCCATGATAACCAGCAGTGTTGCGCACCAGAAAAGTGCATAAACTGCGGTGGTAGCCATACTTCATTCTCTCGAAATTGTGAACGCTGGAAATTAGAAAAGCAAATAATATCAATAAAAATTAAAGAAAACTTATCCTACCCTGAAGCTAGAAAAAAGGCTCAGGCTCAAACTCCCACACCCGGCTTAACATACGCATCCGTTGTGAAAAAACCCTTCTGTGAAAACTGTTCTTGCAAAAATTGTTCTAAATACAACAACCAAAACAAAACTACAGATAAATCTTCAGACTCTGAGATTGATCCTAATGTAAAAGCTACTATTCCTGAAAATATAAAACAAGTGA
>JAPMOR010019352.1:566-21790 GCA_026543865.1 Argiope aurantia | reverse complement strand
TCTGAAACATATCTATATATCAAGAAAAATATCTGCAAAATATATTGTCAGCTTTTCATACTAATATATTCATTAAAAAATTTAATTTGAGTGTAAATGAAATGCGTTCTCGTAAACCGCACCTCCCCAGTTAAGTCCTAAATTTAACCTTCCCAGTTAAGGGTTAATGTTTAACTTCTTGGTGCATACATCAAGTAAGATGTTGAGAATTACCCAGAAATAAGCTTGTCTTTAATCTTCCAGAATCATGCAAAAACTACTTTTTAAAAATGATAAATACAAAACGTGTCTATAAATTTAAGTAAAAAAAAATTCTTATTATCTGGTTGAGTATCGTAAACAAAACTGATAACTAACTAATACCGTCTTTAATAATTAAATATTTAAACAAATAACAAAATTTAAATATTTACAGAAATGGAAAGTTTGTTTCTGTTTACAACCGTTTGTTGAATTTTGGATTTGCCCAAGGCAACAAGAAATCTTTATTGTTAGATGATAATTTTAAGTCCGGATTTTCTAACTACTGAAAGAAAAAAATTCCTCAAGGAAAGTGGTCATCTCGCAGTCGTTTTTCAATTTCCGAACATTTTATTACACAAATTTCTATCGCAGTTTTATTGAGAATTTCACTTCACTGAAATGTTGGCATCGACCTCTAAGTTAAATTCATATAAAACCTATGAACAATACTTCATAAATTTAGTAACTTTATCCAGTGCAATTATTTAGAAATGTTTGATACTGTGTAGGAGAACTTTGGCAATACATTTCGGCAAACTTCATTAAATTTATGATTTTTAAACTAAATTTTGATGCCAAAATGCTAATGCCAATATCTAACCAGCTATCCGCATTTCATAGACACTTCAGTTATAAATGCATATAAATTAGTGCGCTGAATTTTGTGCAAAATTTTATGTCTTATGCAATTAATTGTATTTAGAGTTACAAAAATACCCATGAAGTCTTGCATAAATGCACCACCTTATTTTACAATAGAAAAATAACAAAAAATCCTTTTTTAAGAATTTTTTATTTGGAGATTTAGTATGAAAAAGTTATTGCCCAAACCTTTTCAGTATCTTTTAAAATGAATCAAAAAAGCAGCTGGAGTAGTCGTTCCGAACTTTTCCCTCATATTCTCCACTAAACATTTTATTCTCCTCTGGACCTTGCATAAGACCGTACAATATTTGCCCTGAATATAGCATTTTTGTTATATACTTCATGCATATATGTATTCTGGAGGCCTTCTTCCCAATGGATTGGAACAAAAGTTTCACACATAACTGCATTTATAGTTACAAGCTCACATACCAAATTTCATGAATATAATCCATTGCGTTTATTAATTATTGCGATTAGAAACACGTGAAAGTACAGACAGGCAGATGGTTAATCGATTGAATGATTTGGATAAAAAATTTGAACAGAATTTGTATTTCAGAGGTTATACAAGTTAACAAAATTTATCTACCACTGGAGTTCACTTGCATTTGAAAAGCTAACTAAACAGTGTTCTTCAGAAAAGGTTTCATACAAAATTTGATTTTTTAAAAAATTCCAAATTTCGTCTGTTTCAGTGGATTTTTGTGTTCCCTTGTTCATAAACCTGCTGTCAGTCATAATGATAAAAATATGTTTTCCGAACTCAAGTAAACCTGAAACGTAAAGTTTCATCAAACTTTTGAGCTGTCAAAGATTATAATAATTTCTCTATACTTCTGTAGCGAATTGTTATGAGCGAGGATAGAACCTGGGACCTTGATACAAAAGCAATTGCTTGGGGAGCGTAGCTATTAACTGGCTTATAAGCTTTCACCACACTTCATATCAGCGAAAATAAAAATGATTCTATCATCTCATGCCCCTACAACTGACTCTTTTGGCAATGATAGACGAACTCCTTCCCACGGCCATAAAAATCTTTAAAAAAACTTATATGCCCATAATAATTGTCTTTTCTAAATATTTATTAATATTTTCACATCATTTTTTTTCTTTAAAAATATCCCTTTCAAACTTGATATTTCTGATGTGTCGATTTAGATTCATGATGTTACGAGCGAATCCCAGCGCCAGTTGATTTGGAGAGAGGTCGGGACACGGTTTCATCCCAGTGACATCACGGAAAGAGACCGTTTCGGTGGTCCTGGAGTTGTCGTCTGGGGAGGCATTATGATGAACGGGCGGACTGAGCTCCACGTTTTTGACAGAGGTTCTGTAACTGGAGATCGCTATTGTCAGGAGGTGATCCTTCCCCATGTGCGTCTGTTCCGAGGTGCCATTGGATCAGACTTCGTTTTTATGGATGACAATGCACGACCACACAGGACTCATGCTGTTGAGGAGCTCCTGGAAAGTGAAGATATCACTCGAATGGATTGGCCGGCGTGCTCCCCTGATTTAAATCCGATAGAACATGTGTGGGATGCTTTGGAGAGACGCCTTGCGGCACGATTACATCCTCCTGGGAACACCCGACAACTTAAACAGATGCTGATTGAGGAATGGGCACTCTTACCTCAAGAACTGTTGGACAATCTGGTGCTGAATTTGGGGAGACGGTGCGAAGCAACCATTGCAGTAAGGGGAGGGCATATCCCATACTAAGGAACAACTGCTTGCTGTTCTTCCTCTTGGACAGACAATCATGTGTAACGATACTATGAGTTCAATAAAGCCTTTTTTTGTTTTATTCCATACTGTATGCATTGTATTCATTTCTGCTCAACTATGCTTTCGTCATTCTTTCAGAACAAAATGCTGTATCTCATTTCTGAATTTCATGTCTCTCAGATGATTTCTCGTGAAGTTATGGCAAAAAACATACCTGTTGCTTAAGTTTTGCACACCAGTGTAAATTAAGATATAACAAAGAGAAAATATACAATCACTGAGATTTTTAAGAGAAAGGAAAGTTTTTGTATTTTTAAAGACAACTTCAAAAATACTTCAAGTCTATTTTCTAACAAATAGTCAATAGGAGGCTGAAATTCGAATAAATAATTAATCGATGCAATTCATTCGAATTGGATCACATCCGATATCGCTTCTGAACAATTCATTAACATATCATTTCCTCTGTTCATGGCCAGTTGGAGTATGGCTCTGGTTTAGCTTTCGCGATCCAGGAGAACGTCCATGCAAATCATTGGATTGAGAATTCCACTACCATGCAGGTAATTCAGTCTCAGCAGCATTTAATTGCCAGTCGTATCAAGTCTAATAATCTACGGTGTCCTGAAATATTCGAATTGGGGGTACGAATTGGAAAAGGAATGACATATCTGAGTGTGATGAGAAGGGGGAAATGGAATCGGATATGTGAGTAAATTATCTAATAGTTTACATTAAAATGGCTTGATTCTGTGAGTATGTGTTGACAGACGTATTCTTCGATGTATAGTTGATCAATTAGGCAATTGTGTGTTAAAAAGCATCCAGTGGCTGTCGTAAAAAATGAATTTTGATTTTAAATCCTATTACAAAATGAGTTCAAATCACGTTTCGTAATTTTTACAGGTGTACACAATTTTTTTAAAACAATAAATATAAAATATTTGAAAGCCAATGATTTGAAGAACGATTTAATAGAAATTCGATTATAAAATAATCCTTGGACAATTTTTATTTGCTACATGAGTAGCAAGCAATACAGTTCACTCGATTGTGAGGTTGAGAACAGGACTATCCGTCGGGGAGGGGAGTTATGACTCGTTGTAGATAAATGATAACTCTCTCAAATTTATAACTAAAATGATAACTCTCTCAAATTTTGGAAGTTCTTCATTTATTTTCTAAGTGATGTTTTCTGTTTCCTGAACAAAGTGTAAGGAATTAAGCAATTTTTTTCTACGTTGTTTTATTCTTCTGGCTGTGAATATTTCAAATGAATATTCTATAGACTCAGAAACCGATCGTATCGTCAAATTGTGTACCTTTAATTCAATATGTAATAATATCCTTTATTTATATATCTCAGGACCTTTTTAAACCGCATTTTAACATTTTTCTTTTCACCTTCTCTTTCCATATTCATCAAACTTATTTCATATTTAAGTATATTTGAGAATGTTTCATATATTTATATATGAGATATATTTTAATTTAAATATTTACAAACAGGATAGTTTTGCTTCTATTCTCAAATATCAAAAGGTACATTTCGCATTAAAAAAAGATTATTATCACTAAATTTGATATTAGAAGTCGGACATAAAAACAATTGTACGAATATGTCAGGTTTTATGGTTTATTTTCTCTATTATGTACTTATGTGAATTATTCACTTAGAATTATAATTTTTTTAAAAAAATATGTATTAAAATATAAATATGTCGAATTTCAGTGAAAAAACTTTTTGAAACTAAATATTTTTCAAAAAATGAAAAGACATATAATTTTTAAAAATTTCAAAATATTCCAAGTGATTTAATTTTCTTTTATTTTTAAATAACTTTTTCCCTATTTCCCAATATGAATTAAGTTGGAACAAAACTGTGAATGATTTTGTAATTCCAATTAAATGGTAAATTTTTAAAAATATTTTTATGAATTTATACTGGATCTTCACAAGAATTGTTTGAGGCGTTTTTTTCATTGTAAACTGTAGTTACACTACAACAGTCCGTAGACATCTTGAATATATATGGGTCACGCTCGAAATTGTGGTTCAAAAATACAAAATTAGAAACAAAATCCATTTATAACAAGTGTTGAAAGAAAAATATGGTAAAATGTCTTCAAATAACAACACAAATTGTCCGACATTAGCCACAACACTTAAAGGTTCATTATAAAAGCTAACTAAGCTAATTAAATACTAACACTTTCTTTCTATGAGAGATATTAAAAAAAATTATTAGCGTATTCTCAATTTTTCTTAGGCAAAACTCTGCATATTTGTTCTTCATTTTTATTTTAAATTAAACCATTTGTTATGTGTAAAAATAAAAACATATTTACTCTTCTGGGTCATGTGTTACTTATATATAAAGTCGGAATTAAAAAGTAAAAGTAAGGTGTACTCTTAATTTTTGAGAGTACACTTTACTTGAAATCATTTAAAGATTACATTATTTGATTACGGTTTCGTTACTAGAAATTATCTAAATATGACATTAATGACATTTTATGAAATACTGGTAAATTACACAATGCATTAATCAAAATGTTTTTTTTTTCTTCTGGATTTAAAAAAAGCACAAGCCAATTTTATTCTCACTACCTGACTAAGTGAAAATTATTTAAAACTCGAACTGCATAATAATGAAATTGAAAGTTCTTTTTAAAGGTTAACAAAAAAAGTCCCTTTGTTTTTCTCTTAATTATATATTGACGTGTATTCATTCGAATCACGTAAAGTATGATCTCAGACAACTTTTAATGCCATATCAAAGAATACGCTAAATTTAATTAATGTATATAAAATAACCTGTGGCTTAATTTGCATTTTAACCAACGTATTTTTCAACAAGTTAATAGAATAATTATAAATTCCACGGAATAGTTTGCAAAAGAGGTTTAAGTAAATTATTCAAAATCTAATAAAAAAAATAGCTTCAAAGCTTCTTAGAAGAACTGATTATTTATTTCGAAGAGCTTATAAGGACAGTTTAGGATTTTAAAATTCGATTAACATTATAAAGTTTTAAAATCCGCATACAATCTGTAAACTGAGCATTAAATATATAAAAAAATAGAATAAAATAATTTAAAATTTTCGACTGTTTGCCGTATTACTTCAAGGTTAATACTTAATGACTAAGAAACTTGGTTGATAATTTTAATAAAATTTTTAACTTATCAAACTTAAAACTAAATTTTTCAGAATATTTTTCAGAGACGCTTAGACGAGTTAACAGTTTCTTTCAACAAGCTTATAAGTAACTAATGCTAGGTTATGTTTTTGATTCCTTTCTAAATAGTATAAGTTTTTTTTAAAAATCCGCATACAATATGCAAATTGCATATCGCAAAAATAATTTTACCAGATTATCGTTTGCCGTTCACACCCATGTACTATATGAGTAATATATAATCACTAAAAAAGGTATTTCAAAATGATAGTGATATTTTCAGGTCATTAAATTTCTACGAAATCGTTTGTAAAAAATATTTAAGTAAATTCTTCAGCGACAAACAAAATAAAAAATAACTTTCTTCAGAGACTCTTAGAAAAATTGACACTCCTTTCCACGAGCTTATAAATAAGTAATGCCAATCATGTTTTTTAAATCTTTCTAAAAATTATAATGGTTTGAAATGGCATACAATCAGTAAATTGTTGATTAATAATAATTTTTCTCCTTAAATTTACAATTTCTACGGTTTGCCGTTGACACCAAGTTACTTTATGAGTAATAAATAATCGCTGAGAACGGGTTTTTCAAAATATTTATAATATTTTTAATTTATCTAATTTAAAACAAAATTTCAGAATATTTTTCTGAATGTATAACATATTAATTAATAGTGTACAAAAATTTATTTCAAATTTCACCACCCTTTGCGAAATGGTGCTATATATGCACTCAGATTAATTAATGAACATTTTCACAGAAATAGAAATAAATTTTATCAATTTCTACTGATAGTGAAACAATGAAATGACCTTTAAAATCTTAAAAAATATAATTTGATTGCACATGCGATATCAAAAATACCGACATCACATTAATAACATAATACTTAAAAAATCACAACGCTTTTAATGTTCTGAAAAGCGTTTTCTATAAAAAAAGCGAATTTAATTACCGAAGAAGCAATTAGCAGATTCATCATCTAAGTATTTCTATAACAATTTTTTATAGGAATAGTGGTAAATTGTGCATACTATTAATAATAGTTATTATTTTTTCAGTGCATTTTATCGCATCACACTTCAACTTGATTCTCTTGAAATGAAGGAAGTAATTAAAACTCGAACTTAATAATAGTGGAATAGTAAATCATTTTTCAAACAATTCCAAAAAAATAAAATACACCTCTCTCTAAGTAGCTTTGCTTTTTGTTAAGCATATTGTGACCTGTAGTCTTTCGACACACACAAAGTATGCTCTCAGAAAATTTTAAATGCCACATAAACTAAAAATTTAGATTATGCATATAAAATATCATGTGATGTAATGTATATTTTGAACCAATGTATTTTTCAGCAAGATGATAAAATAATAAATTCTCGGAATCATTTGCAGAAGTTCAAGTAAATTCTTTAGCGACTAATCAAATATAATAAAGGAATTTTTCAGCAATTTTTAGAAGAATTGACAACTTCTTTCCACGAGCTTATAAACAAATAATGGCTATTATAATGTTTAGTATGTTTTTTAAACCTTACTAAGCATTATAATATTTTTAAAACCGCATAAATTGTGGAAATTACTTAGCGCAAAAATAATGTTCCAAAATTATCGTTTGCTGTTGACATCTCGTTACTTTACGAGTAATAATTCAAAATAATATTTAATAAAAAATATTAAAATTTGTAAACAATTAACTTCAAAATTTTAAAAACATTTTTAGTCGTGCAGTTTAAGAATTTTTTTCTCAACGTATTACATATCATCAACACTTTCTCAACATATCGTTTTACGTTGTACAAAAATTATTACGATATTCGCCACCATTAGCGAAATGGTACTGTACATGTATACTGATTACTGAAATGTTGATGATATGTAATAAATTTATAGGGGATAAATTTATAGAAATAGAAACAAATTTTTATCATTTTTGATAAAAATAAATCAATGGGTTGTCCTTTAAATTTTTTTGAATTACACTGGTTACTGAAGAAAGTTGCAGTTAACATTCATTCTTTGGATATAATAAATAATGTGAGCCTAGAAGTCCAGATTATTGACGATTTACTGATAAACCACACTTTTCATATCATTCCATAACTCAACGTTGCATTGAATAATAACAATATTCAAAAATTAGCCGAATTATATCAATGAGAATATTTTAAATAATTGCAAATCTAATCCCAATTTTCAAGCGAATTTAATAATTCTGTGTCAAAATAGCGTACATTCATCGAACTACATGAATCAGCAATTTCTATGGAAACTTTATTACTTTTTCCGGTTTATTGATTTGGCACCTACACCTACAGCATCATATTATAGTTGGTTGGTAAAATGTGAAATAAATTTTTTTCTTGCTTTAATCAAATTTCCATGATCAGTATAGCATGGGAATGAAACTTGGTTTAATTGAACAAATATTTCACAACTAGACTCCAAACTTATTTAGTTAATATATATCCATAATTATAGATGCAAACATAAATATTGAACATTGATACATACAAGCTATAGAGTTTTTGAATTATAGTGTTTTCATGTTTCTGAAAGCACAGACCAACAGACAATCGACCCTTAGTTGGATTTCACTAGTGTCTACACTATAGATGAAAAGCTATTACAGAATCTGCGAGTTCGAACATCCCTTGCTGAAGACTTTCCTGTGTGTGGTGGCTGGCGCACGTATAAATGTGTTGTGGTCACTAATGGTCATAAATGTGTGTGTTCCTCCATGTCGAGAGTAATAGCACTGGGGGTACTGGATCAGGGGTGATCGTTCTCTGATTCAGGCCTAAATTACGAACTGTGGATGAGTGAATGAATTGCATGAATGAAGTACGTACCGTAAAAAGGGTTGTGACGTGTGTGTAGCTTAGTAGTTCTCTTGATCCTAGATAGCACTACTGTAAAAACAAGAGACGCACCCTTGGCTTAAAATCAGACTTCTAAAGTCAGTGGGCTTGTCTATGACAAGTGTCATTAGAAACAACAACAACAGAATCTTATCTAAGTCTCTTCCTTTTGTATTTAGCATGTTAACTTATATTCGAACATCCGGACAAACGGACTTACTCTACACGGATTTGGTTCATAATTTGATAGAAATCTACAAATTCGGTATTAAGACTGTGTTACAAATTTGATGAGAATACCGTGTACCATATTTCAACTATCTAGCTCAGAGCAGTTTTGAGTTATCTTTGTCACAGACTATTTACAGAATAGACAAAAGCGGACTATTTTGAAAGATGATTCTTTAATTTCATAGAGATCTGAAACACGAAGATTCGCCAAAATCTTCAGTTTTTTTTTGTTTGACAATTACTATATTTTTTACGTATATGAGAAATTAACAAGATTAAAAATCACGTGAAGAAAATGAAACTACATTTTTTCTCCAAAGGAAAAGCATAAGACACACACATAGATGAAAAGGTGCGATTAGAACAAAATATAATTATTGTTAATTTTCTGGATTTTATCACAACATTAACAGCGTAGAAAAAAATCCTTGCTGCATTACGAAAAGAGTTAATTACGAAGATTTGAGGAGAAGAAACATTTTGCAACTTTGAAGTAGAGACTGAATTTAATGTTTTCAGCAAACAAAGCAACAACAACATGATAATGAATGGAACGATACTCGTGATCTAGAAGTGCTGCAAAAAGATTTCTAGTCAGTTTCGTAATGTATTCTTCTAACTTCGCAACTCATAATGCAGAATGAATAACCTAGTTTCTCCAGTAAAAAATTACATTTGTTATAATGTGAAGACCTATAGTTGAAGTTACTTGTACAGTACCGAGATTAATCTTAGATGCAAGTTGCAGAAAAAAAAAATGAGTTCAGGATGCATTTATTCATGTTTACAAGAAAGCACTAGGTTCTTGAGTTTCTGTTTGGAATATATACTAGCCAAATGAAATTTCGAAACTTTTATATGCTTTCGAATACTATACTTATTTTATTCAGTTTCAAATATATATTAGCCAAAATATAATTCGAAGGTTTTATATACTTTCCAATATTATTTTTTAAATTCAAATTTGAATATATACTGTCAAGTAGATATTCTAGTGTTGAACTCAATGACTCACACAAGAAGCAGAGCTAAACTAATTTATTAACTCAACTCAGAACTGAGAATACAGTAACTGACAAATCTTCTGCTTTTATTCAAGAAGAGAAAGTTCCAGAATACTCTACTGGAGACAGTAAGAGAAGTCCAGAACACTTGTCTGGTAAACTAAAGAAATGTCCAGTATCTTCTGGAACATGAAATAAAGGAAAACATAAAATCAAGGAATTAAGTATTTACATATACTATTAATTGCATTGTCTCTAGCGGGATTCGAACCCAGGTTTCTCGGTCATGAGCCATTCGGCCATGGTAGATTCCACTGTCTTTCTTCAATGAGGCAATACTAGCCAAATGTAAATTCGAACGTTTTATATACTTTCGAATACTATACTTTTTTATTCAGTTTTAAATATATACTAACGAAAGGTAAATTCGGAAGTTTTATATACTTTAGAGTATTATACTATTTTTTATTCAGTTTGGAATATATACTAGCCAAAAGTAAATTCGAAAGTTTCATATACTTTCGAATACTATACTCTTTTATTAAGCTATTTATTATACTTTTGAATAAATTCAATAAATAGCAAATTTAATAACAGTTAAGTTAGATTTAATAAAATAAATTTGCTTTTTTAAGATTTATATAATTTAGAATACTATACTTTTTTGTGCAGTTTGGAATATATATTAGTCAAAAGTAAATTTGGAAGTCTCATTTACTTTCGAATACTATGCCTTTTTTTTTCTGTTTGGAATATATATTAGACAAAAGTAAACTCAAAAGTTTTTATATACAGAGTAGTTATAATTAAAGTTACCCTGTTTAGACCTACGTGTGTTTAGTGTCCGCTCTAGTGGAAGGATGTCGAAGAAACGTGTACTTAGGTTGTATGGGATCATGGAGAACAAAAATCTGCAATAAAAAAAATTAGTTCAAATTTCAGCCGCCAGGTGAGAAGGCGGTGCATGAAAAACAAAAAACATAGTTTGGAACTTAAAAACTTTATTTAATTACAATATATGTTCAATGTGCATTCCATTTACGTCAAGCACAAGTTAAAATCATGTTATGGCGTGTTGAACAGTGGCACGAAGGGTTTCTCGATCAATTGCAGCAACATGACGTGTTATGCTATCTTTCAATTCATGCAGAGTCCGTGTGCTTCCTTCATAGACACGATATTTCAGGAATCCCCACAACCAGAAATCACAGGGATTCAAGTCCGGAGAACGCACAGGCCAGGAAGTTGGAAAACTTCTTGAAATTATCCGTTTATCTTCAAAATGGGTATGAAGCAATGCCGTCACTGGTCGAGCAATGTGAGGTGGTGCTCCATCTTGCATGAAGACAGTAGTCCCTAAACATTCTCGTTTTTGTAACGCAGGAATGACTTGCTGCTGAAGAAGGTCGCGGTAACGGATACCCGTAACGGAACACCTTTGAGGGCCATGAGGAGTGTTTTCCTCAAAAAAAAAAAAAAAAAAAAAAAAGACCAAGAATGAAATCAGCAGTAAAAGCACACCTTACAGTAATGTAATCAGGATGTAGAGACTGTTCATGCACATCATTAGGACTTGCAGTACACCATATGCGACAGTTCTGAGTATTAATTGCTCCGCCTAGGTTAAAATGAGCCTCGTCCGACCACAAGGCCATGAATTGTCAACGCCTATTCTGCCTAAAAAATTCTAGCAAATTGATTTCGTGTCTCCGGATCTGCAGGATTCAGCGCTTGAACATGATGGATCTTGGGATCTTGTATGGATACCACTTTGCAATGGATCGAAGAACCTTTCGTACTGTATACAAAGTCAGGCACAAATCACGTTCCACCGCTCGTGCTCTTGATGAAGAATATTGCGAATCGGACGCTCTTTCGATAGCGGCAAGAGCGACTTCTTCCGCAGTTACAATTGAAATCCGTTTCCGTCCACTTCCTTGTACCACACCCAACTCTCCAGTCTCTTCAAATTTAATAATCATCTTTTTCAAAGCCTGCCCTTTCCGTAATTCTTTCAAGCACCGATATTCTAGCAGTGTAATTGATAAAATTACTGCTGTAAAGCTCTTTCTTTCTTCTCTAACGGCATGGCCAAGATTTTTGCGGCAGTGAGTACTGGCTTTTTCAACTATTCTAAATTTGCATAACGGCCTTTATCGTACATGAAAACGCCATCTATCGGCCGAAATTTAAACTATTTTTTATTGCAAATTTCTTTTCCCCATGATCCATACAACCTAAATATCAAGTTTCTTCGACATCCTTCCACTGTAGTGGACACTATGTAGGTCTAAAAAGGGTAATTTTAATTATAACCACCCTGTACTTTCGAATGCTATATCAGCCTAAAGGTTTATGACAAGCTTCTCTTCAAAATATCATGTAAGAGTACGAGAAGACGTCTTGTTGCCAATTTTATATCAAAATAGTAAGTCCTGTTTTCCCAATCAGTTCAATGGGATTTCCGGAGAATATGAATATAAATGGAAAAATTAACCATAACACTCGTTTTCCTAATAATTTAACTAAAAGTAGATTTTTTTTTTTACAAATAGAAATCAGTTAAATATAGATCTTCAAAAAAAAAAAAAGTTTAATACCGTCATCAAATCTCTAAAATCCATACCTAAGATAAATGCTCTTCGATTAAGTCTCTTTCGTTATCACTACACCAATAAACAATTAAACAATTGCAATCGAAACATTGAAAACCTTATGTGATCTTTCTTCAGTTCCGGAGCGAAAGTTAATAGAATAATTCCCAACTATTTTTCTTAAACCAGAACATTCCTGCAACTTTCATGTCATTCATTTCAAACCACAGCAAGTGGTTTGAAATTCGTTACATTTTTTTGTGGAAAATAAAGGATCGGTTTAGGATAGAATCCAGAGTGAACTGAGACATTCAATCTCGGAGAAACCGCGAAACAAACGCAGATATGAAGGAAAAAGAACAGGCATCTGTCGAGGTTAATGAGATAACAGAAATCTCTGGAAAAATTATTTTGTTACTCATGCCTGTGATATTTTTATCTTATCCTGAAGCATTCAGGATTAAATAAGAGAGCTCTATATTTTTGTAAAAATATTGTTTCCGAGCAATTAAAATGCAATTATATTTTGAAAAACGCATTTCCTTCTGTCATCAAATATTAAGTCATATTACAACAAAATATGTTTGTTGAAGCGTTGAGTCCCATTCTATATCCAATTTTATTTATTTACAATTTTTTGAATTCTTATTTTAAAAAAAAGATTCTTTTTATCATACCGTACAAAATATTGTTATCCGTGCGCTTTATGTTGAATATATCGAAAGAATATTTAAGATTAGCTGCTTTTGGTGACCAGCTGCTTGGTCGGGAATATTGGTTGTACTTACGCTCAATTAAGTATTACAAATATTTTGATGTTATGACCCACATACACATGCGTATGCACAAACAAAATATTTTCAAGCATTAAATTGTTGCGTTTTATTTCTGCGTGAACTGTCCTTAGGACAAATACCGTTGAAAACGCAAAAGGAAAGAAACTATCAAGGATAGGAATTCGAAGGGAACTTGCTTAATAAAGGTTTATGTACTGTCCGTCGTTTTCTCTTGTAGGCTAAGAGCTAAAATCAACATATTTCACCATAAACCGGAATATTTCAGAGTGATATTGTGAATGCATTGTCTAAAGAGTGTTTCCACCTAAGTTCGCAATTAGACCACCGTAAGCACCATATTTTTGGTAATCTGAGAAGCAAAAGCTGCAAATGTTTATATTAATTTATCGTACCAGCCAGGCTGTTGGGAATTCGTGACTGATAATTCGGTTATTAACTAAATACAGATTCAACAGCTGCTTCGCTAGTGTTGCAATGTACGGAGGAACACTTAAAAATGTGCTACTGATACATCCGAGCTATTTGCAGTGCTGGAATGAGCTCGTTGGGCAAAGGCGATTCATGTTGTTGTTTCTAATGGCACTTGCCATGAACAAGCTCGCTGACCAAGGCAGCGTTTTTAAGCCAAGGGAGCGTCTCTTGTTATTAGTAGCGCCAACAAGGGCCAAGAGTACGCCTTGGCTACTCACGCATCACATTCGTTTACACAACCCCTTTTCACAGGGGGCACATCCGCACATCTCAGAGATAGAACAGATGAAGAACAACCATTCCCGAAGCGGAACTTGAAACCATGACGTCTACCCCTATGCCAGGACGTCAGCAAGGCAATTCATAATGTAACCCATTGACTGTACAGGATAAGAAAGACCAATAGAAGAAGGGGCCAACGATAAATGTTGTAGTAAACCCATAGAGATTTTTTTAAGAGGTAATAGTTGCATTTTGAAAAAATTCTATTTTGTCCATATTCAGCAATTTTGAACCCTGGAAACGAAAATGGGCTTCTTCTATCCACAGAATCATTCGCCGTGCCATGTATTGTCACTTACATTAGAGTGTGACATAGCATTGCAAAAGCTTTTCGTTTTGTCACACCAGTAAGAAGCAAGGCCTGAAAATGAATAATTTTAAATGGATAATATTACAGGATATTTAGCAAAATTTTACGAACCGTGTTGACAGGTATCTCTAAAGTTCAGAAAATTGGCCTTGGACATTTCCATAAGCAATGCTTGACGCTTCCTGCAATGCTATAGCCACATACTTCACTGACATCGAATAAAGTGCTAACCTCCCTTTGCCACATTTCATCGCAAATGAGCTCCTTTCTTCGAATTTACCAATCTTCCTCCAACAAAATGTAATCAGGGGATCAGAACCGCTTCTTAAACCTTTTAATGGCTAAAATTTCATCAATATAATCTTTTTTTTTCATTTTTTGACGAGAATAAGACCATCTATCGTCAATTTTTGAGCTATTTTTTCTCAAAAGCAAATTTTTATTACTTCACATATAAACAGATGAAATATCAGGTCATTCTGACCCATGCTTCTTTTTTACGGCTTTTTGAAAGGGCAATTTTAATTATAATCATCTTGTGCATAAAATGAAGTAAAAAATTAATAAATACGAGTCCCAATTCCTAAGAATATATCTATACTTAATTTACAATAGACATATAATTAGGAAATATGCAAGCAAAATGTGTAGAATGTCTTACATTTCTATTACAACGAAATTTTAGGATAATAAATATAGTATTTTTCTAAGCATGAAAAAAAGTCCAAAGCATTTTATTTCACATTTGAGGGACAACATTTTTTTAATTTACAATTCCGAAACGAATAGACTTGCATAAATGAAATTTGGTTAGCAGGAATAACTTTTAATGTAATTTTGAAATTTGACACGAAAAACGTGTGTCACCATCAAACATTCTAAAATTTGCTTTCATTTCAATATATAGACAGTTCTTTAAGAAATTTTTGATTAAAAAATTTTTGAGAATACATTAAGAATATATTTTTGCATGGTATCTTTTTTATTGTATGATGAATTATGACAGCATAAAATTGTGTAATATATTTGTTCCACTATTAAATCTATAGCAAAAATTCATGACTCCAAGTTTCTTTCTTCCTGTTTTCTCATCCATATCACGTCTTCAACTTATAGCACACAGGTAAAAAAAATTTAAAAGCATATAAATAATAAAAGTACTTGTCTTGAAAATTTATAGAAAGATATCGATACATTTTAAAACCATATTGAATAAATTTTATAAGTTTTAATTGCACTATATCATATATTATATAAATTTTTATGGCAATGAAATAATCTTGTAAAATAATAACTAGATTTACATCATTATAAAAGATTTTTCATTTGCTAATTTGAAGTGAAATGTATTTAAAAAATTCCTCTACGCAGATTGGAAGTCAAAGGTTAATTCCTTATCATCTAAATTAAATTTTTCCAATGATTTTCAATCCTTATGGAAAATCAATGGAATATTTGTATATAAAAGCAATCATAAATAATTTTACTGATATCGTGTTATCCTAAATAAATTATTGCATTTTTGCAAATTATTATAATTTTACTAACATCACATTCTTGTTCAGCATTTATTGCAAAATAAATAAAGTTAAAGCAACAAATATTATAATTATAGAATATGAAAAGGTTTATTTTAAAATACAAAATCTTGGAAGTTTGTTAAACAAAAGCTAAAATATTGTATTAACCGTCATGAATTATCATTTGCAATTAAAACATATTTGAAAAAATTAATTATTTTTGCAAATCATTAATAAAAAAGTTCTAAATGCAACCTGGAAGACAAAGGTAGATTTTTTATAATTTAAAATAAAGTTTTAAAATGCCTTCCTATCCTTATGCAAAAACAATTAAATATTGCGTATGGAAACAATGGTAGATAATAATTTTAATGATATTGTATTATTGCAAATACAATATCGCATTGTTGCAAATTGTTATAATTTTAGTGATATCGCATTAATGTTTATCATGTATTGCAAAATAAATAATGTTAAGACAATAAATGTTAAAAAAATATAATATAAAAAGATTTATTTTAATGTTTAAAATATAAAAGCTTGTGAGTTTTTGAAGCAAATTTATCGTCTGCAATTGAAACAAAGTGGAAGAAATTAATCCTAGTTTGCAATTTTTCTTCCTTTAAAATTAAGCGTAAATAATATCGTCTGATGCTTTAGATTATTTATCTATCTTCTGACATTCTTTAGTTATAGTGAGAAAAATATCGCCTGTTTTCCTTAATGTATATTGGAACTAAGATCCGTTTTTATATATTGCATCTTTCTATATTTGAATTAAAGCTATTAATTAGAATAAATGGAATATAGCCCATAATTATTAATATTTAAATTATTTCTCCAAATCAATTTACCATATTTTTTCCAATCAAGAACACAAAGAAATGGAAATAACATTGTAAAAAGAATCAATAATAATCAAAGAAGTTAACAGATAATCAGTTTCATCAATCGAATCACCTAAACAAATCGATCCGCCTCTTTGAGTTTTATTAGATTTGTAAAATACGTCCACCGAGATTAGCTGTTTAATAGTTGAAATGGCATTATCTAATGAAGTGGCGTACGCAAACAGTTTCCACTCACTAATGTTCCCTTTGGGATTATATGATTATTAGGTTGATTATTCGATGAAAATAGCCCTAATTTGCTGTCATTTATGATTAAATTATAAATTACTGTACATTAAATTAGGAGAAAATATTTAATTGTCTTACGATCGGTGAAATTTAAATAATGCAAATTTTTGGTTTATTATAGAAAATTCAAAATTTTAATTTAAAATATTTTATTATCTATTCTATGTATGCAAAAATATGAATTCATTTTATTCGCCTTTTTAATATAAAAATCATTATATAGGAATATTAATAATTCTTTCAAATTTTCGTTTGGCATAACTTTTTTCAGAATTTATCTACTTCTAATTTTGGAACTTTTGAGAATTCCAATAACAAATTGGATTTTAATGTAATAAAATGCAGGAACTTTTATGTGTTGTCGTCAACTAGTTTTGACAGCATTATTTAAGGAGTAATATAAACTATTTAATTTAAATTTTCTTTTCTTTCAGGATACATTCTTGTGCGTTTTTATGTAGATTTATCAATACATTTCATTTTGATAATCAGCTTCAATATTCGTTCTAGATACATTTGGAGATGACACCGATTATTTAAAGTTATCAAATTACCTATAGAAAACTCAATGCAAGCTAATAATACCTATTTTTTATTTTTTTATGTCTTTCTGTATCTCTTTTATGTCCATATTTCTCTTTTACAATTATTTCGAGCTTAAAGCCAGCAATATCATGTGAATGGAAGCAAAAATTAAATCATTGCTATGAAATTAATGTCCAGTAAAGCTTTAATATCTGAAAAGGAAGAGAAGTAAGAATTCAAACTGTGTTGAATTCTATTCAAACATTAAATAACTATATCATAATTTATTTTTAAGCAATCTCTAAAAGGATATTAAGCTTAAAACCTATCATTTGTAGGCTGTCAAAACAATACTGCTGTTACCAAAAAGTGAATTTTTCGTATTTTAAAGAGGCGTAAAGATGTATTTGTGTGATAATATTTTGTCAACCTAAGGAGGAAAATCTTTAAAATTTCAAATAATTTTTAATCAATTAAAACTTTTAAAATTTTTTTGATAATCAGCTGAGACCTTAGAAGTGTTTATAGATGAAATATTCTAGTTCTAGTTCTAGCGATGTCATATGAAGGCCGTTTTCAGAGGCATTTGCACTTCACAGATAGTATCAAACCTAAATATATTATCGAGCAAAAACACTTTGAAAGATAATAGCAGATATTTACAGATTGGGTGCCCACTTTAATTGTGGCTCAACATCTAATTTCTAAATTGTTACGTTACAGTGTCTCAAACAATTGATAGTACACCTTACTTTTCCTTGATAAATCCGAATTTCAATATAAATAACACATTAACAAAAAGTGCAAACATGTTTTTATTTTTACACAAAATAAATGGTTTAATTTAAAGTAAAAACAAAGAACAATCAATGAAAAATCTCTACATCCAAAAATTTTAGAAGCATTTTAAATAAACATATGCAGATTTTTATCTCAAAAAATTGAGAATAGACCAATGAAATTTTGGTAATATTTCACATATAAAAAAAAATGTAAGTATTTAGTTGCATGTATTTTGGCTTTTATAATGGTTTTAAACGTCATGGTACCCTATTAGACCAATTTTGGTGGTATATTTTACCCCATTCTTCTTGCAACACTTGTTTTAAATGGGTTTTATATCTAATTTTGTGTTTTTGGACCACTCTTTCTAGTATGGCCCACAGATATTCAATGGCATTGATGTCAGGGTACTGTGGTGATGTGTGTAACTACTGTTTACAATGAATAAGACACCACATTTTGACATTACTTTCATTCTGTTTGGTGTCGTTGTGCTGCTGGAAAATGAAATTCCCATCTAAACCCAAATTTTTAGCACTTTCCTTTAGATTGCTGCGAATATATAGCTATTATGCTATATTCACTAAATATATGTTATTTATAAAAATTAAATTTCCTTCCCCGGATGAAGTCATACAACCCCAAACCATGATGGAGACACCACCATGTTTAACTGTAGGACGTAAATTGTTTGATCGAAAGCAGTATTAGGCTTTCTCCATATGGTGCGACGACTGTCGCTACCAAAAATGTTGAATTTTCTTTCATCACTAAATATAACTTTCTCCCAATAGTTATTGGTCTTCAGTTGATGAGTTTTTGCAAATTTCGAACGCTTTTCCTGAATTTGCAAGCTGATGAACGGCTTCTCTCTAACAATTCGACTTTTATATCCAGCTAGTCTAATTATTTTCACACGGTTTCAGCATTTACACTTCTGCCTAAAATTTGAGAAATTTCTGCAGCAAGTTGGATGAACCATATGGTCGCAGCAATGTAAATGAAAGTGCTAAAAATGTGGGTTTAGAATAAAATCTCATTTTCTTGCATTACAACGACCCCAAACATACTGCACATAGCGTAAAAATGTGATGTCTTTTTCATTGCAAACAGCAGTTACACATCACCACAGTACCCTGATATCAATGCCATTGGATATCTGTGGGCCACACTCAAAATAGTGATCCAAAAACACAAAATTAGAATCTTGCAACATTTAAAACAACTGTTGCAAGCAGAATGGGTAAAATATGTTCAAATATCACCACAAATTGGTCTAAATGGTACCACGACGTTTAAAGCCATTAAAAAAGCAAAAATACATGCATATAAATAATTACACTTTTTTTTCTATGCGAAATATTACAAAAATTTCATTGGTGTATTCTCAATTTTTTGAGGCAAAAATCTCAGCATGTTTATTTAAAATGCTTCTAAAATTTTTCAATTTAGAAATTTTTCGTTGATTGTTCTTTGTTTTTATTTTAAATTAAACCATTTATTATGTGTAAAAATAAAAGCATGTTTGCACTTTTCGTTTAATGTATTATTTATTTATATTGTCAGTTCGATTTATCAAGTAAGAGTAAGGTGTACTCTCAATTGTTTGAGCCACTGTATTTTTGAAATTAGAAAAATGCCTCAAAATGGAGTAAACATTTTTTTTTAATATTCAACAGAAAAAAATATTCCACTCGGATACGCTATATGAAAAAATAAAAGACAGTAAACAACTGAAATGAAAAGAACAAAATAATCTTATTTAAAATAAAAATTTTGTTTAAAATCCAGTTGCAAAAAAATCCTAATGCAATAATTTTATTTTTTTTAAATTCTAGATATCCAGAATAGATTTCTTCTAGAATCCATTGTTGATTGGGTGTTTACATCTGCAATTATTATACTATATTTGTTGGCTTACAAAGAGTCTTTTTCGAGAGTTAAAAAAACATTTGTAATAATTTAAAATTTTTTAAAACTCTATATTTCCAGATTTCATATGAAAGCGAAGCTTGGTAACAATGAAAGAAGTTGGCTTATAAAAACAAATTGGATTTGTCTGTTTTTTTCAAACTGTTAACTTTTAATCCGAGTTGGAAGATCGAATATCAACTCAATAAACCTTGATATATAAAAGCTTTTTTTAATTAGCGGCTGAAAATTATAAATCCTAGTCTCACCTGCTGTTGTAGTATGAAGATAAGGACATACATACTTTATCTTCTGAGAATTAAAATAAATAGGTATTTATAATATGCGATCATTTTCAGAAGAAAATTGATTCTCTATGCTTACAGATACCAGTGCTCTTCATTCGATTATTATTAAAATAATAATGTCTTCCAATATTCATAAGCAACTAAGTAATCAAACCAATAAACACAAAGATTTCGCCAACTATGCAATTCTATATATTGTAAAAATATAAACCCTACCATATCAAACATTTTAGTAATGGGGTGTTTTTCCGAAGTCATTTATTTGGGTTCTCTGACAGATCTTCATAATCAAACCATGTAAGCTGTCTACTTCTGATTGTAAATATGACTGTGGATTAGGCTTTATGGGATAAGAGAGCATGCATGCTCATGATTCCATGCAGCCTTTTCACGCAATTCAAATAATTCAACTCCAATAGAATTTAACTGACAGCCGTTCCAAATTTTATGCCCTGGTGTATTGGTGAATATTCGAATGCAGTCTTCGGGAAGGGACGCAGGAAGTGTGTGCCGTGGGTCATTTACAAATGAATTGCTAGAGAAAAGAGGTAATAGGTGATTAAAGTTGCGAGTAAAGGGTTAAATAGTTTAAATGAACCTACTTGGATCTAGTGTACGTGAAATAATCTTATAATCTTCTTGTATATATATATATATATATATATATATATATATATATAT
>JAPMOR010019342.1:0-16361 GCA_026543865.1 Argiope aurantia | reverse complement strand
TTTTTTTTTATCTTCGTCATATTATATTCGGTTATTTTGTGATCAAGAAGAAACAGTATAGCGGTATATGATAGTTTTATTTTACTTATGCTCCTGACTTCCCTTTACTAACCAATTAGAAATTATTTTTCGTCTAGAATTCTTAAATTCTAACTTCACAAGTGCCATTATTTTGATGTTATCTGATAAATAAGACCCTATAAGAGGAGATTTTAGCGCACTATTCGATAATAAATTTCTTCAAATGTACACATTCCTTTACTAATAAGAGCTTCAGTAATTTAACGAAAGAAAAGTCAAAGATATTCGAAACAATGCACTAAAGATATAAAAAATAGCACTAACTCCAAAAATATCACTTATCTCATCCAAAATCTACATACCAAAGAAATAAGAGCGATACTTAGCGAAACTAGTTTATTTAATAATAAGTCATATGTCCAATTAATAGCTGCAATCCCGACAAAATGTGTGCCAAATAACTTTGCCCTAGAGATATAAGGAAGAAAAAAGAAACCAACAAGGCCGATATGATGTTGCATGAATAGGACCAAAGAGGGAGCTTTCAATGTATTACTTTCTACTTTTACTGAAGAGCTTAGGCATTTAATGCTTTCCTATAATGGTCTCCAAGGAAGATTGGGAGGGATTAGCTGTATCAGGAAAGGATTTTCGGAATCTGTGAGAACGAATAAAGAGGAATATAAGTAGTTTATAAGTAAAGGATGACTTTCGCTGAAGTCCAAACGAAGTTTTACACACTTTAAAAACACATAAAAAGTTAGGAGAAAATTGTGTTCCCTCCCATTTTCCGCAGAGGATTAACTTGAAATGATATTTCTTACGAACCTCACGGGATGGGCCTCGTTATACTTACTGTCTAATACGTTGCTGTAAATAGCATTCTAATTGCCCATTGCAAACATTTCTAGTACCAATTTGGAATAAGTTACAGTTCATTAATTTATATTAAATGCGTAAACACATTAACGACAAAATCAGATTTAGTTATACATACCTTAATCTAAATTTATATCACATTAATAAGTAAATGAATGTAAACCCGTCTCTCACAAAATGTATAATGGGGGATATATAAAATCTTTTGAAGTTTCTATATCTTAACTTTATTATAGTTATTCATTTAATATTCATTGGAATTACTTCTCTCAAATTTCGCTAGGCTTGTAAACAATTTTATAAAATTAACTAATATGTCAATTATAAAAGGATAGATAAAAGATAAAGATAAAAAAATAAATTCCAGAAAAGTAAAGAATAGGTAAAGTATGGAACAGCAATCAGCAAAGTATAGAATGATACTTACACAACTTAATGTAAGACTAAACCAATCTTATCAGGCTAATTATATAGAAATTAATATTAATCTATAAAGTTAATAATTTCTTAATTAATAAAATACAAATTAGAATATAATAATACTAATAATATAATTAGATGATATTAACTCAGTTACATTGAAAAAGTAAACTTCAAACACTATTTAAGTTAGAAACGGGGGAAAAAATCAAAATATTAGAACGAGATCATAGCAAAAATATTTATTAAAAAAAGTATCAATCATCCAAAGTTATTAATTTAAAATGATTATTAAAGAGAAGAGTTCTTCATCCAATATGTTGCCTTTGAAATCTGGAATGTATGTTATCATTATTAAAGATATAAAGAGGAAAATATATTGTCCGGCTCTAATGAGGTAGCGGACGGATGTATCTTAGGAATTACGTAATATCAGACACACTTGATGTTAATCAAAGTTTACGAAATATATTTTGATACGCCAATCAAAGTTTAGAAGACCTAGCTGTGTTTCACATCTTCATAAGACGAAGAAGACGATTGATGGTATATAAATAAGGAGAAGTAGGAAACCGATTACAATATAATAATATATATTACAAATCTTTTTTTTTTCTGTGACCAGTTTTCCGTTTCATACTATTCTCCCTCTCAGCTAATTCAATCTTGTACCACAGGTCAGAGGTCAACAGTAGTTTTTACAGAGAACGCTACATTATTAACTCATTCATTTTCTTTTACTGTCACTTCAAAATATATTCTCTATTGCACTAAAAATTTCCCGCTTTGCATTGTATTGTTCCGCATTTCGGAAAAAAAAAAAAAAAAAAAAAAAGATGCTATTTAAAATATATGTCGGATGATGCTTTTGTGTGGAAAAAAATTCTTACTTCTATATAGCTTTATTAATTCGTATTATTGGCGAAATATATTTTATATTGTGAAGAGAATTTTAACCGTATGCGGCAAATTGATTCCAAAAATTACAGCATTCCATTTTTTAAAGATTATTCTTTATTATTAAAATGATTATATAATCTTTCTCTTACTATATTTTTATCAGCAGACAGGTTTAATTCATTATTTTTTATAATTTTAATTACATTCATTATTATTAATTTATAGAATTTTTTTATTATTTTTTGTACAAAGAATATGAATTAATTGTATTATAAATTTATTCAACAAAAATCACATAGAAATTATTTAAATTTAATTCAAAATCATATTTTTAAATACTTTATTTTATTCATTTTTATACATTGACAGAAATTTTCGAATTAAAAAATCTTGCAATTAATCGCTATAGGCATATTAATGTGGGTGGATTAATCTCTAAAATTATATTAATGTCATTGCTTTATATTCGATAAATGTATTTGTTACTAATGAAAATGTGTAAAATATTTTGATACTTTATTATAAATTTAAAATCTTAT
Organism: Argiope aurantia; assembly: GCA_026543865.1. Lineage (NCBI taxonomy): Eukaryota > Metazoa > Arthropoda > Arachnida > Araneae > Araneidae > Argiope > Argiope aurantia. The sequence continues at coordinate 13,602 of JAPMOR010019342.1, read as the reverse complement.
CATTTGTATAAACCTGTTGACATAAATATATTTGTATTAGATTTGATTTAATTACTTTTTTAGATAAAAACAAATGCCGCGGTGGTATGGTCGTAAGGTCTAATCTGAGGGTTTCAGGTTCGTAACCCGATTCCACCGAAGAACCATCGTGTAAATAGCACTTTAAATCCGTCCGGGCCAAACGTCCTTTCGCTGGTGTGGGGAGGGGGACGCCAGCTCAGGTGTCGTACTCGTCATCTGACCGCAGTTCGAAATTTCGAGATCATTCCCAAAGTAACCCGATTGTTGCGGTAAAATGGGACGTTAATATAACTAAACTAAACTAAACTTAGATAAAAACAAAATTGAATGTCAAATATGTCGGTAGTTTAAATGAGAGGAAAATATCGATATCACCCCACCCCCTTTAGATTAGCAAATGTCTACATTTCAGCATTGTCCCCCATAATATTTAAAAAAAAAAGAATATCTTTAGCAAAATTACGCAAATCTTAAATTCCAGTACAATCAGTCACCAAAATTGTGTTAAAAATATTAGATGACACTAGAATTCAAGTATCATTGGACTAGTAAAAATAATTAAATATTTCTAATGCAAACACAAACATTTTATCTATCGTTCTTTACAAAATAAAATTTTATTTATGTTTCCTCTTTACTGGATCGCACCCCAGATATGGCGATTAGAAACTTCTTGTATGGTTGTAATTCTCATTCCCTCTCGGATAAATTATCGACCTGAGAAGATATGACGTGATGTGCTTCTTAAGTAAAGGGTTATAACGGGGCCGGTATAAATTGTACTGTCGGGCTAATTGCCATTCAGTTTACCCGAGATACTCCAGCAGGGCGTGTATAGCTTCTCAGGTAATTTATGTTTCACAAATAAATTCTATCAGACTGATTGATAACAAAATGTAATTTGAATTCTAATCACTTCACACTTTTTTAAGAACTTGTATAAAATTACTGGTATTTGCCAAAAAAACGGGATTTGCTTGATAATGTCATAATTAATCATTTCATCGTGCAGAATTTAAAACTTCAGTATGGATTGTATTTTTTCTCTATTGTTCAGATAAATTCCACTAGTTAAAAAAAAATTTACACTAAAAGAAAAAATTAAAATTAAAAATAAGCCTGTTTTAACAAATCAGAAATAAATATTAAGTTTAAATGCAAAAATGAGTTAAAAAGAAATAATGAATCTGGCCTGAAGTCTTTTTCAAGGGTCACTTATTCAAATCAGAGATTTTTTCCTGCGAGAGTCTGATTTTGATCCTAGTATAGACCCCTCATAGGAAAAATCTATGGTCTGAATCATTGCCTGAGGATGGTCCTTGAAAAAGCCTTCAGTCCGGATTCATTCATTCTTTCTTTTTTATTCCAATTAATTCATTATTACTTTAAAGCTTAATATTTATTAATAATTTGGTTACTTTCATTAGTGTTTTAGATATAGCAGCATGAGCGCGCTCTAAATATAATGTATCTTTTATTTGTTTTGACCCAGGAACTATTTACTTTTAATTTATTTTCATAAAGATTGCATTTCTTGGTTGATAGTTTCCTATTTCAACAGCTAATTCAAGAAATAGTTACAACAGCGAAAACCAACTGAAGAATTTGAAACATATCCATCAGATAATTATATAATATAATAGTGGAAACTTAATTAATATTTCATGAAATTCTAAACAATGAGTAAAATTACAATAAATTAATCGTATATAATTAAATATCAAAAAATATATGGTGTTACACCAATTGTAATATTACACCATTTATTATTTTAAAAAGTTCTAAATAAAATTACTTCAATTTTAACCACTCAAGATATATAATCTTTTAGTCATTTCTTGCCAATTTCATACGTGAGAAATCTATCCGCAGTATAACACAGCAAGTAATCAAGAAACTAAAATGGCGAATACCCTTTGCTAATTTGGAGACGGTCCCTCTTTCCAAAGGAAGGAATACTGTCGGAAGGAATGGCAGATTTCACTTTGAAGTGGTACAGTGGAAAACATGCCTGACGAATGGAAAGTAATTTAAGAACTATTTGCCCTCGGGACTTCTGCGAATCAATGATTCTATGTTAGATCCTGATCATTAAAAGTACAGGGACCGACAAATGCGAGTGTAGGTGGACTTTTTTTGCCTCCTCTCACCAAACATTACGCTGTTATATTTGGTGTGATTTCAGGTGTGCCGGGATTTATAAAGAAAAGAACACTGTTTCCAGAATGCTGCTATTTTATTTTTTTTTTCCTTCATTTCCCTCATGTTTGGCTTGAGTCTCACAGGTTTTACTTGGGAATTTTTTTTTACTCCTTTACAGCTTCGGGGAGAATGAATGGAGGTCAAAAAATGCGGATGAGTAAAAAATGCAGAACTTTTTTGGAAAATTAATTGCTTTTCTCAGGTTAAGTGCTAATGAGACTGAGGATAAATAACTGTCTTGTGAGATTTTAGTTGTGACATGTGTGAAAAAATTTACAATGAATAATGAACTTTTTTTTTCTTTGATTATCATCAAGGGAGATTCATCATACTAAAAAATGAATCATTGTTGAAAAGTATTTCGCACTTTTTTTAATTATAGTTCTGGTGAATTTTTATTAGCTTTTAAGGATTGCGCTTTCAGATAATAATTTGACCAAAAAAGTTTGCCACTTTTAAATGTAAGTTAAATTAATTGGTTTCATATTGCATATTAAATTACAATATAAAAATTTTAAAATTTTAATAATAAGCAACCTCCTTTTTTTTCCAGAAAAAAAATCAACATTTTTTTTAAAAAAAACTTCTTTTGCGCATTCGTAAATTTAGGTTTTTATTAACTTTTTTGTATATATATATATATATATATACAAAATGCTCTATTTTTGGTAACCTCAATAACTATGTGGCATTGTTAGAAAATAATTGGATCAAAGGTTTAATTTTTAATATTTTTTTTCTTTTTTGATTATATATCTTAAATGTTTTTCTCTCTTACATTCGCAAATTTCTAAGTATAAAATTTCAACTGTTTAAAGTAATGTTTTAGTTCATTTTATGTAGGCTGTTTTATGACCTCTATCTTTTGGCTTTCAATGCTTCTATAGTCCCAAATCTAATCCCATATTCGGAATATAAACAGAAATTAAACAGGAAGAGGGCAAGAGTAGTTTTCCACATTCAGTGTTACCATGACTCAAAACTGATTGTAAAATGCTACTGGACATTACGCGTTTAAGGAACTGGAACATATTTCTAGTGAAGGAAACATAATTTTTTGGCCATAGATCTAATAGCTGTTTTTGCACTTATATTAGTAAGGATATTATCAAAGCTATAAATTTTGATTTTCTGACATATGTTTTGCTAGCAGAATGTGCTAAGTTGCTCCAGGTGCATAGAATTGTGCTTCATTTCAGTATTATATCTAAAATCAATTGGTTTAGTGTAGCCAGAGCTTTACCGTAGTTTTAAGAAAGACTTTAGCCGTTTGTATCCTCATTTAATTATAGATATATGGGAAATAGACGAATGACTTGCATGGCAATGGCGAGCATTAGCTACGAAATATAGATTATGGGTATGAATCTAACATTTTTGGGGAATTTGTTGAGCGATCTTTTGCTATTAATCCTTTATATGTGGTTAATACAGATGTACCAGAAAATAGAATATGTATTTTCGATATCCTTTTTCTGATCAAAACCAACTGACAACTGACCAACCAAAATTCGACATAAAACTGCAGTATGTTATTTGACAAATTTACATACCAAATTCCATTTAAGTAAGTCGTATTTGTACTTTTGAGTTATTGTGCTTACATACTCAAGAATACCATTTACATATCGACAGATGACCATTCATTTTAAAGATTTGATTCAAAATTTTAACAAAAGCTACATTTTCGATACGAAAGAACCTATAATCGTTAGATGTTTGGTGATTAATTACTGTTATGCGGTGCATGCATAAGTACCAGAATCCCAAATATGTATTTTGTCCTTTTCTTTCAGTCGATTAAAACCGAAATTTGACACAGTGGTACAATTTATTCAAATTACCACATTTAGAATTAGTTTTAAAATTAACATGTTTATATGTTTCAATGGTGTTTCTCGGTTTAATTCTTGAGGTATTTTGTTCCAAATTCAAGGCATATCTACATTTTGATATTAAATATGAGTATTAAATCTTGTCTATTATACCTCCTTAAGTTATTTTATTTACTGAGTTCAATGGTACATGAACAACCGGACAGACAGGTCATCTTGGAATGGATTTCATTCAAAATTTGGGCAAATATTGTATACTTTATAATTCCATCAACTTAATAAAATGCGATTTTGAGTTATCGTAATGACAAACCGTTACAAGTAATGCCAAAAATGTATATTTTGTGCTCCGAGAGGTCTGAAAATTCTTGAGTTGGATTTAACATTTTAATTGTTACAATATCTTCTCTAAGTATATAAGAATGTCAAATATCTTGATTTATAAGTAGGGATTGCAATATCGGACCAAAATTTCAATGCCGGTATTCTTTATTTTTTAGATCTTAATACCGGGACACCGTTTTAATACCACTAGTAGAAATTTTAGAAAAAAGTAAGAAAGCAGAAGTGTTTCTTGGTTTTATTTGCCAGTTTTATTAGAGAGTCTAAATACCGCAAAAAGTAATTTTTAACTTATAAATTATAACAGTATATAAAGAATCACAAAGAATGTAAAGCAACATCTTATTTATTTAAATCACAAAAAAGTTTAAGTATCCCGATTCAGTCTAGTACTATTACACATTTTTGTAATGAGATCTTAAAAAACATATTACATCAATTGTACTGTCATTAACCCTGGAATGTAATTTTGTCCAAAAATTACCAGCTGTCGAAAACGCTCTTTCGGCATCTAGGCTAGTTGGTGGTACTGTTAGCAATGCACTATATTCTTTTTCCAAGTGTTTACCTCTAAATCTCTCATCTTCAAATAAATCGACTTCTCATGAGATGAATTTAAATATAGTTGATTTCTGTATTGTATTTTGGTTAGTAGAATTTTTTTTATCGCTAATTCTAATTTTTGTTCAAGAGACAATTCCTTTTCCCTATCGACATAAGTGTCATCATAATCTTCGATAACTGTACCGAATTCTTCGGAATGTGGATAGGTTTGTGGGTAAAAAATTTTAAGAAAATTTACTATAAACTTGATCAGATTTGAATTGATTAGTCTCTTTTCTTCTTTTTCATTTTCATTTTTAAATTCATTGTAATTATGTAAATACCGTAAGACATTTTCTATTTCGGTATGCCTTTCTTCTGTGCGATTTTTCAATGTGATATATAATTCTTCAGATAGTGATGTGTGCTGTTCTTTCAGAGACTGCAACATGAAATTTATTGTTGCATTAGCTGTTAATAAATTAGAATCTCTCCGACATCATCTCCTTCATCTTTTTTCTCACTCCTATTTTGTCGAATTAAACCTGTCCTAACGCATGCACAAAAGCGTGGTGAGTTTTGCAATTCGTTATGAAGCAGTATTTTATCACTTCTCTTGATTGTACTATGTAACTTTGTATTCACAGTTTAATTAGTTTCACCCTTTAGGGAGACATAAAAACAAAAACGTACACTATGTTGCTATTTTGGCGATCCCTGAATATATAGTTGAGACAATTTAAGAAATTTCTAGTAAATACCGAAAATACGGTATTTAAACTTGTGAATACCGGTATTACAAAATTGTACAAATGGCTCAAAATACCGGTATTCGGTATCCCGGTATACCGGTATTGCAATCCCTATTTATAAGTAATAATTACTTTTGCTAAAACATTTCGAACCCATTTCAGTGTTCTCGCAGATGCAAGAACCAATAGCTTATCGATATGCTTTTTCTTATGTATAAATTTTTCTGGTTTCACCATAGACCATGGATTTTTTCAACTAACATGTTTTTATTTGATTTCGTAAATACAAACTCTGCTCTGATACTCAATGTTTTTTATGTAATAATTTTCCCGATAGTTTCGAAATGAATTTTTATTTTTTCAGAATTCGATCAAACAGAATGTGGGTCATCATAAACCTCGTGATGACTTTTTGAATCGATCAAAATATGCGTATGAGGTACAATATTTATCATCATAACATGACACGCGTCTCCATGCGAATGCTACAATGAATGATGCTATCCTTTTACAAATTATAAAGCGAAATTCTAATTAATCAGTTATATTCTTGTACTATGTACAGTTTTCTTTGTCTTAGTAAAAGTCGGCATAGTAAAATATTCACTTAGAATCATTTTACTACGCCCACTTAAATATTTATTTACTATTTTACTGTGCCGAACTAGAATTATAATCAAAATAATAGTCGCTGAAAGCTAAACACGCAGAAGAGAAAAGAATATGTTACATAGGAATGAACTTTTCCTTCATGACTTATTTTTACCTAGGTTACGAAAGATAATCTTGAGGTTTTTAAATGTAACTCATATACTGCTTTGATATGGCTCTAGTTAATTGGTATCAAATAGTTTTTCGTATATAAATGATCTTCTGAAAGCCAATCTTACCAATTTACCATAGTAGTATATTCTACATTAATATATATTTATTATTTGAAATTTAAAAAATATTGAAATCCAAACTTCAATCAGAACTGAATATGATTGTTACATATTTTTCCAAATTTGAAAAAACTTGAAAATGCTTGCATTTATTCATCCATTTGGATTACTTAAATGAATTATTGCGTTCAAATAATTTTTCTAGTTTGAAGCAATATTAAATTTAAATTATGTTGTTGACACTACTAAAAATTGCTTATTGGTTAAAATAAATAATTAAATAGTGCAAGTCTAAAAAAATACCTATGCTTTAGCCATTAGTAATCACTAATTAAATTTAAAGATGTCTGATTTAATTTATGTACTGATACAAACAAATCAAAAAATATTCCGAAAATCTTACGATGTATTAATTTGTAGCAATTTATCAAAACGTTCTCACAAGAATTCTATCCTTAATCTTATATGGCATAAAAATTGTCACTTCACGTCACAAACTGGCAGAATCAACCACATTTAATTAAAACTATACAATGTTGCATTCTACTATTTGGAAATATTCGAAATATTTAGGAGTATTTTAGGATTTATTTATAAGACAATCTTGAACTTATTGCCACTTATTCAATCATTTTAACCAGAAGATTAATTATTAATTCTCAGGTTATCTATGGTATAATAATGCTATCATGTCTTGTATAGTATATTTATTGGCCGATGACCTGGAAGAATGCCATATGTACATGGCTTCCAGTCTGTGTTTTTTGTTATAGAAGACTGTGTGTTTTTTGTTATGGAAGCAAAGACTGTTTATTCATAGATAGTGGTCTGGATGTTTATGATAAACCACGAGAAAAAGAAATTACAAATAACGAAACCTTATTTCATATATAATAAGGGAATATAATAATACATAATGTATTGATATAATCCTTGAGATGTCTTAGGATCCACAATAAATGAATATATAATTAAGATAAGAGGAAATTGTATATTTTATTAGTGTATTTGCAGAAAAATATTAATATTAATAGTATTTCTTTGATTATTTTCTTATTTATTTCATTTTTTATTAATATATTTATATAGTTGGAAAACTTTCAGTTTGTTGGCTTCGGATGTCATTTCGCAACAATGCATTAAACTAAATGTCCAAAATTTTCTATCCAAATTGGAATTGATATTAATCCGTTTTTACAACAAGGTAATAGTAATGCCATCATTAACTAATGTGGGAAAAAGCAACGACCAACATTAATATGAATATGAAAATATATTTATTAAGATTATAAAGATAAAACATTATTAAACTAACATAAAACACTTAAAAATATACATGAGTGTGAACAAATAATTTCTTACCGTCTCGCTTAAGGCGTGAAAGTAGCCCTATAAAACGGGAAAGCATCATGTGAACAATAAAGGAACATGGCGCAATATATTATATGATATTTGTTAGCAGCTCCCACATCGGCCATCGTGACCGGACAGTCAATTTCGCCTTAAAGTATACAGTACATTGAAGTAAACGTATTATAAAATAAACAGTATATACAGAAAAAATAATAAGATGCACAGTTGTAATATTTACAAGATAAAACTATCAAAATAATCATACCATCCGTGACAGCATAGATATATAGCAATACAATAGTGTGTACTGGAAATATCTAATAAATAAAAATAAAACTAATATTAGTGTTGAACATAATACTAACATAACAAAACTAATAAATAATAAAACTAATATTAGTGAAAAAAAATCAGTCTTCTATCGTCCAAATACGCACACACATAAAGAAGGAAAATAGTTGTCTTTTTCTTTCAGTTGTGCTCAGTTTTTTTCTTTTGAAAAATAATTCAAGTGATATTTTCTATTTTGGTGGACCATGGCTTCAGATATTCTTCACAAGTCCACGTTTTCGATGGTTCATCGAAGAAATCACACTTTTCAACATCGTATGTGTCGTTTGCTTTAATTTTGATCACTTTATATGGTCAGAGAAATGTTTGCTTCAATTTGAAACCAGGGCCAAATTGAGTGCGCTTGATAGCGGCGAGATCATTCAATCGAAATTTTTGAGCATGTTTGCGACGCAGATTGTAAGTGAGGCGATTTTCTTCTTGGATATTTAAGGATTTGTTGTTTTGAGTCTTTACGGAGTTCATCATGTTATTGGAGAAAAGCAGATTGGATCTCTTCTCAGACGATCACCAAAATTTTTAGATCATGCAGAGATTTCATTTTAGTTCCAAAAAGAATTTCGAATGGAGTAGAATTGATACTTCGTTGAAATGTAGAATTAATAATTTGCTGAACTGCAGCCACATGGCTATACCATTTTTCAGGGTTTTCTATGGATAGCTCACATCTGTACTGGAGAGTACAGATGTGATAGTAGAATGAAGTCTTTCTACCTGACCGTTTGATATAGGAAGTCCAGCTGTAATAGCAATATGTGTGATACGCTGATGCTCACGATATTCTTTGAATGACGTGGATATGAAAACGGTTCCTCTATCCGTAATAATCCTTGAAGGATTGCCGACATTGCTAATTGAGAACTTCAGTGATGTCTTTGGACTTGATCTGGTACAGCCACACAAACTTCGTAAAGGATTCGATGCTTACCAGAATATGCTTAGAAGTGCCGGAGAGAGGACACAAAGTGTCGTCTTTGTGAAGTGGATGCAAAGACCCATCTAATTTGCCACGTTTTCTGTTATTTAAAATGCATGTTACACAGTTGTGTATGTAACGTTCAATTTTCTCTTTCAAGTTCGGAATAAGGAATTCTTTGTTTAACAGTTCCTCCTTGCGTTTAATTGCAAAATGGCCTAGTTCGTGACATTAATTAATGATGTTGGCCTGCATATCGTCAGGTACTACAAATGAATCGATTCCGTCTATGTTCTTATATAAAGTGTTTGACGCCCGGGGGGGGGGGGGAGGATGTAGAAATGAGGATGAGATGCTTCCGGCATGGTGGTTGGATCTCGCCACTCTGAAGAGTACACTAATTGGTGGGGGATCTGGTTCCTCCCATTGATGACGGGACGTACTTTTTTCGGGAAGGGTTGTACCGTGGCCAGTGACGGCCCTTAAGACTCAACCACAGTTCCCGCCAATTGCTGTTGCGGCGGTCCGGTCATTCAGTTTTATGGTTTAAATCCGTGTGCCTTCGCGGCGGATCGGAGAGTTAGATGGATGACTTATATAAAGTGTTTTTGACTATGTAGTTATCGTAAGGTTCACTTTGAAATAATGCTTTTATAGTTGTGATATGCTCATATATCTGTTGAGCTTTGAAAATTTGAAGACTGACACAGTCTTGAATGATTAACAGCATGGGCTTCTGATAAGAGAGTTGACATGAGTCATCTTTGAACCAGTTCGATGCTCTATTTCGTAGTCAAAATCCTGAAATTATAATGCCCATTGCGAAATGCGAATTCATTTCTCTTTCATTAAATATTTTGACGAATGCATTGCAGTCATAATAATTTTAAAGTGTGATCCGATGATATAAATTCGGAAATTTTTAAGAGTACCTCCCGTTCATAACTGGTGTATTTTCTTTTTTTGTCAGAAGTTTTCTTGGGCATATAATACACTGGGTGTAATTTGTTATCTTCTTTGGATTTTTGTAGTAGGATTGCCCCCAAACCATCAATTGACACGTCTGTATGAATTTTAATGGGATTGTCTTGAATATAAATAGTTCATACCGGATTTTCAGAAAGTAATTGTTTTAAGCGTAAAAACGCAATTTTTTGCAGAAGAAATAGAAAGGGGTTGTTCTTACGAAGCAGATCACTAAATGGTTTTGCTATAGAAGAGTATGAGAGGATAATTTTTTTAATGTATCCCATAAGACTTAAAAAACGCTGCACTTCGTTTGCCTTTTTTAACTCAGGGTAATTTATAACGGTTTTAGATTTGGCGGGTGAAGGGAACAATTTGCCGCGTTCTACTATATGACCCAAAAATTCAATCTGACTATACAAAATAACATTTTTTAAAGTTTATATCTAGTCCATAATCACGAGCTGCAGTTAGAGAAGTGTCCAGGCATTCGTTAGCCTCAGATTCCTTATTCGTGGGAATGACGATGTCATCCATATACGGGAGGCCAATGCCTTTTGCAATAAGATTGCAAAATACGGCTTTTATGTATCGCATGAAGACAGATGACATGAAATTAAACCGAATGGCATGTAACGGATTTGAAACTGACCTGCATTTGTGACGAAACTGGTGCAGATTTTTTTTTTCTTTTACCGGTGCATGAAAAAAATCCGTTACGCAAATCGAGAGTACTGAAAATGTTTCGCATTTTGAAGACGATCTAAATTATCATCAATTAACGAGAGTGGATAATGATCGTTTACTAATTTACGATTTAATTTTTTATAATCTATACGGACAATTTTTTCAATCTTTCTTACCAGCTTCAACAACTTGACTGCATAAGGAGAAAAACATGGTTCTATAATTCCATTTTTTAACCATTCGTCTATCTGAGCATTTACTATATAACGTTCGGCAAAGTGTAAATGTCGAGAAGTGTGGAAAATGGGATCATAGTCAGTAAGCGTTATATCAAGTTCGATGTTCGTGATTTTAGTTTTTTTTAGTTTAGCTGCTCAATGTCACTGCGAGTTTGTTTAGAAATATTCGGACCTATATCAAACGTGGGAGTATCGGCAGAAATGCTCATTATAAAACTGCCAGTTTCAACAGGATCATCAGGTTTAGACATTTTCGAAAATACAACACCGTCAGGTTTAATTGTCAAATTTGGCTGACTTTTTACGTCACAACCTATTATTATATCTATACAATTATTAAGTATCACAGAAATAAAAACAAGAAAACTTTATGTATTAATACTCATTTCAAATTCAAAGGAACGTATTATTCTAGTTCGGGAAAAACTGGTAATCCAGATAGTGTTATCTTGTTATTCGTCAAGTTCTTTTTCTGTTTTCAATAAAAAAAAATTTAAAAAAATTTTAAAAAAAATTATATCTAGAGAATTCTGAAAATCAGTTAAATTGGTTAAGGCTTTAAAAATATTTTCACACAAAGCATTTTTGTCGCTCTCAGTTACTTCTAATTGTTATAAATCAGAAATGGAAATAAAACCAGATAAAGAAAACTTCTTCAACAATTCCTGTTTATGTTTTTCTATATCCAAATTTCCAAAACTTTCGAAATTTATCATTCTTTTTCGGGAGGAATGGCCAAAATTATTGTAACCTAGAACAGAATTAAGCAATTTTTCTGAATTTGGTATAGCATATCATGTTTAAAGAGTCAGCGATTAATGGAATATCATCTAATTTTAAAGGCATTTTAATGAATTAAAAAAGAACTAATACACATTCAATCGAGATTGAAATTTAATGAGAGAATGAAATAAAATAACATATTATAAATTACTAAGTTATCAAGAATCACGTTTATTTAGAGTGGGAAAAAATTGCGCCTACCTGGTTGAGAGCATTCGAACTATTCACTTCTAAATAATTCACACATTTCGAAATAATTCAATTTCTTCTTTAATTTAGAAGTAACAAACAGGATGATGTTCCTTTTTTTTAAAGCAACCAGTATGTCATCATAGTTGAACAAGAAAACTAAGTAATTGAACCTTGAAAGTTTTCACTGGAATCATATCCATCAAAAACGTGCACTAACGTCCATTCATCAGTCCAGTAAATCATCCACAGCAAAAATCTACACTTATGGACATTTTTAACATCAATTTAATGTCTTAAATAAATTGTACTAATGTCCGCAGAATTTCGCCGATTTGGCGGGATTTGCTAGGGATATTCACGAGAAAGGTCGAGCCCCCAAAAATGTGGGGAAAGGCAACGACCAACATTAATATCAGAATATATTTATTAAAATTATAAATGCAAAACATTACTAAACTAATATAAAACTTTTAAAAATATACATGAGATGAGCGGTACGTCTTACCGTCTCACCGTCAAGCTCTCTTATGCAACTTATGGCAGGAAAGCATCATTTAATCAATGACGCAACATGGCGTAATACAGGATATGAAATCTTTTAGAAGCTCCCACACTAATATAAAAATAATAATGAATTAATAATTTTCTTTACGATAATGGCTATATTTCAAAATGTCTATAATAAAATTATTTGAAGGAATATCATTGATTATTGAGATAAAAATATAACACTTCATTTACTTTTATAAAATAACATGCATTTCAATGTTGACATTTAATCAAATGAAATTTCCAGTTTTGAGAGGAAAAATTTAAATATTGATCAAAACATTTTATTCAAATATTTGTCGAAAGATTACTAAATAAATTTTTAAATAAAAAAGAAAATTCCGTGAATTGCAAATATACATATTTTAAATTAATCGTAATAAATTTAATTCTTTAACTCCCACGCATTTCCAATAGAAATAATAAATTTTATACAAAATATATATGCATTTTTTTTCTAAATATAAACGCAGAGTAGCAAATATTTCAAATTAAATGTATAATTTTATATTTAATTTCGTTTAATTTGTAGTATCCAGTATGTAAAAATCTGTAGGAGCTATTTTATATGTATGAATTTTTGCAAATTGCAACGTATTCATATTATTATAAAGATAATTAATTATTTTTCCCGCTTATTTTATTTATTTGTAATTCTATTCTTTTGTGCTCTGTGGGAATGATCCCAATCGGATTATTTTAGTCATGTTTTCTGTGTATGCGTTGAATATTGAAATCCAATTAAATATTTAATTCCTTTTTGTTCAGCATTTTTTTTTATTGACGCAGTTTTTGTATTAAAATAATTTAATAGAATAAAAAGGAAAATAATACCCTTCAGTGTTTAAATAATGTACTTTTTTTTATAATTCCTAATTATTAAATATTATTTATGAAGTAATTTTTCACCTTTCAATATGCTCATATTATTTTTTTAAACTATAATTCCTATGAATGATTTACTTTTTTAAAAATTATCTTGAAATA
>JAPMOR010019341.1:0-10293 GCA_026543865.1 Argiope aurantia | reverse complement strand
TTTCTTTAGTAATTTTTTATGTCTTATTTCCATATTCCGGTTGTAAACAGAAACGAAAACTTTAAATTTATGAGTAAAGTTTTATTTAATTTATTAAAATGGTCCATTTTCATTTAATAATATATAAGCGTTATATAAAAACTGGGAATAAATCATATGAATTCCTAATACCAAAATCAGAATTGATATAGTCAATTTATGATAACGCATGGTTCTTTTCCTATTTTAGTAGAAAATGTATAAGATCATATAAATAAGAGCACATAACAATAACCGACTACTCCGACACGTCAGAAGGCACGCTGAAAAATCTGAACGACCGGACCACCATAATAGCAATACTGGCAAGAACTATTCTCGAGTTCTAAGAGTCGTCACCGACCACGGTATAACCCTTCCCATGGGAAGTACGTTCCGTCATCGATGAGAGGTAACCAACCTCCACATCTTTCTGTACCTACAGGGAGGTTAGAAAACAAGAGAACTCACCATACCAGAGGCTTCTAGTTCCCATTTTTGAGCTCCCACCTTCAGTGAGAGAAGAGAAAAGAATAGAAGAAAAAAATTATTATTTTAAGAAAAATAATATATTTTCTGAATATAATGTTTAAATTAAAAGAAATGAATGAAAACCTTTAGTATGCAGTAAAATATTATCTTCAAGTCCTTAGCCAATTTCGCAAGGTAAGTAAAAGAAATTTTATAAACGAAAGAATATTTTAATCAGTTATTAAAATTATACAAAATTTAAAAAGTTGAATATGTTAATGTGTCAAATGTAAACTCTTGCGCACTATAGTTAGAAATTAAATACATTAATAGTTTCTGAATTAGAGATCTTTAAATTCATTATCCTTTCAAGACCATGTTTTCAAGGAGAGAGAATTTTCCCGATTCTCAGAAGGTAAAGTAAATATAAAATGAAGTATAAACTCAGATAAAGAATTTCGTATATGGAATTATTTTTTGAGAAAATTGCAAACTCTCGTAAGAAAAGAAAATAAATTTTTTTATTTTTAACTTTTTGCTTAAGGGGAGAGGATGACCTTGCTAAAGCATATGTTTTTCTTTCTCTGCTTGAGCGATAGATTAGATGATATGTAGGTGATATTACAAATATGAATTTCTCCCCCAAACCGATGGTTTCTTACATTTGTTCCCTTGAGAGTGCTGAAGTAACTAGGACAAGTTACATAATGACGCAATAGCAATTTTGTTAAAAAAATTGCTGTTAGAAAAAAAAATCCGCATTGTGGATAATATGAAAGAAAAAAAGTGACTGAGAAAATTTTGGCAATTCCATAATGTCTCTTCATATGTTTATTTGGAGTCGAAACCAACAGTTTAAATAAAAAAGAATGTCCTTTGATAACACAGATTTTAGTCGAAAATATTTGCTAGTGTTTGAACTTTCGTTTTTAAGTAATAATGATTTCTTTAATTTCCTTTATTTGAAGTTTTCAAGGATTTACGCTCATGAAATATAAAAGACTATTATGAAAATTTATTTTTATTAGTTAAAAAGCTTCACAAGTTTTCTGTTTTAATTTCTGAAAACCATTTTAAGGTAATTAAGACAATAACTTAGTTTAAAATAAATCTTCACATTTAAATAATTCTAATTGAAAAATAAAACTCGTAGGATAATAGTTCAGTACAAAAGTCAAATTTTTTTAGCTGAATTATTACTTCGGATAAGCAATGAAAAAAATAAATTCAACATAAATTATCTAATTCTTCTATATAAATATGCTATAAAGAATTTAAGAACTTTATATAAAAATTAAAGACGTTTATATAGAGTTTTATTTAAGCACATCGTGAGCATGAATGCAAAATATATAATATGCAATAGCATGAAATAAACTTGAACTTAATACCATCAGTAATTCTAAAAATAATTGAAATTAAAACAATTGTTTTGAAGTATTTGATATTTCAGCAAAATTTACATATTCTGTTTCAGCAATTATAGCTTAAAATAAAAATGTTATAAATGTATCACAATTTATTAAATTAATATAAATGTAATTAACGTAAAAAGAAAACTATAATTACGGTAAACATGTTGAAATAAAAGAAGAAACATTCCAAGCAAAATTGCAATAATTTATTTGAATAAAGAAGTAAGATTTTAATTATATTTATTGTTATATACAATGAACATTAAAATAAAAATAAAGTCTCGTGCTTCTGAAAAATTCAAGGGAACTGTTTTTGATAATGGCGAACTTGGATTAAAATAAATTTAAATTTAACTTAACTTCTCCGTTTGTGTGGATTACGAAGGGATGAAATAGTAATAAATCATATTAAAATTGAAATATTTAATACACACTACTATCAGAAAGCAACATATTTTCAATAAAAAACAAAAACAAATTAGCTAAGCTAAAGGTTACTAGGTAGTAAAACCAATAAATTAATTTAGATTGATTGATCTATAAAAATTTTTGAATTATTTTGTACAGTTATTTATTAAAACTTTTGAAATCTGAAAGGTTAACTAGACATTATTAGATTCGTTTAAAAATGATTTTAATTTTTCGATTCGTAGATTTTGATAACAGTTTTGGGAAATCATTTTTATAATTTCCCAATTTTTGTCGTCTGGGGAGGCATTATGATGAACGGGCGGTCGGAACTCCACGTTTTCGACAGTGGTTCTGTAACTGGAGATCACTTTTGTCAGGAGGTGATCCTTCCCCATGTGCGTTTGTTCCGAGGTGCCACTGGATCAGACTTCGTTTTTATGGATGACAATGCACGGCCCCACAGGACTCATGCTGTTCAGGAGCTCCTGGAAAGTGAAGATATCACTCGAATGGATTGTCCGGCGTGCTCCCCTGATTTAAATCAGATAGAACATGTGTGGGATGCTTTTGGGAGACGCCTTGCGGCACGATTACATCCTCCTGAGAACACCCGAAAGCTTAAACGGATGCTGATTGAGGAATGGGCACTCTTACCTCAAGAACTGTTGGACAATCTGGTGCTGAGTATAGGGAAACGGTGCGAAGCAACCATTGCAGTAAGGGGAGGGCATATCCCATACTAAGGAACATCTGCCTGCTGTTCTTCCTCTTGGACAGACAATCATGTGTAACGATACTATGAGTTCAATAAAGCCTTTTTTTGTTTGATTCCATACTGTATGCATTGTATTCATTTCTGCGCAACTATGCTTTCGTCATTCTTTCAGAACAAAATGCTGTATCTCATTTCTGAATTTCATGTCTCTCAGATGATTTCTCGTGAAGTTATGGCAAAAAACATACCTGTTGCTTAAGGTTTGCACACCAGTGTATATTGATGATATCAATTTCATTTCTGTAGACTGTTTTCTTGATTTCTAATACATATTTAAATGCATTTTTTTTATTTTGAATTGTACATTTAAAAATCAAATCTTCTTATTGTTATGATGAAATTTAAAGTCATCCATCAAAATATTCAATTGCGTTCTTTTGCCAATGTTAAAATTAAAATAAAAAAAATTGTTTCTTTGGACATTGATTCTGAAGTAGTAATTTCCTCTTTTATTTCGTAGTATATGCATTTCTTTAATTCGCATGCGTTATAATTTGTTTTGATTTATTCAGTTAAATTCATATATTTAGTTCTTATCAAATAATGAGGTGAATTTTTTAAAAAGTTGCATTCCATATATATATATATATATTTAACAACCTAAAAAATCAATAATCTGCGAACCAGCTGATTGCCGACAACGGTTATTATAGTTAAAGTCTAATAAAGTCCAGAATTGTTTTTATATGAACTTGGTGCTTTTTTTTAATTCATAAATTTCCAAGATACCTACGTTTTCTACATCAACTCTTTATTATATAAGTTCCATTAAATTTAAATGGAAATTAATTTCGGAACAAATTGTCCGCTTTGAAGTAGTACAAACAAAACAATGTATAATAAATAAAAAAGAAATTCAATTAAAAGATCTGAATTAATTAGAATATGTCTATTTACCAACACATCATAACTTTCAAAGATAGTTAAACGGCAGTTTTAAATTTCACTCGGTATATATCAATCTATCTGAAACAACTCTAGGGAAAATAATTTTAATAAAAGTAAAAATAAATAAATAAATAACCAGTAAAATGAATTATGTTTAACTCTTTTACATGCAACTGTGACACAGTAATATTAAAATAGACATGAAGTACATTAAAATTTAATCCTAATAATAAAATACACAGTATAGACGGAAAAATATTAAACATATTTTTGCAGATGCTTGCAAGAAAAAGTTCTTTACATTAAATGATCTATATAAAATTCATTTAATCCAAGCACTTATAAAGAAATGCGAATGCTTATCACATGTAAGTTCATTTATTATTTTCAGTTATTAAGCTGTCCTAAAGCTTATATATAAATGCTTTCAATAAAACATCATTAAAATTTGCCATCGGGGCAATTTTCAAACAAATGTTTCCATTTTTACTAACACAAATCAAGAACTAGAAACACCGATATTTTTAAGATTCTCCAAAGCTTAAGAAATAATAATTTCAAACCTTAGATAGCGCCGCAAATTATTCATTAGAAATTCAAAAGAAACAAGTAAAAACATCTCTTTAAAACTATCGAAAATCAAGGGGGGAAAAAAAGAAAAGAAAGAAAATACGAATCGACACAACTTGAACAATACTCTTCTGAAAATTAAGCCACTTTCACATCCAACTCGCTCGCACGTTAATGACTCCCAATTTTATTTTCCGACGAGCTTAATTCATTAAATCCCGTTTTTCACATGCATATTTAAAACGACCCTCCCCCCTCCCTCCGGCAGATAAAACAACCCTTGCCAGAAGACATCCTAGTTTATTAACAAGTTCTCGGATAAATATGGCATGAGGGATAATTAGAATATCACCCGAGGACAAACCTCAATGAGTTAGCTGCATGCGTCAGGACGAATTCTTAGGACGAACTTCCTTCCTTTATAAAGCCCGAAGTGATCCAAAGATCTAAGCGTACCTTCAGTCCATTTCCCACCCACTTTTTGATGAATAATTTAGCATCGCTACGGTCTTCTCGTTAGTCGGAGATCTTTCCAGGATAACCTTGCATGCTAAAAAGCAACTGTCGCATTAGATTTTAGGCAAGCTATTTTCCTTGCCCTCCTCTCTCTCCCGCTCCATCCCCATCTCTCTCTCTCCTTTTGCTTCTGCTGCTGCTGTTCCTCTTTCTCTCTCATCAGCATGTTGTCATTTATTCCGTGCATTTTCATCTTTTGGAGCCTCCTCGGGGATGCGATGCGGGATCGGGAGAGGCAAGACTTTTAAATTGACACACACAGTCTTAACAAGCAAGATAGGGGTGTACGCTTGTTGCTCTTTTCTGTCTGTCTTTTGCTGCTGCTACCACTCCTTGTTTGTACAAGCCTTTCCCGTGTAGCTCATTTGGCTCGGAAAAGCCCGAGCTCTCTTCGGCGAGCCTGGCATCTTATGATAATACCGAAACGCTGCTGCCTGCCGCCCGACCTTCTGCCGACCCCCCTACCTCTCATCTGTATCTCATCAAGGCGAGATAGAACGCGAAATAATGATTACGTATGCACATTTTAACGTGCCCTGCCTTTGTCCAACACCGGAGGCTAAAGCTCTCAGTTTGCCAAAAAGTTTTCTTTTCCTGAGTTGAGTTTTGACGTTTCTGTATGTTTCTCTCCATCTATCTATCTCTTGCGATCTTTCTATCTATCTCTTCCCTATCTTTACTGCTGGTAAACGTCTTGAAGAGGTTTAGATACCAATTTGGGAAAAGTCTGGAAATATAGATGCGCACTTTATCAGTGGAAAAGTTGTTTCGATGCGAGGAAGCGACGAAAGTTGGTTATTGTTTTCAAGAACGGAAGCGAAAAAAAATTTCTGAGTGGAAAGGCTTAGTGGGAAACATGGATCAAGCAGCTTAGACATTATCCTTATAATCTGAGTTAGAATATGCAAAGGATTTGGAAAAATCTTAAAAAATCCACTGGGCTTGTGTAGGAGAAGCCACATTTCTTCCTTTATGCTTTATTGGATTGAAAAAAATTGAAAAAGTAAGCGTTGTAATCTTCACACATTCAAATTCTAGATTTTTAAAGAATTCCAATTTTAATACCTCTCTCAATAAAAAATTTAAAGTAACCTTAAACCAAAACAGGGTATCATGATAACGTTTAAGATTTGGTATATCCATATTTAGTTAATTTTTTAAAATAGATTGCAATTATAACGCAGCTATAACTTGCATGCAAAAATGTATTTAATACAGTCACAATACTAGGTTTTAAAAGTGCATTAGAAAATTCAAAATGGAGGAAAAAATGTAAACAGAAACTAAAGAGCAGACTAAAAGCATAACTAAAAAGCAGATTTTTTTTTTTAAAAAAAATAGTGATATCAAAATTGTTTATTCCGAGGTACTGAGGAAGAATCACCAAAATTTTGATTAATTCTTAATTAAAATTTAAATAAAATTTTGAAAATTTTCTTTCTTACTGAATATTTACAATCCAAAATCGATACTTTCGAATTTTCTTAGTTTTACAATCAATAATTTGCTCTGAAGGAGAAGAATCATTTCTTTCGCCCTTCATTTAGCATTATATAGAGAGTATGTCAGACTATAAATATTATAATTTAAAAAATATGTTCATCTACATACCATTGACTTGAAAATTTAAAGCATCTATATGAATGAAACCCTTACACCAGAAAAAGAATATCTATATCAAATTTCCATCATGCCTATCGTATTATGTACAGAGTGCGCCAGACTATAAACATTACCACGTTAACAAAATATTTGCATTTACGTGCCAAAGAAATTCAAAAATTAAAACATCTGCGTGAATGAAGCCTTTCACCAGAAAAAGAAGATCTATATTAAATTGCCATCATGCATTTCACATTTTATAGAGAGTATGCCCGACTATAAACATTATTATGTTAAAAAATATGTACATCTACATAGCACAGAATACAAAAATTAAAACATTTATATGAATTAAACCATACACTAGAAAAAAAGATCTATATCAAATTTTCATCATGCATATCACATTTTATAGAGAGTATGCCCGACTATAAACATTACCATGTTAAAAAAAATATGTCTATCTGCATACTATAGAATTCAAAAATTAAAACATCATTATGAATGAAGCCTTAACCAGAAAAAGAATGTATATATCAAGTTTTCTTTATATGTATCGCATTTTAGAGACAGTATGACAGACTATAAACATTATCACATTAAAAAAACATATATCCATCTATGTACTATAGAATTCAAAAATTAAAACATCTATATGAATGAAGCCTTACACTTGAAAAAGAAGATCTATATCAAATTTTCATCATGTATATCGCTTTTTTCAGAGAATATTCCAGACTATAAATATTATCATGTTAAAAAATATGTGTATCTACATAACAGATTATAAACATCATAAGTTAAAAAAATATGTCAATTTACGTACCATAGATTCAAAAATTAAAAAAATCTATATGAATGAAATCTTAGAAAAAGAAGGTCTATATCAAATTTTCCTCATGCGTATCGCATTTTAAAGAGAGTATGACAGAATATAAACATTATCAAGTTAAAAAACCTATCTACGCACATCTGTGTACAAAATAATTCAAAAATTGAAACATCTATATGAATGAAACTTAACTCCAAAATAGAAGATCTGTATAAAATTTTGGATGAAATTCGTCAAAAGGCAAATTTGTTCAGCTTTCTGTCCGTGCATATGTAGATGTGTTTGCTCAAAAACACAACCAGAGATATGAACACTAATTGACACAACGCTTTATCAATAGATTTGATTCGATATTTTTACAATTTATTTATTATTTACACGATGTCCATACGATATTTTGAACCAAATCTATTCTTTAATTGATAATATCTTTTCATGTTTCTGTTTGTGTATATAGCAACATGTTAACAGAAAAATGAAACAACCTAGATGAAGAAATTTTAATTTTTGATCTTTCCATAAAAATTTCTCCCCAAGGACAAACTTTGAGCCATATCTATCAGGTATTATTTCAATTACATGAAAAATTCTTTTGCCATTTTGGAAAATATCTGGAATGACCAAATTTTAAATTTTACTCGTTATATAGAACGGTTTTTGAAATAATTCTGCATATCGAGAGAGCTTACAGAATTTCCAAATTTCACACGTTGGTACTTTTAATGTACTAGATGCTTACTAAGAAAGAATTCTTCAAAATATCAATCAGTATTTTTTAACTAAAATGTAATTGAAATTTTTGGCAATAAAGTCGCAATATATAATTGAATTAAGACAACTTATACCACTTTAAAATTTTAAAGAATGTGTTTTGGTAATAATAATTATGATCCTCTGTGCATCTTTTCTCAAATTTTAATAAATTTTTAAATATATATTTATATATATTTTACAATAATATTAAGATTTTTTTTGATTACTGCATTTATACGTTCTCACTTTACTAACGACATTAAATTCTTTTTTTGTAAACATATTATCCAGCTTTATAATTTAAAGAACATTTAAAAATAAAAAGAAGACGAATCTGAAGGAATAAAGCCAAAAAGGTATCATATCATGACAATTCGAACAAAAGATTGAAATCTCTCCACAAAAAATATGTTTTTATTGTAATCGGGATTTCCAATTTTACTTTCAAGTAATTCTAAAACTTCGATTAAAAATTCAAACAAAAACAGATATTTTCGGAGATACAATTAAAATAATGTAATATTAAAATTGCTCATGTTCAAAAAACGCTTAGAAAAAAATCACACTCGTCTTTATTAGAAAAAAAAAATCAAATCACTTTAATCTACTCTATTTTTTTCTACATCCCCACCCCTGAAGAATTGCTCCAATTTCATATCGAAAGAGCTCAACGACATTGTTATAAAACAAGCACGCATAAATTAAAATTACCCTGAGTCCCTCCTGGGGCATCGATTATTATCGGACACTTATCACGTGTGCACCAACAGAAGTGGAAAAAAAATGGCAAGAGAATAATAATCGGAATTATAAATGACCGTTTCGGCAAAAACACCGTTACGGGTGACGCCAAGCCAGAAAACATTGATTTCCTTTACAGGGGGGACTGCCGAAAAACTCAAATTTTCTTTAAAGAAACAACGGCATAAAAAAATGTCTTTTCTTTAGATGGTGAAAAAAAAAGACTGATGTGGAGATGCGTAAAATCGGAAATACATACATAATAACAAATAACTCGGTGAACAGAGCGTATATGTAAAAAAAAAAATCAAATCATGAGGGAAGTTATGCAAGGGATGGGAGAATAAAAAATATAATAAGAAAAAAATAAAGAAAAAGGCGACATAGCTGTTTTCTTTACTTTTGATTGTGACCTGGGATGTCATATTTGAATAATTGCAGGCGCAAGACTTAGCTTAGAATACAATAACTCGGGTTATAATTTTCAAGTTACTTCCACACTGGGTTTTATCAGTGAAAATAAAAATACAAAGTAAATCGTTTGCTAATAAAGAAATAAAAACAGGTAAATAGTAGAAATCGGAGGCATATTCGTGCGATAATACATTCATCATCTGGTTTGGAGAGGGTATACGTTTCCTGTGGGGTAGGGGATTTTTTTTCCCTTGGAAGATGACTGCGAATTTTTTTTCTTTTTTGGAACCTGGTACTTTGCTGTTTTTTCAATAAGCTAATGATATTTCTTAGAAATAATTTTTTATTGTGTGTTTGTCACCGTGGGTGTCAGTTTTTTTTATGAATCTCCACCTATTGTAAAAGGGTGTTGTTTTAGAGGATTGCAATATTTTATTTTGCAACTGAGTGCGCAAATCTGTTGAAATTAAGAGTTGTAGGTAGTTGATACATCTAAGATGATTTAATGGATGGCCCCTTATTTTTAAAAACTGATTTGAAATTATAGATCGTATCAAACAAATATATAGCCATCTTGAAAGATTCGTTCTGAGGATTTACGCGGTTGATTGGAATACAACCCTGGTATTATCAGCCAACTTTTGAGATAATAAAGTTTTTAGACAAACATATTTTCTGTAAACTATGCAAGCAAAATATAACATAATGATTAAAGTATAATCCCTACAGCGCAGATTGTTACACTTAGAGCTTCCAAGTTTGCATCTAGCTACTTTTTCGATAATAGGCGCTGATTAAAAATGTTTTTTTTTTTCAAAATTTTTAAAAAGTTCAAAATTAAACAAAATATAACCATTTTCCCATTATGAGCTTTAATCATATTATTT
>JAPMOR010019340.1:0-15339 GCA_026543865.1 Argiope aurantia | reverse complement strand
GCCATACGATATGGTGAATGATTCGGGCCCGACGGCACCGCCCACCATGGAGCCCAACAAGGGAAGGCAGCCACCGGCTCTGGCCATTCCCAGCCTCGGCACTTACCTTGGTGCTAGCCGGAACCTATACGCTGGGAGTCACCCCCGGGGACAGTGACCACCCTTAACGCCAAGCCCAAGGAGTGACCCCTTCGCTTGATCCCCTTGAGCAGCCCAGTCATATGTCTAGGATACCGGCCGATTGATACACCGGGGACCGAAATGTACCACCCGTCTAATGGGTCGCCACGCATGGCCAACACGTGGGGTTTTTGGCTGTCCATGAGAAGCAAGAAGCAAACAGAGCGGCGACAGCTTCTCATGGAGAGCTCCCTCGCTTGCCGTCGAGGGATGGAAGAAATAAGCAGACAGCAGGAGGCGTAGATGAGAGTAAACATAAAGGGAGTAGAGATCCCTGGGTACCTCGGGATTGGGAGACCCGTACTCACCTATAGTAGGTGAGCCCCTGAGGGGACAGTTAAAATGGAATATAACAAAATGTTAGAGGCTTTTAAAATTCAATCATGTACATATATCCTATACGAAAAATGAGCTCTTGTCTTTGGTATGAATTTTGAGATGAGCTTTACATAAGAAGTAGAATTTTCGATGGAAAAATTCAAAGCAGTATGTAATAGTCGAGATTTCAATCAACTTGTTTTAAATATGTCTGTCTAAAAGATTTAAGGAATTAAACTGAAATTTCCTGCTTAGTGACGTTTATTATAACGTTCAGAATATAATTCCTTAACATAATGATAAATTTAATTATTTAAAACATAATGAAGAAAAAACAACCAAATGCAATAACGACGAATCGATATGTTTCCCATGACATAGAATCTGATTCAGAATTCTATCCGAGGATTGGATTGGATTGTAGTTTTTATTGGCACAAGAGCCAGACACGGCCATACTGCGCCATGCATATGGTCATAAAGAAACAAAAGTATGAAAATTCAAACAGCGTTCAGTAAAAAACGGTTCAAAAATTCATTGATAAAATTCTGGATCAATTAAATGGTGCGTCAGGCAAATATAGAGATTTGGATAAAATGGTAAAAGCTAATTGTTTTCAAAAATTAAAACATGTTTTCGTTGTCCACCTGAACATTTCTTGTTATCCCCACATGACTCGGAACCCAGCAGAATAAAATTCCGTAGTCCCT
The DNA here is from genome assembly GCA_026543865.1 of Argiope aurantia. Lineage (NCBI taxonomy): Eukaryota > Metazoa > Arthropoda > Arachnida > Araneae > Araneidae > Argiope > Argiope aurantia. The sequence goes on along the minus strand of JAPMOR010019340.1, from coordinate 14,131 downwards.
GTTTTCCAGAGTTCTTAAGAGGTGCAGAATTTCCAGAACGTTATGAAAATTAGAGAGTGTCTTCAAAGAACTCATGATGTCGGTGTATAGGCAAAATTTGCGCTCAGTAGAGAGAGAAATTGTTTGTAGTGCATAGAAAATTGCCATTAATTCAGCAGATAATACTGAAAAAGAGGTGTGCAAACGATAACTTATTGTTTCTGTATCAAAAATGATACCACGCCCAACATGTCCGTCTGACTTGGAACCATTTATGAAAATAGGCATATGGGTCGAATACCGACTGCGATGAGACATAAAAAGATTTTGAAAAATCACAGAGGTCGTTGTCGGTTTCTCAAATCCATAAAAAGGATTTAAAAAGGAAAACCCAGGTAAATTCCAATGAGGAAATGCAAATAAATCAAATGTATGAATACTCACATCATGTAGTTCCTATTCATCGAGGAGTAATTTAACTCTCTCACAAAAAGGAAGTATGTCAGAGGGGCGAGCCATATATAATCCTCGAAGGCGAAGAGGAAGCATCAAAGAGTGTAAAGGGTGTTTCGGGATTGATAAAGCATGGAGGTATTATTGTACAGACATTTTTTGGCGCCATAAATTTAAAGGAATATGGTGACAGACAACGTAAAGACTCTCCACTGGTGAAGTTCGAAATGCTCCCGAACAAATTCTTAGTGCAGAGTGGTGTATGGTATCCAATCTGCGTAAAACGGAAAACCTTGCAGACCCTTACACCATACAACCGTAATCAATGCGTAAAAGAATAATTGCTTCTTAAATTCTAAGGAAAGATCTACGATCTGCTCCCCAAGTGGTTCTTGATAGTACCTTAAGAATATTTAAAGACCTGTCACCCTTCTTCCGCAGATGTAGGACATGCCGAAGGAAAGCGAGCTTACGGTCAAATATTATCCCTAAAAATTTGAATTCATCCACAACAGGAATTGCGACATTTCGAATGTAAATTGCAGGATCTAAATGAAGACCTCGTTTCCTGCAAAAGTGGATACAACGACTTTTTTCCGGAGAAATCGTGTGTCCATTATCATCACACCAGTCAATAAGCTTATTAACTGCAATCTGCAGTTGGCCTTCCATATTGCTGCTTTGGCAGGAGATTTGGAGATCATCTACATATAAGGTGCTTTGAACAGATGAAGGTAAAACATTAAGAATTTGACGGAAATGAAGCATAAAAAGCGTTACACTGAAGATGCTTCCCTGTGGAACCACCTCAGCTTGAATAAAAGGATCTGAATAAAAATTATCCACCAGAATTTTTTGGAGACAAAAGTAAGGATCCTTAATATGAAAGTTTCCACTGGTATAATATATATTATATATATTTATTATATAATTCAGCTTTGTTGGAATTTAAAACGTTTTAAGAAAATCTTTAAAAAGTTTCCTATCTGCCATATGGAAACATGTTTGATAGCAACCAAAAACAGATTATGTATTTGCAATAAAATAATTCTAGAATACCAAAGAAATCCAAACATTAATTTTATTTAATTTAAGGATTGAATATATGTTTTATGAAAAATATATAGATTAGCTGGGTTTTCACTGTCTTTCCCTTATTTCCCTTAAAATATTGAGAAAGACATTAAAACAAACATGCTATTTGATTCATGGATTGTTTTATTTCTATTAATTTAGTTATAGAATAGTTTAAGTATATTATTCTAATTTCAATAAAATGATTTAAAATTAAAAAAAAATTCTTTCATATGATCGTATATTGTATTTTTCTCTTCATATCTTAATTTTGACTTTAGAACATTCCACGTGTTTCTGTAAATTCGGTGAGGGTTTCAAAGCTATTTGAAAAGTTCATTAAAACGAGGTATTTCGAATTTCTTGGATATTTAAAAAATTCGAAAAATAATCCTTGTTATTCCAAATATTCATCTTAAGCACCTAAAAGATCTGAAGACTCCAATATTCTTAATTGTACTGAATGAAATATGCAAAATCGAATTTTTAACAGGCATTTGATAACTGCATCTCAGAAATCTAATTTGTTTTCTTTTATTGGTTGATCTGACATTGATTTTATTCTGATTATTTAATCAATAGTATGAATTTTCAATTTTCCTTAATCTTTTCATTTTCTGAGCTATCGAGAAAGAGATGGGTTAGGTTTGATTTATCACTTTAATATTTTAACAAAAGCCATTAAAGACTTATCAGTTCGAGAAAAATATATGTGGCCCATTTCATTGAAAACGATCTGAAATTCCAACGGAATAGTGGAACAATATACATTTTCACATACATGCGCAAATATTTTTCCAGTATATACTTTTGCCCCAATAAGCTTGCTAAAAAACCAATACGTAGTATTAGTATGAAATTTTGGATGAAAGTATGTAATATTTGGAACATATTATAATGTATTTGCAATAAACATCACTGAATGGGAAATAATAGAATGATTGTGATAAAAGTGAGGGGGTTGGTTGGTTGGTTATTTAAGATTTTTGGCACAAAAGCCAAATCTGGCCATGCTGCGCCACTCGAATGGAAAAGTGAGGGGGAGTGAGCCTGCTAAATTAGGTGACATCAATGAAAATTATGATTTCAGTTTCAAAATTTCTAATACTCTTCTAAATTATCAATTTATGGTATTGAAATAAGAAAAACACGTACTTTTGAAAGAATTATAAAAATTTTTAGATCAACAAAATTAAAATTTTAGCATTCTTTTTAATCTTATCTGATAAATAAATGTTTAGTCAGTCCTATATGCAGAATGCTTGCAGAAATCTCAGAATCTATAGAGAAGTCTGATGATATCTGAATCTATGTGCAAATAGGGGTTTATTTTATTAGTTCCCATATTAACTTTAAAGGTTCATATAAGAATTGTCAGAACTTTGTTTATAAAACTAAAAGTATCAACTTTAGCCATTTTCCCACTTCAGCATTTTTCTGAGGAATAAAATTCAATCGGGCTCTTTTTATTCTTATAGCTTCTGTCGGAATATATAGAAAGCGAGCCCCAATTTTTATTCCAGCCACGAAATATTTTTGCACCCCGTTTCTCAAAATGTCACTAGAAGAACAGAAAAGAAAAGAGAATATTATTGGGCCTCGCAAGATTGCACCGATATTAGTGCTGAAGCAAAACTTTTCACCGAAAATTTATGTAAATTCGACCATTTGAAACCATTAACAAATAGGAGAGAAATGAACTCTGAATATTAAAGGAATTCAAAAATTGGAAGCACTTAGCTACTTAGCAAGTGGCACAGGAACGGTACAACTCAGCCCACTGCTCTCTATCCCTTTTCCATTTTGAAAGGTCAGAGAATTGCTTTTCCAGAAATTTGATCCTTTAAAAGATTGTGATAAATTTAACGCTTTTTTTTAAATGAAATCAAACATTTTAGTCTTGAAGAACACTTTATTTTAAGAGAAGAAGTGATCTAGATATCTAAGTTGTAAGACCAGCTTTGAAATTTATTGAATTTTCGATTTTTGTTTTTCTTCCTGTTGATTATTTGCTTGATTTGCAAGAAGAGAAATAAACTGAGAGCCAATTTTTTTCAATGATGTATCGAAATTGTCGTTTTCATAGATTACGAAGAAATTGATAACCGGCGTAGAAGGCGAAGAAATAACAGTTGAGTTAGCATTCCGAGATAAATTGCGATAAAAAAAAAAGAAACCACGTATTATGGTGGTTAAAAAAGACTGAAAAACAAAGATCTTACTTTTATTCTTTTTATATTCGAGACACTTTTCGATTCCTGGTTTATTTTTTGCTGAATGCAAGAGTATTGATAAAGATCCTGAGAATTCATAATCGCAACAGTTGCATATTAAAGCAATACCTAACCTTACTCTATAGGAATCGCGAATAGAACAAAAACTATTCAGTTTTTGAAATTTAGTATACTCTGTAGAGATAAAATATAAATTAATAAACTTCAAATATATATGTTGGTAATTTGAAAAATATTTAACAACATATTAACAACTAGTTGATAGAGTTTTTTTTTTATCATTGTGGGATTTATTTTGTGTTGTATATGTTGTATATGAGCAAAAATGGAAAATAAAGAAACTGGTGGTACTAGAGATAATTCTTTCATTATTATAAAGTTTTAATATTGAATATATTAAATAATAAAAATCATTCGCAAAAATTTCTTTAAAATAACAAAAATAAATTTTGACCTAAAAATTTTAAAATCATTAAGAGTTTTTGTGTAAATAAACCAAAATATGATATAAAATAGATTAAATTCATGAAAAATGCTATCAAAAGTTTTCAATTTTAAGCGGGCATAAATGAAGGAAAATTAGGTTCTTAAATTTAAAAATCAGTATTTGATGCTTAAAGAATAATTCTTGTGTTACCATAAGGGCTATTCAAAAAATAAGTCTGTTAATATGGTGAATATTAACAAAATTTAATGAAGTACATATATTTAGTTCCACACTACGAAACCTTAACTTTTTTAACGCATTTTTTTCTGGAAGATATAGTGTGGTTTAATGACACAAGGTCCAATTTAGGACAGGCTGCGTCATTCACAGGGATTTTTAAACAGTTCCAATATAAAAAAAGGGTAAATAAAATAAGGATTTAATTGTAAAACAACAAAAGTTAAGTTGAGTTGAGTTGAGTTGTGTTTTCTGGCGCAAGAGCCATGCTTGGCCATGCTGCGCCAATCTAATGGTAAAATTATTAAAAGTTTTTAATAAATGAATTTTTTATAAACCAAGATCAGCGGTATAAAGATAAAAACGCATGAAACAGACACAAATAAACAGAATAAAGATGAAACAGACACGAATAGAATCGAAACTATGATTCATGAGAATACAAAACAAAGAAGTAATTCATTGAATCTTTTAAAATCACTAAAGGAGAACAAATATGCTAAATGCAAGTGAAAAAATTAATAGCTTTTAAAAAATTAAAAATATTTGGGTGGTATTTTTCACCCACCAGGTCTTGTAATGTTAAAGATACTGAGTTAAAGAAACGAGCACGATAAGAATTAAAAACAGGACATTCAATTAACACATGTTGAACAGTAAAAGGAACTTTGCAACTGTTGCACATGGGCGCATTTTCTCCAAATATGAGATGTTTATGGGTGAAGCGCGTATGCCCTATACGGAGACGAGTCAATTGAACATCCATCTGCCGTATAGGATGAACAGGCCATAAAGCAATGTCCGTTTTAATGAAATGCAATTTATTTTGGATCTGCAGATCCCATGAAATTTGCCATTTAGAACATATGTGGTGAGAGATGAACCTTTTAATGTCACAAAAGGGAATTCCTATGCTTAAAAAGGTTGTTGCAGATTTTGCAGCCAAGTCTGCCCTCTCATTTCCCAAGATGCCGACATGACTCGGAACCCAACAGAAAATGATTTGAAATCCATCATTCTGCAGCAGTCGCAGAGTAAACAAAATTTTAATAGCAATCGGATGTATCCGATTGTCGTAATGTGAAAGTGTCTCCAAAGCACTCATGCTATCAGAATAGATAATAAATTTACGCTGAGTCGAGGGTGAAATTTTCTGTAGAGCACAAAAAATTGCCACCAACTCAGCAGTAAAAACGGAGCAGCAATTATGAAGTCGGTGGCTCAGTGTATCAGATGGAAATATTATGCCACATCCGGCATGACCATCCGATTTCGAGCCGTCCGTGAAAATTGGATCAAAAGAAGAATATCGATAGCGATGGTAGGAAAATATCTGTTGGAAAACAACAGGCGCAGTTGAGGATTTATCGAATCCAATGAAAGGATTCAAGTAAGAAAATTGTGGGATATCCCAGGGTGGGATACTATAGATGTCAATAGCTTTAACACGAATCGTGTTAAGGTCCGAGTCATGCAGGAGCAATTTGGCTCTTTCACAAAATGGAAGGATGTGAGAAGGACGGGCATCATAAAGTCGACGAAGACTTACTGGCAATGACATTTGGCTCAAAGGATGTCTCGGAACAGATTTCGTTCGAAAATAAAATGTGGTAGACAATTTCTGTCGCCTTAAAGAAAGGGGCAGTTGGTGACATATAACATAGAGGCTTTCAACTGGAGATGTACGGAACGCACCAGAGCAAATACGCAATGCAGAATGATGGACGGTATCCAGTCGCCGCAAAACAGATGAGCGGGCGGAACCATATATCATGCATCCATAATCTATCCGGGAGAGAATGATTGCCTGATAAATCCGGAGAAGGGAGATTCGATCGGCACCCCATGATGTTTTTGAGAGAACCTTTAAAATATTTAATGATTTCTCACACTTCTTCCGCAAATATAATATATGCGGAAGGAAGGTGAGTTTCCGATCGAAAGTTACTCCCAAAAACCGTACTTCATTCACCACAGGAATTGGAATATTTTTAATTCTAATACAAGGATCCTGGTGAATGTTTCTTTTCCGACAGAAGTGAACGCAACTGCTTTTCACTGGGGAGATGGTGTGGCCATTGTTATTGCACCAAGCTATCACTCTATTGACTGCGTTTTGCAATTGTCGCTCTATTAGTGCCATGTTACTACCTTGGCATGAGATCTGCAGATCGTCAACATAAAGGGTTCCATGGACAGATGATGGCAAATGATTTAAAATTTGGCTAAGATGAATAATAAAAAGTGTGACACTGAGGACACTTCCTTGTGGAACTCCCTCAGCTTGAATAAAATCATTAGAATAAGAGTTACCGACTCGAACTCGAAAAGAACGTTGTGTTAAAAAATTTTGTAAGAATATAGGCAAGTTGCCTCTAAAACCGAAATTAAAAAGTGTGGAAAGTATGCCATAGCGCCAGGCACGGTCATACGCTTTCTCTATGTCGAAAAATATTGAAACATGGTGGTTCCTCCTAACAAATGCGTTGCGAATTTGGGTTTCCAATAATATGAGGTTGTCAAAAGTAGACCGACCTCTACGGAAACCACTCTGCAACGGGGAGATGCATCCTTGTTTCTCTAGTTCGAAAATAAGACGCATGTTGACCATACGCTCGAACATCTTACAAAGGCAATTTGTAAGAGCAATCGGCCTGTAGTTCAGAGGGACAGATGGTTCTTTGCCTGGTTTTAAGACAGGAATCACAATAGCCTCTCGCCATTGTGAAGGATATTTCTGCTCAGTCCATATTCTGTTAAAAAGCAGTAACAGATTCGAAAGGGAAATGGTATTCAAATGGCGAAGCATGTTATATGTGATTCCATCTGGTCCAGGGCTGGTATCATGGACCTGAGACAAAGCCATGTTTAGTTCATACATCATGAATTCACAGTTATATGGAATGGCACTTCGGGCATTGAAGCGCAAAGGCAACCGTTCCGCGCGATTCTTAATTGCCAAAAAATCAGGGCTGTAAGAATCGGTTGAGGAAACTTGTGCAAACGCTTGACCAAGTATGTTAGCAACGTCTAATGGGCTCGAATACATCGTATTACCGGTTTTTAAAACAGGAATAGAAGTTTCTTTATAGATCCCATTAGCAGCTTTTACCTTTTTCCATAAATGTTTACTGGAGATTGAGGATGTAATGGATGAAACAAATTTAGTCCATGCTTCTCTCTGACTACGACGTCGAATACTGCGAGCAAGCGCTTTGGCTCTTTTAAAAGCAATGAAGTTCTCAGTCGTCGGGTACCTTCTAAACCGATTCCAGAGTTTTTTCTGTTTTTTATGACTGTCGCGACAGGCTTCATTCCACCACGGTCTACGAAATTTTCTTAGACGTGGGGAAGTTTTTGGAATGGTGGCGTTAGCGGCGTTAATTATCGTATCAATGACATTTTGTAGGGATTTCGAAATGTCTGCATTACTGACCATGGCCTCATTGATAACTGCAAGTTGGGAAAATGTAGTCCAGTCTGCCCGCTGGAATAGAAAACGCGGAGGACAAGTAGTCACACCGCCGCTATCAGCGTGGGAGATTATTAGGGGAAAGTGATCGCTATTTTGTAGATCATCCCCAACAGTGAAATTCAACAACGGTAGCAGCTCAGGAGTGCATATAGCAAGGTCAAGACAATGCGACGTGTGGGCGCATGGAAGTACGTTTGCTCATCATTATTGAGCAGACAGAGACAGTTATTAGCAATAAACTGCTCTATCTGCTGCCCTCGACGGTTTGTACTATCCGAACCCCATTGAATACTATGTCCATTGAAATCGCCAAATATAATAAATGGCTTAGGAAGCTGGCCCACTAAGGTGTCAAGATCCTGTTGACGCATGTTATCATGAGGCGGAAGATAAATGCAGCAGACTGTGACCAAACATCGTACATGAACCTGTACAGCCACAGCCTGAAGAGAGGTATGCAAATTGAGAGTTGTGCTAGGAAAAAGGTTTGATGTGAAAATGCAGACACATCCAGAACCATGAGATCCAGTGCCTGCATCTTTCCGAATACAGTTATATCCGCGTAATTTGATGGGAATGATAGGCGTCAAGAGGGTCTCTTGAACACCAAAACAGATGGGATGAAATTTGTTACAAATTGCCTTGATATCCTGAAGTTTGGACCGAAGGCCGCGACAATTCCAAGAGAGGAAGGTACCCATTAAGAGATTCTTGTAATAGCAGAGAGTTTAAGACCAGTCGCTTGAGTTGACAGAGTATCGCAACTCATTTCTAATTCTTCTTCATCCCCTTCAGAAGGATGGAGGGCGATGGTATCGGGACATTTGAGTGTATCACCAAAAACGGAAGTTAAATCCTTTTGGACGATACCCTTCGTCGCCAGTCCCAGTGCGACGGAATTATTTGTTTTTGATAGTTTCATTTTTGAATGCAACTGTGTCGAGGTAAGGCCACGTTTCGCAAGCTTTAGCTTTAAGGAATTTTTGGATTTTGTATTTGATTTAGATCTAACTTGTTTGATATTTTCGGGGATGGTAGTTTTTACAGTAGGATCGGTATCAGAGTCAGAAGATTTATTTGTAGTTTTGTTTTGGGTAACGTATTTAACACAATTGCTGCAAGAACAGTTTGCACAAAAGGATTTTTTCAAAACAGATGCATATGTTAAGCCGTGTGTGGGAGTTTGAGCTAGAACTTTTTTTCTAGCTTCAGGGTAGGGTATATTTTCTTTAATTTTAACTGATGTTATTTGCTTTTCTAACTGCCAGCGTTCACAATTTCTAGAATATGAAGTATGATTGTCCCCACAGTTTACGCACTTTTCTGGTGCGCAACACTGCTGGCTGTCATGGCCCTTTTCTGCACAACGGGCGCAAGTGAGGGTCCCGCGGCAGTTAGCCTTAGAGTGGCCAAAACGTTGACATTGGAAGCAACGCAGAGGGTTTGGTATGTATTGTCGTACTGGTAGTTTTATGTAGCCTGCATATAGAAATTCGGGCAATTTGGGACTGTGAAAAGTAAGGATGTAATGTTTAGTGGGAAGGAGTTGTCCATCTCGCCGAATATTAATCTGGCGTACATGTGTCACTCCTTGTGGCTTTAGTTCCATAGTTATTTCCTCCAGGGAAACATTAAAAAGTTCTCCACAAGTGATTACACCCTTTGAATAATTAAGTGATGTGTGAGAATTAACAGTGACTGGAATATTTGCTAAAGCTTTTAATTTTATGATTTGCTGGGCTTGCTTTTTGGAGCAGACTTCTACCAGCAAATCACCTGAACGCATTTTACGTATTGAGGAAACCTCGCCGACAACTGCTGCAATGGCCTTTTGCACTAAAAAAGGTGAAACTGAATTAAAAGTATCCTGCTTGTCAGAGATTCTTTTAATAACGAAAAAAGTATCAAATTGATTAGAAGTAAAGAAATCATGCTTCTTATGCCCACTGAAGGGAGATTTTTTGGAGGAGCCCATATGACATTTTTGAATTTTCAGGCCCGACGGCATCGCCCACCACGGAGCCCAACAAGGGATGGCAGCCACCGGCTCTAGACGTCTAGCCTCGGTACTTACCATAGTGCTAGCCGGAACCTATACGCTCGGAGTTACCCCCGGGGACAGTGACCACCCTTAACGCCAAGCCCAAGGAGTAACCCCTTCGCTTGATCCCTAGCAGACTAGTAACTCAGGTTGCTAGCTACCGGCCGATTGATACACCGGGGACCACAGTGAACCGCCCGTCTAATGGGTCGCCACGCACGGCAAACACGTGGGAGTATTTGCTGTCCATGAGAAGCAGGAAGCAAACAGAGCGGCGACAGCTTCTCATGGAGAGCTCCCTCGCCTACCCTCGAGGGAAAGAAAAAAAAAGGTGACAGCAGAAGGCGCAGAAGAGAGTAAACCTAAAGGGAGTAAAGATCCCTGGGTACCTCGGGATTGGGACACCCGTACTCACCTATAGTAGGTGAGCCCCTGAGGGGCCGAATGCAATGGGAGATTGGTAATATGTTATTCGTGGTCATCACTATTGGTTAGGCAGTTTTTTACATAACGTATATTTATAAAATTATAATATTCTAATAAACTTTTGATGTACCTGAACTCTAATTTTGATAGAGGCCATTTTCCATTTCACAGATACACTTCTCCAATAATTTAAGATTTGAGGTATACAATCATTCCTTAGTTTTAACTAATTTCGGTTCAGTACCTGTTCTAAGTATCCATCTGATACTTGACAAGAGGAAATGATGGAAGAAATTGATTGAAAACTGATTTGATGGAAATACAGTAAAGAATAATAAAATATTCTGAAGAGTAAGAAATAGTAAGAAATAAAAATAAGTATATAAATTATAATTAAATGTTAAAAGCAATTTTTATCAAAAATTTATATACTTAAGCAAGATTGCTTGTCAGCGTTGATTTTCTCACCTGTAAATTTTGTTATGATGTCATATTTGTATTATTCGAAATAATTGTATATCTGATAATAAAAAAAGAATATTCTCATTTGTTGCACTAAATATATTTGTAGCATAAGAAATCCAGAAACATGATCTGAATTAATATGAAAAAAGAAATCAATAAATATAACAATAATTTCTTTCGTTTTTCAAATTATTTGAAAAAAAATCATACGCCAACAATTTAAAATTCCAGTTATTTTCCATCAGTTGTTCGTTAATAGAATTTAGAATCATTCTGAGATATTTTTCCAACCTAAATTTTTTCCTACCTAAAGATACATATATCTTTGTCTAATTAATGTACACTGAACAAGGCAATGAAAATTAATCCTTAATAGAATTAAATCTAACATTTAGGTAGGGAATTAGTATATCAGCATGATTTTAAATCTAAGAAATCTAAATGAACTGTTACTGCCTGATTTCATATTTATATCAGAGAATCATAATGCCGAACTTAACTTTCAGGAGAGTGATTGCAAAGAAAAAAAAATTCACTCGTGAGTTTAATCTGCAAACAAACCCAATCCTGTGTCAACGCATCGAAAATTTATTCGCGATCTAACAAATCCTACGTAACAATCGTCCCAATTTCCAGAAGAGTTTCCCCGCGCTCGCTAGTTCCATCCAATTTTTAGGGAAACTTCGTGCTAAATAAACATTTAATTTTATTTTGAAATCTAGAATCATTGAGCTGGGGGACTCCCAATCTAATTTTAAGTGGTTCTTTCGTATAAGGATATATTTGCACAGTCTAGCAGTTGAAGTTAGCAAAATAAATTACAATGCTTCTAGTGAATTTCTTCTGGAAGTAAAAATGGTCTAAGTCTTAAGTGTTTAACTTGGTCCCAAAATAAATCCTATTATGAACTTTAAAATAATTTTTTTCTTTCTTTCAGATGTTGCTATTCAGTGTTTTGTTTGTTTGAGAAACGGTTTGCTATCCTAAATTCGTTTTATGTATACAGTTTATTTTAAACGGATTTATTTTGTAATGGAAGTTTCAAGCTTCATTGCTATCTATTTATTATTAATAAATATTTAAGCTAAGATTTTTAAAACAGAATTTTAAACTTTTTATTTTAAATTGTATATATAAATTCTTATACTTATTTAAATGTAATTTGTTGCAATTAAAATAGGAAGCATTATTCAGTTATTTTTAAATTTCTCTTAAATATTAATTCATTAATTTTGTTAATGTGATTAAAAAGTAATTATGGAAACAAAAGTTCTTAATGTAGCAATAAATATGTGTAAAAGTGGCAGTCAATTCAGTGACGTTCAGAAATGCAATGACCTCGAAATTTATTTAAAAAAAACATTTTTCGAAGTTTTTATCGATATTTATTGACAGACATTTAGCCAGTCTTATGAATTTGGTTTGGTTTTGTAGTGTTTTATGCCGCAAAAGCCATATCTGGCCATACTGCGCCAAGCAAAATGTTAAGTTCAAAAAAACACCTTTAATGTAAGAAAGGATGGAAATCGATACAGTTCCACAAAGCAAGATGAAACACTAATGAAAGCATATGTTAAACTTGATCAGGTAGTAAAATATATAGAGGAGGTGGAAAAGTTAGTTAGTTGGGTAGAGTTTTCTGCCGCAAGAGCCATATCTGGCCATGCTGCGCCAAGCAAATGGTAAAATAATAGACCAAACTATATAAACACACATGTTAAAATATAAAAATAAAAGGCATAAACATACAAATGCAGAAAATAAAAGCTCAAGTATTACAAGGTTAATGAATTTAAATGAAACAGTGGTGCGAAAAACACGTTACAATAATTATTGTTGTTGTTTTGGATTTTTTTGGCGCAAGGGAAATATCTGGCCATGCTACGCCAAGCTTATGGTCTAAAATCATACTATTAAAAAATGGATTGTGAGGTTTAATGGCGCAAAAGCCAAATCTCACCATACTGCGCCAGACATACGGTTAAAATAAAAAGAACGCGTTTTTATGTAAATTTATGTAAAAACAGAAACTGATAGATAAAATTGCACGGCAATGTCTCTTAACATAGTGAACAAGATAAAAAAAAGTGGTAGCATTATAAAATGTTAAATAGTATGATAAAAACCGATTGCTTTTAAAAATTTAAAAAGATTTTTGTGGGGATATATCTCCACAAGCATTTGCATGTCCACTGTTGAAGTATTAAAAAATCTTAAACGATGATGATTAAAATCAGAACACTCTACTAAAAGGTGAAGAACCGTTAAAATCATTTTGCATCTCGTGCAGAATGGCGCTCTATCCTTGAATAAAAGATGTTTATGAGTAAAACGTGTGTGGCCAATTCGGAGTCTAGACTATTTGACGTCTAGCTCTCGCACTGGTAAACAAGGCCAGAATAAAATAATAGGTTTTATAGTGTGGTTTGTTATTTATTTGATTGTTCCATGACTCCTGCGAGAGTGAGTAAAAATGACGTTGGATTGCCTTTTTCGCATCATGGAATCATTTTCTGAATGTAATGTCTCTCTGAAGAAATATAGACGCTCTCTTTGCAGAATTATTCACGATTCATTGCCAATGATTCCGCCATGACTCGGTGGTGGTGGTGATTGTTTAGGTTTTCTGGCGCAAGAGCCATATCTAGAGGTGCTGTGCCAATCAAATGGTAAGAAGCACTTCGAAGATATTAAAGAATGTTATTCCGATTAAAAACTAGGCAAGATTAAAAATTCTAATCGCAAGCTGATGCATTAAAACGGTATTTAGAAAAGAGTCAAGAAAAAATTAAGAATTCATTAATTACCGACAATCGAAAAGAGGATTGCCAATTAAACAAAACTTAAATAAAATGCAACAAGCCAATGGTTTGTAGAAATTTAAAAATATTAGAGTGAGGTTTCTCACCCAGCAGATCACGCATGTCTATAGAAACTGTATTAAAAATCGTAACCGATGATGATCAAAAACAGGGCACTCGATTAAAACATGACGTACACTTAAGACTGTCTGGAATGTCGTACATGTTGGACGTGGATCACCAAATAAAAGGTGTTTATGACTGAAGCGGGTATGACTGATGCGATTTGTGATTTGTGAGGTTTTTTGGCGCAAGAGCCACATTTGGCTAAGCTGCGCCATGCAAATGGTAAAATATAAAATCAGAGGTAAAATACAATTTCAGATCATAAACATAATATAAACTCAGAACTTAAAATTTATGAAATGTGACAATGCATCAAAAAATTTCAGAGCTTTAAAAAACAAAACAAAAACATCAATTAAAATCCGAAAGATATGGTATCAAATCATTGTTGAT
>JAPMOR010019331.1:8171-19840 GCA_026543865.1 Argiope aurantia | reverse complement strand
CAATAAACATAAGCCTCATAGTAGCTTGCTTAACTCAGTTTCGATTTTAAATTACTTATTATAATCCGTATTATATTATATAGTATAATATCATTATTATATTATATAGTATAGTATCCGTATTATATTATATAGCATCCGTATAATCCGTATTATATTATATAGTATCCGTATAATCCGTATTAAATTATTATAATCGGCAGAGTATAAATAAAATGCAGAGTATCTACTTGACCATTAAAATTTGTAATAAGCAGTAATTGAAAATTTCAAAAAACAGTGTCTTCAGTATATAACTATAGGACAAATTACTAACTATCTGTCAAAAATTAAGAGTTTTGAAAATTACTTTTGTTATGAAATATATAGGAAAGAAGATATGCCCCTAAAAGAAGATAATTATTATTATTCTATCAATATGCAAACTTTGCAGGCAGTGATTGAATTTCAAGAAGTGTTAAAAACATTAAAATATTTCAAAAGTCATACTAAATAGAGAAAAATAATTGTCTTCTAGTGAATAATATTTAAGGTTACGGTTCAAATAATCTATGGATTGATTAAAAATAGCAATGAATATCTATGCAAGGAATTGAAGCTTTCATAATCTAACAATTGTTTTAGATTATATGTTGAAACTCCTTTAAAAATATTAACAATGAAGTGAAGGATATTTTTATGATTAAGAATTTGATATAATCTTTTTAAAATTTTAAATTCTAAATTTTTAACGATGATTGAAAATTAAGATGACAAAAAAATTACCCATTTATTTTAAATTGCCATATTCAACAATAAAACAAGCTTTGAGAGGTCAATAATGATAAAGAATGGTAAAGTATATTTCTCTCTATATATGAGAAGAAATAGGTTTTACAGTAGCACTTCAGCTTATGTTTTGGCGAAGTACTTTACTTCACAGCTCTGGAATGGTAAAAAGATCTAGCTTTTCTCTTTCATTGTGATATGCCAACCTAGCACCCATTTTGGTGTAACGACTCCTCGAATTTACCAGCATTCTTTGACATTTTCTTTAAGCCCTAATACTCCCCCGAGTATTCTCAGCTTTGAATCGCCCAATACTTTTCAACACTTTTTACCTCTTTCCCATCCTTAGCTTGGGTGGAACATAAAGGTGGAAATATCGGAGTTTCCTTTCACCAGTCATTTGAAATTTTTCGCAGAACACCCATCAATGGCCTGGGTTGGAAGGCCATTATGAGCTTAAACCGGTGATCACCCGGGACATTTGGGATCTCACCCGATAAGAAAGTGGGCCAGCAGAGCACTTTTTCCTACCTTAACTCTTCCACTTTTAAAAAGTTGGCCGAGCTTTCGGTTTTCATTTTCAGAATCAAAGCCGTCATCTAACAAGGCGATGACACACGGATATTGGAAATCATGAGCTGGTAAAATAGTTTGTTTATCAAGTAACCATTTAGGTTTCATGGGTGAGCTATACGGTTTCTTTGAAATAGCCTGAATGTATTGATCTTTTTGGTCTAGAAGACTATCTGGAACTGACAAATGTCTCTCTTCACAACTTATGGCTTCTCAATCATTTTCGGCATCCGATTTCTGACGTTCGCCTCTCATTTGGCGATTCGACATCGTCTATTGATCTTGTAGGCTCCTATTTCTTGTTTTTCAGAGGTGTAATCAGAAACTTTTGAAAGATGTCTGCGTCGGAACCATATAAACTTGGAAAGAGATAATAGTAGAATTGGGAAATGAAGAATGAAGATTATATAGAGTTTTCGATTAAATATGCTGTTTCTAAGACGTTTAGAAACTAATTTTCTAGGCCAGCATTAATTCATTCAACGTGCTGAAAATATATTTGCATTATACGATCAAGTAGTTATATAATTTTTTACAGTTTCTTTTATATTAATTTATTAAGTGAGTGGAAAAAAACCTTGTTTTGGTTTAAAAAATATATAGTAACTATTCAACTGCTTTTCGAATTATTTCCCTGTTAATATATTCAATTTAATACTAAAAAATCTCAGTTTCTTTTTTGTTCTTAAATCATGCATAATATAACTGCTAACGGATGATTTTTTTTTATCCTGACAGTAACACTTTTGTAACAGATTTGAAAACATTCTATTTTTGTAAATTTCATTTTAGTATTAACTTTTCTCGTTTAAAGGGGGGGGGGAGTAAGAGAAATTTCGTTTGAAATCATAACAGTTCTTCATCTCTTTGAAATATTTGTTATTATATTTGTGTTAATGCATTCAACAATGTTTTACATTTATTTTATTGATTTGTGTTATTTGCAAAGTGTGAGGAAAATGGTGGAATATAAAGCAACAAAAACAATTCAGATAACAAAAGAATGCAAATTTTATTTATGCAATTACTTAAAAAAAGTCACATTATTTTATTTCCCAACTTATCGAGAGGTAATTAATATTTATTTCCACAATACAGTAGATGACCACTTTTATGAAGCTAGTAATTTATAATTTTAATCCTATTTAGAAAAATTAGATGTTAATAATGCAACTTTACCATTCTTTCTATATTGTCATAATAAATATAAATTATTTATTTAATTTTTAAGAGAATTCTTAAGAATTAATGAATAAAATCTTTTGCTAATTAAAATATTCTCTTAATTTTTAATCATTTATTGAAATTTTCCTCTTTGTGATATTTTTTTTATGTTGCTTTACTATTTACAAAATTCCATTCAATTCAATATACAGAGTTTTGAAAAATGCAGGATATTTCAGCTTATACATAAAGTACACTTTGTAAGTTGATAAAATCTTAAATGAATAAATATATTTTCTTACATAGAAAAGAAAAATTAATCATATGTTCAAGAAATAAAATTATATCCCTGATTCTGAAAAATTAAATAAGCATTCTTTTACAATTGTTTGGGGAAAACTTTGTTTGGACACAATGGTTAATAAACTCAATTGTGAAGGAAACTTATGTCGTTGAAATATTGCGCTTTCAAACAAAATAAAAATTTTAGTTTTAATCAGGAATATATTCGATTTCAAATTTTGCAACATAATTTCCACTCAGAGTGTTTCTGTTGTTATTTTTGTTCCTCTAAAATCTCAACCACCAGATTTTTGCTGCTCAATTTTGAAAGAATTAAATTTTTTTGCTATTTTATTTCGTTTTTGTATTGATTATAAAACTCTTTTATTCATTGACTGTATAAATCTTTTACTTAGAATTTACAATACATTTTCGTTAGTTCAATTCGTCCGTTACTTTATGTGTTACAAGCAATCAAAATGAAACAATATTACAAACTACATCAAAATGGTGAAGTTAAATGTATAATGTTAACTCGACAGTATTTTAATGACATTTTCTATAACAATATGAAACTTTTCCGTTTCATTTCAAATTAATTCTTATATTTTCCAACGTCATAGCATGATCAATGAATATGATGTTTATCTAGCAAATTTTTTGTCTGTGTTTCTTTGGAGGGGAAAAATAATATTTTGCAATTTTATCATTGTAATCACATGAAAATATAAAAAATAGCTTATATACTCGATAAAATTAGAAGACTATATCTTTTTAAAATATTTTCCAAAGTATAAATTATTTATAAACTAAACTAAACAAAGTATAAACAAGAAAATACCAAACGTGAAAATGCTTGAGTGGAAAAAAACATAGAAAATAATTTTATTTATTTCATGAATTACGAATTGTCACACAAATATAGTAATTTTCTTGTCCGAAAGCAAAGTTAACAACTCTTTACATTATGATTACAATAATGCATTTCGATTACTAATGCATTTTCATTACAAATAGATTTTCATACCTCGATGATTAGTAATCCGGTTATTTAGTATTCTAACAATGAGTGAACTAATTCAAGTCTTAACTGATTCAACTAAATAGCTGATTCAATTCATTTACATAATGAGACATGAATAATTTAAAATACATGCTTAGTATAAATTGTTTTAAATTCAATTTGATAGAAGAATTTGAAGAAAATGCAGCGTTAAATGGAATTGTCGTGCATATTTAATTTTGATACACTCAAAAGCTGTCTAAAGCTGACTTTAGCCGTCTAAAGTTGATTTTGAATGGAAAACACCCGAATAAAAATTTTCATTTCATATTTGTGGAATAAAAAAATTAATAAATAAAGAAATATGACAAACTTGTCAAGAAAAGATACCAATATATTTTAAACATAATTTCTTTCACATATAAATTATTGAATATTTCTATGATAATCATGATTATTTAGCATCTATATCTTTCTCGTAAAACTATTTTGATCAATGAAAAGATTAGTTTACTTTCATAGAAAAGGAAACAATGGAAGCAGAAAGGAGTTTGGAACAAATCTTAATGCCTTTAAGATTTTAAATCTTATTTTTCAGTCCTTCTCTGTCTTGATGGGTTTACCATTTCACTTCATTTTTCTAGACACTTAGGTGAGCTCAAAAGATGGTTTCAGATTGCAAAGTTCTGCAAAGACTATTCCACTAGAAAAAGAAACAAAAAGAAAATGAAAATAGAAAGCTGTCGAAACCTGCTTTGCTCTCTTGACAAAAGAAATCAGATGACCTTACCATTTCTTTCAGTTTTTTTATTTATTTATTCCTTTAAGTTTGAAGCTACAAAATTTTTTGAACTTAATACAAAGATTGCTGAAATATAACTCCGTTTGTTTCACAAGACATCAAATATCTTATAACATATTGATATGATATTTTATAATTGATTTTTGTTGGTCCTGAATTTTCTCAACTACTTATAAATTTTTCAAGCTATTTTTTATTTAAAGTAGGAAATTTGGTGTAAGAATGCGCGATTAACTGAAAAGAAATAATTATTTTCTCTTATTACTGCAATTAATAAAGTATCTGATAGAAATTTGTACGTGAAGACAATAAGCACATTATTACTATTACAGTACTGTCAGAAACATTATACAAAGAATCTAAGAAATCAAAAATATATGCATTATGAAATTTCATTTAAAATTAAAATCTATTTCTGAAAACAAACTAAGAAAATTAAAGATTATTCTGAATCAAACTAAAAAAGATACCATTGTATTTAGAGAGCGCCAATGCTGCTACTACTAAAACACAGATGAACTTAACCAAATTAGTAAAAATACCAAAATATTAGCAAAAAAATAAATAAATATTGAAACAAAAAGGAAGAAATTAAGAATACAGAATGAAGACTTTCTCAATGACGCGGTCTCAGTAATGACGCAGGAAAGTGATGTGAGCCTTTTTTGTAGAGATTTTACCAGCTACTGGTATGTTCTTTACTTTTTGTTTCTATAATTGTTTGTGAATGTTCTTTTATAGTTTATATTATGTTATTATAATTTTCGCTTAAATTGGAGATTGTAATTTATTGTTTTATTTCTGTAAAAAATAATTATCTCTAAGGTCTCAATTTCAGGGGATTTTCGTGTCACTAGGGATCAATATTGTTGGACTAAGTCAGACCCCTCACAGAAAAAATCCCTTGTTTTAATCCCCGTCTGAGGGTGTCCCTTGAGAAAATCTTCATGCCGGATTATTAATTTCTTCCTTTTTGATTCTATATTTATCCCTTTTGCTAATATTAACTTGGTATTTTGACTAATTTGGTTAATACAAATAATTAAATATTTATGAATGTATAAAGATTAATTATGCCATTGTTACTATCATATCTTGTTTGGGATAACATATACATTAGCAGCTTTCCTCATATATCATCAATTTCAGTTATATAGCTAGCTCAACTAAATAATTCTTATTTTAACCATTTGATCAATGAAAAGATTAGTCTCCTCTCATAACAAAAAAATAATGGAAACAGAAATGATTTTAAATCTTAATGAATTTACGAATTTAAATCCTATTTCTCAGTCTTTCTTTGACTTGATGGGTTTATCATTTCACTTCGTTCAGACTCTTAGGTAAGATCAAAAGATGGTTTCAGATTACAAAGTTTCAGTTTCAAAGACTATTACAATATTGTCAGAAAAATTATACAAACAATTAAATATTTATGAGTTTAAAAAGATTAAATATGCTACTGTTGCTATCATATCTCATTTGGGATAGTATATACAAAAGTAGCTGCCTTCACATAACATCAATTTCAATTATATAACTAGCCCAACTAAATAATTCTTATTTTGACAGTAAAATTTCATACAAATGAAAAATATTATATTTTTGTGTGTGTGTGTGTGTGTTTTGGACGAAAACAGACACAAACTTAAATAAACTAAGTAATTTAATAAAATGCAAAAAGCAGTTTTTGTTTCTAATCCAAACTAATGTAAATTTCTTAAATGCAGTGCATCTTTTGATGAATTTCCGCATTATATTTCGTAGAGCAAGGGGGTAAAGAACCATGATATTAAATTAAATGTTGAAAATTTCTAACGTTACTTAAAAACATTTATTATCATTTCTATGATAATATACATAGTATATGCCACATGAATTGAAGTCTTTGTCTATACCTTTATTCTAGAATAAATTCTTTAGAAAAATATAAATACTTGTTCGAAATTCTCAATAAATCGAAGATGAACGCGACTGTAGCAATTGACGGAAAAACGATAATTAGATTGGCTGAATTCTGAAAATTTTTATTAAAAGTTAATTTGCCTGTTAATCTATGGGGAATCTATTTTTAACTTCAAGAAACTTTTTTTCAACAAAAGCATTGTGTTTATTCGAGATACTTATTTAATTTCCAAATATTAGATGTTAAAATAATCTAGCAAATTTGGAAAATTTAATTACTTATGAAATGAAGAAAAAAAGACGGAAAAACTGCAGCAATATTATTTAATATTTGCTTTATTTTATTCATTTTTTAATCACTAGTTAGCTATATATTTTCATTATAATGGTGAAAAATGAATTAAAAACAATCTTTTAGAAATAAAAAAAAAGAATGGTGTATTTTCTTCCCGAAAATTAAATTTTTATGAGATAGAAAGATCAGCTTATTTTTCAAGAAATCTTAATTTATTCTAAATTAGTTTGTGATTAATAACTCGAAATTTAAATTCTCTTTAGAATAAGAAATAATATTTTCTTCTTAAGATATTTTATTTTTTATTTTTAACGAATTACAAACATTAATAACATTCCAAATTTAATTTTACTTTGAAAAATTCCTCATCTAAAATTTTTGAATAGAAGGTTTTTTTTCTTAAAATTAGTTTCTAAATTAATTATATATATTTTCTCTGAAAACAACAACATATTTATGACTAACTAATTAAAAATTGATTTCATTCTTTTAATTAAATATGAGAAAATTTAATTCAATTTTACGAAACAAAGCCGATATATGAAAGCTACTGATCGGAGATAATTTTTGTATTTGCTTTTATATATCTTTTTGTCGATGTCCTCGCATGGGGGTAGCGCGTCATACCCGTGATCTGGGCGTCCTGGGTTCGAGTCCCAGTTCGGGCGTGGTTGTTTTTCCTCTCGTCTATGTGTGAATGTATCCTACTGTATTAAGGGGTTGTGCAAGCGAATGAGTGATGCGTGAGGAGGAAATCGTGCTCTTGACCCTAATTGGCGATAATAAAACACGAGAAGCTCCCTACCGGCTTAAATCGCTGTCTTTGTAACAGCGGGGTTTCCTTGGCAAGTGCCATAAGTAACAAACACGGCATGTATTTTTTATTTCATAACATCATATTAAACTTCTCAAAATAATGCATTTATTATAAAATGTAATGCAACATAGAACATGCATATTAAATAAACATAAAAAATCATTTTAAATTAAAGCTAATTACATCAAAATCATTTCCGAATTGGATTGCATTGTAAATTATGCATTAAAAGCATAACCTTTGAATTTTTAAAAATAATAAATACTTCGAACACATTTTAAAACCATTTTACAACTTCCGAGAAACCCTAATATATAATTTTATAAAATATTCCAAACTTTGAGACAAACGCTCCTTGGTTAACTTTTATATTATTTGGTGGGATACATCTTAATTACATTACAATGCTTTCGAATGATTTTTTCAAAAAAATAGGAAATGGCTCTTTGCTTTTAATTCATTCCGAGTCACAATTTTTCCCCCTGTTAACGACCTTTTGCATGATTTATTATTATTATCCCAAGCTAACAATAAAATTACCTACGATACATGGTGTGATATATTAGGAGATGAAAGTATATGTATCTGCCTGTTGATTAGAAGAGAAAAATATTCGTCTCACAAGAGAAATAAAAATCTTATATTTGTGAGCCTAATAGCTAATCTTCTGATTCAACATCTTTAATAGACGCAAAGAATAGATTAAATTTCGTGTTAGTTTATTTGGCATTATTTCAAAGTACAGAAACAAAATGATATCAAATCTTCATTTATGATAATTAGTAAACGAAATAATAGTGATATCGAAATTTGAATCTATAAATATTATGTGTACATATTAAAAGCATCTTCTTGCATAATCTGCTATTCGATGTATCTTCTTTTTTGCTAATATTTAAAACCAATGGGGATGATCTCCTTGAAACTCTCTTGCGCACTCTTAAATGAAAGTGTTATCACCTTTCTCCAGTATAAAAGTTGCCAACCTTGAGCAAGACCGGAACCCCAAAAGTACTCCGATTTTTATTTTCAAAGCACCGTACATGAGTATTTTGTGCTTTACAGTATAATGATGGAAACCGAGTATGCATTTTGGAGAGCATTTTTGTAAAATTATTAAAATCAAAATTTGGCACACAATAAAACATTTCATTTTCATTAATAAAATTACATACTAAGTTACATTTTCATACGTTTGCTTCTTTTACATGTATTCGACAGACTGTCAACTTGTAGTCCGATTTGCCTCAATATTTTATGCGGATCTGTATTTTATATTCTAAATTTATTTTAGATTTTGTTCATCCAACTCATTGTAAGTTATCATGATTACTCGAACTGGGGTTGTGAATGAATTCATGCAAATTATTTGATTAGTCATGCAATTTCGTTTTTTCTGTGAATAAAATGCATGCAAAATTAGATTGAAATCTACAAATTTGGTATTAAGATCACATACCAAATTTCCTTCGTCTAGTTAAAAATGTTTCTGAGTTATCTAGTTTGAATTATTTTATGCGCATCTTTATTTTAGATTTTAAACTTGTATTGGATTTTATTCATCCTACTTATTGTGTGTTGTAGTTACCATGATTACTTGAACTAGGGATGTGAATAAATTCATGCAAATTATTTAATCAGTCATGCAATTTCATTCTTCCTGTGAATGAAATTCATGCAAAACTAGATTGAAATCTACAAACTTGGTAATAAAGCCACATACAAAATTTCATTCGTCTAACCAAAAGTATTTTTGCGTTATCGTATTCACAGAAAAACAGACAAGTACGTTTACAAAAAAATTCGTACTCTGAGAACTCTGAAGTGCGGGGATTCGTCAAAATCACAAATTCGGAGATTTTGCCTATCACAATACTTTTTCTTTGCATTCTTCTCATACAAGAAATTACAAGGTACACGTTTTAGGTAAATAGATATTAACAATTAAAATGAAATTCTGTGGAAGAAATCTGTTCTATGTATAATACCTTTCGAATAAACATAAATTATTTAAGACTTAATATTTATAAATAAATATCTATGTTTAGTCACAAACAAAATATTTTAACATAGGCAGTTAAGCGAACGCACCAAAAGGAGTACGAAAGGAACGTACCATTATTCAAAACATTTAAAGGATGCAAATATCACTGCTTTATGCTTATGTCACCTGTTTTTTATTTCCAATGTTCCATAACTAATTAAATAAATACGACTTTTACACACTTGGCTGGTTCTAACTTGTCTGTCACGCTTGAGTTCACCATATGTAAATGCAGAAAGTCTAAACTTTGCGGATGACTTACATTTCTTATCGAAAATTACCGTTTTAGAGTTCACGATTCACCTTCTCATTTTTTATTTGTTACTCAGGTCAGATTTTCGTGTAAAGTTCTTCACAAGAATTCATTTTAATTCATTTAAAAATGTTTCAATTTTTTGTAAACAAAAAATAAGAAGAGAAGAAAGAAAGGAACCTTGTCTTAAGGTTTTTAGAAGGAATGCAAATAGTAATCATGTAATTTTACCTTTTTAAAACTTGTGGGGAAAAAAGGATAACGCGATATGGAGATATGCAGGATAAAAGCAAAAAGTGGAAAAAAATAATTGATTCACAAACCAGAAAAGATACTGGAAAATTCTATTATCCTCAAAATACTAAGTGTGCACATTACAAACAGTTTGGTGAACAAGCATTAATCTAATATTAACATTAAATAATGACATGCTTATCTAAAGGACATGCATGTTCTAAAATTTTGTCTTTGTTCCAATTCATGTTAAAGTTTTATTTATTATTGAAAATTAGCAAATAAATAAAGGATTTTTTTAAATTAAGACAATAAAAATCAGCAAATGTCCTATATTATTAAATAAAATCTGATCAGTCTATTTGAATGTATGAGAAGAAACATTTAATAGCTTAACTGATTTGCCCATATGTAATTTTCACAGATGCATCAAATTGCCGTTTAATTCGCTTTTAAATTCAAAATTAAATCATCCATAGACATTATAAACCGATTCAAAAACGCAATAGAATTCATGAACAATTTGTGTTCTATAAATTCTAACTAATTTGACAATGAAGAAAGTGAAATAGCTAATGGTTACTTTTAGAACCATTAAGCTAGTAAGCGAGTTAGTAAAGCTATTAACATTTGGAAATTCTTTTCGGCCTAAAATTCTTAAAATTTGGCTAATTGGAAAGATTTAAAAATGCATTTCAGTAAACTTTATATATCTATGCACTTCATAATTCAAAATTTGTATTACTTATGAATGTCTACTGTTTGGTAATTTAATAATTTGCTTCCAATCATTAAATAGTGAATTTTTGAAATGATTTTGAGTATAAATTAAGGGAAATTTTGAAAACACTGTGTTATATGTTTTAAGATATATTAGTATAATAATTCCAGCAATAAGTTTAAAAAATTAATACGGAACAAAAATTAAAATACTAAGCTAAAATCAATTCCGTTTTTCTGCATAAAAATTAAATTGTTAAAAAGAAATATTATTATTATCCATATAATATTTCTTAAATATAAGAAATATTATATGGATACTAATATTTTGGGATTCTTGGTAAACCATCAAAGTTTAGTCAAACTCAGATTCTCTAGACTCAAGAATTTCAAAAACATATTATTGCTATTATTGTACATTTCCATTCAAATTTCATTAAACTACGAGGCATTTTTAAACATGCCATTTAAAAATTATATTGTTATTTCTTAACCCTTAACTGGGGAGGTGACATTTTAGGACATAACTGGGGAGGTGCAGTCTATGAGACCGCATTTCATTTATACTCAAATTAAGTTTTCTAATGAAGCCATTATTATGAATAACTGCCAATACATTTTGCAGATATTTTTCTTGATACATAGATATGTTTTAGAAATTTTTCAAAATATATAATCATAGAAAAAATTAATGCGTTGGAACATACATTTTCTTCTCAAATTACATAATACAATAAATATTATTCTTGAAAAAACATATTACTTATTACTTTTTAAATCATATTTAATTTTGCAGTAAATGAAGGTAT
>JAPMOR010019316.1:23368-33975 GCA_026543865.1 Argiope aurantia | reverse complement strand
ATATATATATATATATATATATATATATATATATATATATATATATTCATAACATAAACAGTGTTAACAGGCTCGGCTAATAATATATTTGGAATGTTATATATAGTCTTTATTTTTTAACGGAGCCCTCTATAAAAGACCGTTACAGTGCGATTATTGCCCATAACGTTTTTTGGGAAACATTCTGGGATAAAAACTTTATCTGTGGAATAGTTTCCTTCAAAAATAATTTTCAAGACTAATATTTCTTCCTCACAGCTAAAGAAGAATATAGATTTTTCTGTATTTCAAAGCAACACTTTACATTCTTTAATTTTACGATCAGAAAGAAATATATCTCTAAAAGATTAATTGTGCTATTTATTCCGTTAAAAATATTTTTCAACACTTTAACAGATAAATTGCTTTCACATTTATTATAAAAATAAAGACTATTTAAATAAATTAAATTAGTAATGGATTTGTGATTTGCAAATTGATTTTAACAAATCAGTCACTGTTTCGTTTGCCGATTGCTGTTTATGTGTAAATGTTAAAAGCGCAAAATCATGGCAATTTCCTAACTTGTTTCTTAAAGTAAATCAATAACTTCCAGAAATATTATTTACTAGCAGCCTTTGGCAATCAGCTATTTCGCCAGGAATAATGCTTTCTAAAATTTTTAATTAAATATTTATGTACCTTGCTCTCTTAATAACTTCTACAGCAAAATCTATTTAAACTTCAAATTTCGGTAATCACATAACTCATATTATTATAGAGGCCTTGTTCCTTGTACCATATGTCTCCCTAATTTGCAATCAATTGCCTTGGAATCATGTGGAAAATATCACACTTCTTATTTATTCCATAACATTACGTTTCCATTTAAATACGTGCTGAACATCACACTTTCTTCTGTTTAGTTTGATATGAGAGTGAATTTAAGCATTCAGTTTGAGTTTCTGTCAACGTGATTGCTACGCACTGATACGCCCTTAACATGCTCTTGCTGGCTCAATTTTACTTTCTTTTTATGAAAAATAAATTGCTGGAAAACATGATTCTAAAATTTTTTTTAAAAAATAAATAAAATTAATTTTTATGTTAAAGCATTGGTATCAATGGAAAAAAAAAGCATTTTTTGAACATTAAGATAATTTAAAAAACAGTTTTGTGCTGTCATATTTTTTGGAAGTTATCTCTGGAAAATTCAGCTTAATGTTTAATCAATTAAAATTCCAAATAATTTCACTAAGGTATACATTTTCATAATCCAAAGTATATATATATACGCCAAGTGTGGTAGCTCTACATCATATGGTCTGGTGCGTAGAGCACCAACACATGCAGACAGATCACGTATGAAAACGCACCTACATGTGATTACCAGCCTTGAAGAAATTCCGAGCACTGATTGGCCCGGAATTGATATTTTCTTTAAGATGGGAGACGGAAAGGTCTGAAACCGTACGTTTTTATAGATTAGTGATATTCAGATTTTCATAAATCAGTCAATTTTAATGACTGATTTAGTGATTGGTGTAATTCTTTTTATTTAAAATACTAGCCGCCTTTGGCAACCAGCCGGTTCGCCAGTATTATCGCTCGCTACAATTTTCAATTAAATATTTTAAGTAACTGGTCTCTTAATAGATTCTCAAACAAAACATTTTTAATCTTCCAATTTTGATAGTCATACCAAACTTATACTGTTGTTTAGATCGTTTCGTACAATTTACTATATATATTTTGCTGATTTTTTTGTCATTTCCGGTAAAACTTCAACTTTAATTTAAAGTGGAAATGATGAAATAGCAATTAATATAAAGTTATTTTTTAATAAAACCAAACGTTTTATTTTATTTATCATCTTTATTGTTATTTATTTATTTATTATTATTATTATTGAATATGAGTATTGCAAACAGAATCGCTCGGTATTTAAGTCTTATGTGAAGTACAAAATATTTTTCATAATTTATGTAATATCTCAAATAATAATTCAACAAAAATTTCTCAGATTCAGCATAAAATTCCATTTTGAGTTTTGCTTTGAATAAGATTGAAATGAAATCAATAATAATATTTTGTTCCGACCTATAAATATATTCCAAAAATTATGAAGTCTAAATTTAATGCAGTAAGTTAACATATTCTGAGAAATATTCTGGACACACCAAATTTTAAATAAATGAATGAATGTTTCTATTTTCCACGATCAACTAAGACTTATTTATGAAGTTTTGAATGTTAAAAATTTAGAAAAACTAAACTTTTTCATAATCTTAGACCAATTAATCTTGAGAAACCTGCGCTCTCATTGGCGTATTTTCTTTGAAACGATCGAAGGAAAATCTAAAATTATCCTTTTTTTATTGAATAGTGATATTCAAATTTTCATAAATCAGTTAGTTTAAGTGATTGATTTAGTTGATAGGAAATTAACTCTTTTTATTTAAAATATTAGTGTTTCAAGAATATTTTATTATTCGTGATTTCCACAGAAGAAGCTTTATGTAAAATCAAAAATTCGTTATTTATTAGAGCATTTATTGAATCAAGTTACATAAAATATAATCATTTTCCATTTAGACCATTTTAGCAGATCTGTGTCTATTACTAAAGGTCACCTTCCGAAGAAAAAATAATGCAGACCAAGGACAAGATCTCTGCCTACTTTGACGATAAAGAAAAAACTGCCAATTTACCCTCTCTGAGTGCTTTTTGTAATTGATCCTTTTGAGACGAAGTGCAATCGAAACACTATTAAGAGAAAGCTCATTGAGCCGTATGGTGATAGGCTAGTAATCGCAACAAAGAGAAAAGATCAGCCATTTTCTGTTTTCGAGACAGAAATTATAATTTTTTAACGAAATAATTGTATGAAAGTTGGAGTCTGATCCTCAAAAAAAATGTTTAAGTAGCAGGATTTTGTTTTCTGATTTTGTAAGGGTGGCTATTAACCTCCCAGCACCAAATTATTCTTTAATATCAACACGAGCGTGCCAGATTTATTTCTTTTACAGATGGTAGAAAGCATCTTGAAAAAGATAAAGGGTTCGGTAGAGTCAGCTGCGATTTGCCATACTATTATGTCTACGGTTCATGCTCGATCCTTTATATTCTACTTACTTCTCCGAGTATCCTTTCATTCAAATAAGCCCACTGGCTCAAGACGTCAGTACACAGTTCTAATAAAACCCACGTGAGTTGTCCAAATTAATAGAAAGACATACAAAAAGAAGTGTTTTGCATCTAATATGGTGTTTGAGCACCTTTTGCAGATAAAACCGCTTAAATCCTCTTTGAAATGGACATATAAGAGTTCTGTACGATGGCAAGTGGGATGTTGTGCCATTTCTCATGCAGA
This sequence comes from Argiope aurantia, assembly GCA_026543865.1. Classification (NCBI taxonomy): domain Eukaryota; kingdom Metazoa; phylum Arthropoda; class Arachnida; order Araneae; family Araneidae; genus Argiope; species Argiope aurantia. The sequence continues at coordinate 30,623 of JAPMOR010019316.1, read as the reverse complement.
AACAGCTCCAACTCCCGCAGAGGTGAAGGAAGAGGATAACGGGATCTCGCTCTTTCTTCCCAACCAGACCACAGAGGCTCTATGATGTTTAAGTCCGGTGATTGTGCTGACCACGGAAAGTGTACAATCGAGTTCTCATGCTCCCGAACCAATGATTGAACAGTTCTACTGCGGTGAATCGGGAAATTATCAACTTGATAGGCACAATCTCCAGACGTAAAGAATGTCTGAGCGGTAGAATGCAGTTAATCGGTCAAAAGAGGGACATAGTTATTGTTAGTGAACTGTCCAAGTAAGGTGACGAGGGGACCTACTCCAAAGCAAGAGATGAGGCCTCAAACCATTAGAAACCCCCTCCCCCCAAGCTTCACTGTAGGAAGCTGGAAGGAGGCAGCCTGGATTGTAGGCATCCGTGGGGGTTCGCTACACGTAAACCCGTTCAATTTATAGTATATAGTTATTTCCCGTCCAGAATACTGAGAAACTGGATTAATTGGAAAAAGGCATGTTTCCATTGATCTGCAATCCAATTTCTGTGGTTCTTGCATTACTGTACTCACCTTTTTCGATTTATTTCTGTCACAAGGGGTTTTTCAATCACAGCTCTGTACCAAATATTTTGTTTATGCAACTTCTCTCGAACTGTGTGAGTCGACACTGTGTTCTGTAGATGTTCATCCAGCTCAGTAGTCACTTTTTTTGCTGTGGTCTTCCTTCTGGGGGCCACAATCGTCCTTAATGTTCGTCTGTTCCTCGCAGTGAGTTTCCTTTTCCTTCCACAGCTCGTTTTAACGGATGTTGTTCTGCCAGGATCTTTCTATGCTGTCATGACCTTCGACACGGTGCTTATTTGCACCCTCAACAATTGTGCCTCTATGGATAGATACCCATGCACCAACTTGACGGGCTCCCACTGTCTCTTTGGAACACTGACAAGTCTCTCATATTAGCTTCACCCGAAACGAAATTAAACTCACACATACTCTTGAGACTATAAGCAACAATGTAGTAGGAAAAAAACAACAACTGGAAGTTGCCTATTTAATTTAGTCCTATACTATCACAGAACTATTTCAGTTCTGTGATACTGAACAGTCACTGTTTTCAGCGATGCTTTTTCATTATTTTGGGCTATCCCCTATTTGTATCCTTTAAACAACCTTCATTTTCCTCCTCTATGATTGTTTCCTCTAACCTGTTAGAGAAAATGGAGATTGCAATTATTCGACAACTGATGATCTGAACGCATTTCATTCAAGCGTATAATTGGAATTATTACTCCTCATGAAAGGTTAATGATTACCTACATAATGTATCAAAGTCAAGAGAGATATCACGAAATTGCTTAAGAGCTAACTAAAAGCAAACACCAATTAATTTTTTTTTAATATTTAGGATTAACATTTTTATGCTCAGCTTTAACAAATACAAGAAGTTTCCGAATGAAAAGTTAAAAGTGAGATCTGTAAATGCGGCACATCAGTCTGAAGGGCTATAAAGAACAAAAGGCACAAGTTCAAGTTTATCGGAACGAGTCAAAAATATATTTCTAAAAACAAAAATATACTCAAAAATATTTCTTACAAACAATATTGAAATAAGAGTAATAACATTTTTCAATTCATACTTACTCTCCGATATTTACCGTCCATCGTTATTTGGTACCATTTCTCTTACATCAATGAGAAACCTGAGAGGTCATTTTCAAATTTGACCAAAGACAATACCAATCACTGTGCGCGAGTGTTCAGTGTTACAGAGAATGTTATTGACTTGCTCTTACAAAAGATATGCGCTTCTCCTATAAAAATTGCGCAATCTAGAAATAATTTTTCATCGCTTTCAAAGTTTCTTGAAAAGTTTTCCTTTCTGTTTTTATAATTTAACATATCAGAAGAATTTAAATCATACTAAGCAATTCTTTCATACGGCTAAAGTGAAAAGGTAATGGACAAAAATCGAAATCGCAACATAAAGAAGTTTTGCAACTGGGATCATATTTGCACGAGATATATAACCTTTTACGGAGTTGCTTGCTTTTAACTGATGTTATTATATACATTTTTTTCAAAAAAAAAAAAAAAAAGGGGGGGGTATCTCTATGAATATCTTTTATTTTTATTTTTTATAAGTGATAATTGTCTAGATTTATCGAAGACATCTCTAGGTTGAATGTCTTGTAAGCCTATGTCAAGCTAAACAGAATGTTTAACAGCAAAGTTTAAAAATAAGCCCTTATAAATGACATACGAGTTAAAAATGTTCTCACATTTTGGCTATGAGTAAAGTTACCAATGCACTGCTGAAAATAACAAATAGGAACTGCTTTTCGGAAGTCAAAATTATTCTCTCAGAAAATAGAGTGCACTATGCTAAGCATTAACTAACAATAGTGGTTTAAAAAGGAAGCAGACATCTTTTGCAATAATAACAGATCAGCATTATGAGATACGGGGTTCATGTGGAAACAATTTGGATAGCATAGGTTCTCAATAGTATAAAATAAAATAAATAAATAAAAAAGTTTCTAAAGACCATTTTTTTGGTGTGCTAAAATTTCGTTTTTATTTAAATTATTTCTGGATTAAATATTTCTTCATTAGCTTGATAATTCTGTAGAAATGAGTTAAATCGTATTCCTTTTTTGTCAGGCTAGCAAATTTTCTATGAAAAATGATTATTTCTTTGTTCAGAAATGAAATTCTTGGATGAATGAAAGGTTTAAATACGTTCTTCATTCATGATAACTGAAGACAAAACGGAAGTATTTAACGAAAGAAAGCAAAGAAATATAAAAGTAAACTGCAATTTTTAGTCTGTATTTCAAACTAGGGAAAATAACAAAAATGGTATTTTAAAAGTATATTAAAAAAAGAAAAATCAGAGGAACAAGGGAAAAAGAAAAACCAAAACACCCGAATTTCTTAAGAATTCCAATTAAAACATTTTCAAAAATATCCCTCCGAGCGGCTAATTATTCTGAGTTCGAATCTTTAAATTTTATCTCTATTTCACTACTAAAAAGAATACTTAAAAGAAAGATAAGTTTCACGTGAGAGAGAGTTCGAAAATAACGAGCAATTTTCACTTCCTTTCTTTCTCAGTCGCAAGAATCCTATAACCACAGTGGGGAGAATGGATTCTTATCGGTCTGGTTATTTTATCTTGCCGACTGACCACTTCTCAACCCCAACCTTTTACTCACATTAGCGATATGTAGTTCTAAACTGAACTCTGATCAGAATTCGCTTTCGAAAAACTGCCGCAACTTGGAAAGGGAAAAAATATTTTCTATTAGAGGTCTTAATTTTTCAAATTAAAACCTTCTATAATTAAATTGATTATTACATATCTTTCTTTATTTTGACATTTTCACAAACGAAGTTGTCTTTGTTACAAGTTGTCTTTTCATTAACAGTATCATATAAAAATGAAGAAAAACTTTCAGAGATATAAATGCGTTAAAATCGTGCTACACATTTACAATTTTTCTGTAGAATTTATAAATAATGTTGATAAAGATTGAAGTGCGTATGTGTGTCTGTGTGTGTGTGTGTGTATAGGTGCTCTACATGTTGGATCATTTGACCAAGATATACTAAATTTGGCAGGAAATATGTTGATTGCAGCTATTTTTTTTGGAAATTTTGATTAAAAATTAAATAAAATAAGGACTTTTTTCAGTGATAAATTCTGAAAATATTACAGTACAAAAATGATTTTATATCACCTTAAAATTCAAAATATTATCATTTCAAAGATATGAATGTTTTTGCTGTGTAAATATTTTTTCTATGTTTAAGACATTCTTAAATAATATTTTTAGCTTATACTCCAACAAGAAGAATAAGAATTCTGAAAAAATATTAAATTTATCAAGAACGATAACACCGAAAATTTAAAAATTTAGCAAGTGACCAAATTGACTAATAAATTTTAATCGCAGATATTTTTTCGTTTTTTTTTGTTTGTTTGTTATTCTGTTTTGACCACAAATAATTATTGATAAAATAAATTTCCAGAAAACAAGCACTATATATATATATATATATATATTTAAAACTGGGAAGAATCTGTAAGAATTAAATTTGTATTTAAAGTACTATTAATATAAAGAAATAAGCCGAATTAAATATATATATATATTTTAGGAACATTACAATACTATTGTGCATTCATATCTTACTAATTTTAGGGGAATTGCTTAAAAATAAGGGAATGCATAGTAAAATGAACAAAGCGGAGTAAAATTATGTATTTATTGGAATTCGATGCTTAAAAATATTTTCCTGCAGAAACCATTACATTTCCTAAACTGCGGCTACATAAAATATTTAAAAATGTTGGCGGCCATTCAAATGCGGGTGGATAAAAATAAAACTCCTTTGGTGCATCCCAGAACTGCACGCGAGTCTCAAAAACTGCTGTCATCCATTTTTAAATCAAAAATTCCAGTCTAATTTTAATCTCTAAATTCTTATCTGGTCTAAAATTCGAGTCTCGCATGAGTCAAAAACAGCTGGAGCTGTTGAATCTCAGTGCCACACCCTTTCACGCAGCACCAGGAAATAGCAAATACAATAACATATTCTGATCTATTGCGGTTTTTTCTCTTTCTTTTATTACCATAGATAAAATTTCCAAGGCTTTTTATTTCTGAAGCAGTGTGCAAAACTAAAATAAAAATAAAACGAAATGAAACGAGATAGTTGTTTTTTCCATCGATAATAAGAAAATGAAAAAAAAAAATACTAGGGATGAAATTAAAATGATATTTGATTTTAATATGAGTAAGTTCCGACCTCATTCTTTGCAGTGAATGTTCTGTTGAGAGCAATCGGTCCAGTTAGCTGAAGACCGGTCCTGCGGTAACATACACATTACAATCATATCGAGCATATTTCAGTTTAGCCATTTATACATTTCCTAAAATCATTAGTAATTTTATGCATTTCAGAAATATTTTGTTTTATATTTGTTTCTCACATAACGCATTATTTTGTGCTGCCGTATAAGAGAAGAAGTACGATCGTATTCTTTTAAACAAATTTTTATACATATTTCAATAATTAATTTAATTTCGCTTAAAAATATTTAAATTGTACTCAAGTCAAATTTCATTTTATAAAGTGTTTGCATTGACGATTTTCTTCTACAATTCTAAGATGAGCCAATTTCACATTTCCTCTGAAATCCTATTTCAACTGCACAAATACAGATGCAGAAAGGAATTAAAAAAAAAAGATCCAATGTGACTTATTGAGATGAAGTGCTCAAACATGCTTCCATTTTATATAGCGATAAATACTAAGACAAACACACGTTTTACTGATAAGGGAATGCGTGTTTTATCTTTCATTTTCTGCTTTGTTCTTTGGATCGTCTTTTCGTACTTTTCCTCTCTTCCAGTGAAAAATATTTTTCATTTTCTTTCAAAAGCAAAACAGAACATTAATATTCGGGTGAATTTACTGTGCCAAATTGAAACAAACAAAATGTGAGCGAGAAAAATATAATATTTGTAATTGGAATAGATATATTTCCATTCACGTAACTCTGACCTCATTTGAAGGGCGTTCGCATTATTGTTTAGCTTGCCATCTGTTGGCAAAATAAAATACCAATTGCTTCAAGATTTTTGTTTTAATATAAAGGCGTTTCTTTTTAAATATTTTAGGAATGAGATTTTGTTGGAATTAGGTGTTTGCATTGTACTCAAATTAGTAAAATACTTTCAAAATATCAGAAGAAATGTTTTTTTAATTGAAACGTGCAACATTTTTTAGATAATTTGTTAATTTGCTATATTTTTGCAGAAGCAAAAAGGAAAAGGTATTAGAATACAAATATCTAAACTAAAAAGGAAGTGGGTACATATGACTCTTATGACCTCCTTTTACGAGCAGCTAATTCGCGGGCATTGATGGTCGTTCAGTTGAATGTATTTGATATCATTTGACTCTAATCGCTTCTTCTGCAAAATATTTTTAAGCTTCAAATTCTGATAAATACATGATTCATATTGTTTTAGAAACTTTAATTACGCCTCCTATTCATTTTATTATGCATTTCCACTATTTTCTGTCAGTTCCCCTTAAAATTCGTGAAAGAAATGATCACACTCTGCAATTTCTACATTTTTACAATTTAATCTAATTTCTAACCTTAACCAAATTTCTCAATTGTTGGCAAAAACAAAAAAGGCCAAATTTATAAAATTTGGAATTTTATAATTTTTTTAATTAATTGATAAATTTTTTAAATTTATACTTAAAATACTACTAACTTGGAGAAAAAATTTCATTTTTTTTTTCAAGTTAGTAGTATTTTAAATGAAGATTAAAATCTTTTTCAGGCTCTTATCAGAATTAAGTAAATATATCGCTTGCTTCCTATAATCTATTTTATTAATAGTGATTTCTATTAAGTATAGCAGTTTAATCTCAATATTTTGCACGTTACATTATTTTTTTGTATCAAGTTATTATTTTTTGTATTGGTATCGATATTAATTTGGATTATAAAGCAAAATAAATAAATAAATAAATAAATAAAATGTCTGCAACTTTTAATAATGATTATTTTTATGTTCATCCTGAATTCATAGGCTTTTATAATATCTTCCGTGGTGCGATTCATATTGATTTAGAATTCTTGTATACTTTAGTATTCTTGTTGGGTGATAAGCTTAAAACATTTTTTAATTGATTATAAAAAAGTATTTTTGTACTGCAATATTTTCAAAAGTTATCGCAGAAAAGTGTCAAAATTTAGTTTTTAATAAAAATTTCAAAACATTGCTCTGAGGTGCACAATTATCTGCTCTCTCATTCCAATGTATATTTAGTAGATATTAGGTCAAAGATGCTAGTCTATAGAGTGCTAACACACACAAACGTGCATTTAATTATAAGTAAAGATAATGGAGGCATGGTATACATTATTTGTTTTTCATTTTAAGAAACCCCAAATAGTTTCAATTAAAATATTTTTCACACTTTTAATATAGTTATTCATACCCTCGTATGCATGCTAAAATAAGTAACACAGATACTTTAAAAATTCATATTGAAAGAAATATTGCTTGGAAAAAATTTCGATTTGCGTGAATTTGGTGCAAGAGACATGGAAATATTTTTCGCAAGTGTAAAAAAAAAAAAAAAAAAAAAAAAAATTAAAGGTAACCGAAAGAGGGAGCTCACATGTCATACTGAGATGTTTTATGCAAATCAAGCTAGCAATAAAATTTCTGTTT
>JAPMOR010019316.1:8058-23358 GCA_026543865.1 Argiope aurantia | reverse complement strand
GTAAAGAACCAGATGAATGAAATTGTTGACCAGTTATAGCATCTAAAGTAAAAATCCACATCAAATTTTAAAACAAAATTTTCAACGAATTCACCATTTATCGGTATGTACATTCACATGTATGTAAATGCTACAATCTAGTTACTAGAATTGTAGCTCGTGCCAAATTTTGGTTTTAATTTATCGAAAAAAATGAACCAAAATGGACCAAACACATGTGTTGGACTTCGTAGCCAACGCGAGAGTCGAAAAGTCACTCTTTCGCTTTGCCGTGATTTTCGACTCCTTTTTCTCCAAAATCCGAGCACTCGTGATTTTCTTGGTCAAGCACAAAGTCTACAACTTTTATGCGGAGACGAGGTGAAAATAACACAGTTGCTGATTAGAAAGTATGAGAAAGAATTTCAGCAATGCCATTCCAGTTGGTTTCAATAATGGACCGCAGTTCATATTTGTTTTACTTAGAGATTACTTCAGGATTTATTTTCAATTGTTGACTAGCTACTTACCGTCGGTCATTTCATACGTCATATTATGGTGATAGAAGCATCCTGGTTGGCTACTTCCACCATTCGGATAGAAATCCATATGGCCAATGGCTTCTTTGATTCCTAAACCTGAAAACAAAAATACGTTCTCGATGACTTTTTAATGTCTTACAAAATTTTACGAAAAGGCTTTACCTCAAATTTGGAAGATACAAAAAAAAAAGTACTGATTTTTACATCGTTTTAAATTTTATAAAATCCTGACAGTAAGTGGGGTAAAAAGCAAACTCCATTTTCTCCCTTGATAAAAAGAAATTTCAAGCCACGCGACATTCTAATGGATGAAAGGAAAATTCAATTAATGAATGTTTTTCCAACGAACTGCCACATGCGTAGGCTTGAATTCATTTATGTTCAAAGAAAAAGACTTCCACAAGTTACCTCCTTGTATACGAAATGTGGAGAGAAAGTTTTAAAATAATCAAAAATTTCAAATTCGTGATTTTGACGAATCTCCATGTTTCAGACTTCTCTCAGTTCAAAAAACCTATTTTTGGCAATACGTATGTCTGTCTGTGACGAAGATGTCACAAAAAACATTTTGAGCTAGATAGATGAAATTTGATATATGGTCTTTAATTTGCGATCAAATTTTGAACAAAATCCATTCAGAGTAAGTCTGTCAATCCGGTTGTCCAAATATAAATTTACACGATTGTATAAAACGAAGAATGCAGACACATCAAATTTTAAGCCATATTCAGCAAATCGAGTGTCTGTCGACCTGTACATTCAGAAGCATGTAAATGAAACAATTCATAAATGCAATGACCTAAATAGATCAAATTTGAGATTTTCACTAATTTCCCCGTGCAGGCCTCGCCCCTTGAATTCGAAAAATCATCTTCTATTTACAAGAAGTTTTCGGTCCATCTTTCTAAAAGTAAGAGAACATAACAACTTCAAACCGTAAGGAGTTAGATATATACATTTTTGTGAACAATTTTAGCATCTAACGTATGTGCATCAAATTTTCAAACTACGGGTTGAAATTCACGCAATCCGTACATTTGCATGCATATATATGCGCTAACTCAAAAGCACATTGACTTAGATAAATTTAGATATTTGTTATCAGAAGTGTAATTCAGTGTCAAAATTTGTTTTCAAACGGTTAGAAAAATAGGCACCCAAAATTCACAGTCGGATTTTTGCATTTTACTGTGAAATTGAGCCGGCGTCCTGGCATAGGTGTAGCGCGTCTTCCTCGTGATCTGGGTGTCCCGGTTCGGGCATGGTTGTTCATGGTTGTTGTGAGATTCGTGAATGTTCCCTCCTGTAAAGAAGGATTGTGCAAGCGAATGTGACGCATGAAGTAGCTGAGTCGTACTCTTGGTCCTAGTTGGCGCTACTGAAAAAACAAGAGACGCTCACTCGGCTTAAATCGCTGACAGATAAATGTCAGAGGGCTTGTAAAGTGCCATAAGTCACAATACAACAACAATATGAAACTTAAAACTATAACATGCTTTTTAATGTAATGTAGGAAATCAATAAATTATGAAAGGCTTTAAAGAAATATAGAACTACAATCACACTTCTCTTAAAAAGTATTTCAAATAAGAAGCAAAATAAAATGCAAAAAAAATGGCTCGCTTAACGAAAGATGTTCCTCAGAACGAATGGCGAAGAGACGCCGTGATGTCACATCCTGCGTTGACCTGTATCATTCTGTGTTGAACGCTTGTTTCAAAAAGAAAAAGAAGAAGAAGAAAAAAAAAAAAAACTTTATACCGACATGGAAAAAGTTTTGGTCGGATAGCATTACCGAACGCGATTCCGGGGGTTTTCGTAAGAGCCTGTGGAGCCTTAATCGCTGAGATTTTGTCAGGAAAAGAAGAAAGGATAGTTGCTGCAGAGCAACAACATGCCAAAGAAATAAAGAAGATGTTGAAAATATAAAAAATTATTGTATGATATATTGGGAAGCTTCATAAGGATAAGGAGTAGCTGTGAGAACTGTAAACTCATTTTATGGTAATGCTGCTTTCGCCAAAATTTGAAATGAATTTGATTTTACAAATAAAATTGTCTTTAGACAATTTTCTTATAAAAAACACGCCATAAATATAATAAATTATTATACATTTGTTTGAATATTTTTTGGGAGGGAAAGCAATGTCCCATTTTACATCGATTCGTATGAAAAATATTGTATCGCTGAAAGAGTATTCCATATTAGGAGTAGTCATATCACTGACTCTCCGACCCGCCCGAAGGCCAAGGATAAATAATACTGAATTACCGGGCCGCCGCAGCAGCAACATTGTCGGGAACTGTGGTTGAGTCCTAAGGGCTATCACCGGCCACGATACAACCCTTCCCGACGGGAAGTACGTCCCGCCATCGATGGGAGGAGCCTGACCCCCCGCCTATTTATGTACCCACCAGGGTGGCGAGATCCAACTACCATATCGGAAGCATCTCACTCTTATTTCGGAGTGCCCCTCCCCGCCCCCCTGAGTGGTTTCCATATTACGAGTAAGATTCGGAAACGAATTATGTTCATTAAGCGAGGTTCCACTGTATAATTAGTCCGTGGATTTTGGAAATAAAAATCTGAGAATTCACAACATTCACAATGTTGCTTTACAATTATCCATATTTTTATTCTGAGAGAATCAAAAATAACATATTCATTAAGAAAAATAAACAAGCAACATTCATACTATTATTTTTCTGTTTTGTTTTTGTTTACAGAGATGTATTTAAATTTATATTAAAATAGATTTGATTATGCTGGCATTCATTATATCTCAAGCACAGCCATGCGACACATAGTCTCTAATAAAATAGTAATATGCACAGCAATTTTACCTTCAATGTAATTGTCGCCTCCATTGGAATGAATCACGTCCACAAAGTCGGCATCTGTGACGTCCAGTCTGACTTCGTTGGGGGCATTCTGGAAAAAGGGACCGGCTGGATCCAGACCTGTTTCAGATTAAGATTCTTTCTTAGAATTCTTATTACTTTTCCGTTGACAAAGTATATAAAGAAAAAAGTATAGTAATCGACAAAAATGCCATCTTCATATTTCGATGAATATACACATTTCGCCGGCATCCTGGTGTAGGGGTAGAGCATCTTTCCCCTGATCTAAGTGTCCCGCATTCGAGTCACGGTTCGGGAATAGTTGTTCTACTGTGTTCTATGTGTGAGTGTGAAGCGAATGTGACTTACTCTTGGCCCTAGTTGTCACTACTGAAAAAATAAGAGACACTCATTCGGCTTAAATCGCTTGCAGATAACTGTCAGCGGGCTTGTAAAGTGCCATAAGTCACAACACAACAACAACATATCCACATTTCAGACCACTCCAAATTCGAAAAAGGCATTCGGGAAGAAGGGGAGATTATGCTTGTGAACCCGATAGTTCATAAAAGGAGTGAGTTACAGATATGACTTTTGGATTGAAATTTCACCAAATTTGTGGATTTCTGCCAAATTTTTGTGAAATTCGTCAAATGTGACGTTCCTTCACATTCAAGTGAGCATTGTAATATAAAAAAACTAATAGCTAAAAGAATGGAATTAGTCATGTAGATTTATGATTAGAATTAATGATTTGTTTCAAACCTTGGTAGAAAAACAATAGAACCAGAATTTCAGTTTTCTTTAACGTACTAGAATGCACTAAACAATCTATGCTGTTCTAGCATACAAAAAATTCGAAAAAAAAAAAAAAAAACCTCTCCTTAGTTTTGTAATTTTTAAATCATTTTATAAATTAATAATAGTTATTATCTATTATTTATAACGCTAATTTTAATATTCGCTGTAATTAGATTCTTTTATGAAATGTAGAACCATCAACATTTTTTTTTAATTTTGTATTCCTTATTTTAAAATTATTCTTAATCTGATGTTATGCGAAATTAAACACCTACCAATTGTTTGCTGGCAGTTTCCACATAATATAATAATTAATATTGAAAAATTACTTTCTTCAAAGTCAATATCTCAAAATGTACATTTTGAAGCAGACATCCATTTGCATTAGTGCTCCCTATTTATATGATACTTTGATTTTGATTAAATCCCCCCCCCCCAAATGGCACTAAATCAGAAAATTTGGAAATAATTATTAATAAAAATATTCATTTCCATTGCTAAAATTTCTTAAATAATACATTTTTTTTATCAATATTGCTTGATGTCATTTAAGATATTCTTCATGATGACTTATGTCCGATATCATTATAAGTCATGTAAATGATAAAAAACGATAAAATTATACTACGTTTGTGGCAAAACATCGCATATTCTTTCAAGTACTTTCCGAAGTTAGCTTATTAAAGTCGAGACTTAAGCTAAAAAAAGGCGTTTTGCGATGAAGTAGGGTCAATTTCTCTTATACCTCTTATGGGCAATTTTGAAATAGCCAAAAAATTCAAATTCCAGATTTTGACAAATATTCATGCTTTAATTCTTCTTGAGTCCAAAAAAATTATTTTGAAATTATGCCTGTTTGCTTATAAAAATAAAAAGTTCCTTTGCAATATAAAAAAAAGTTTCGAGCTACACAGATGAACTGTGGTATGTGATGTTAACAGCAGTTTTTTTTAAAATTTTAATGAAATTTTAAACAAAATATGTTTATAGTAAATTTGTCTGATGACTGGCCACGTGCAAGTGAACTAAAAAAACTATAAAACGCCAAGAGAAATAAAATTTAGCAGCCAATTTTATCATCTAAATTAAATCTGTTTCAACTTTTGAACCAAATCTATTCAAGGAAACTACCTTTCATTGGCCTCTACTTTTACACTATAATTCAAAAATACAACAACTATCATACAAGATTAAACAATTAACATGCATGATAAATAAAACAGCTCCATTTAAATTTTTATGAACATGATATCATAAATTTAAATTAAATAAATAATACTTATGGAAAAGACAGGATTTATAGGTAGAAAAGCATAATTTCATCATTATTTTTTCTAATAGATCATTCCTTAAATGATTACATAATCTCCGTGTTTAATACACAAGATCCGAGGAGGTCCGTTTTTCTTGGCCATAGCCATACTTCGAATAAAGTTGAAATCTTTGATATCAATTATAATATCTTGCTATCATCGTTAAAAATGTTATTCGTTTGATTGAAAAAGTAATGAAATCAAGTAACATACGAAAGGTGCGCTACTTTTATTGCTCTTCTTGCAGGAGAGAAAAAATGGATCATGTCGTAGCTCACTGTAAAACAACGCCTGGTTAGAAATTAGATGTCACACGCAGCAAATATTATTGTACGAATTTGGTGCCCTGCACATTGATCCCAGCCCCTTTTTCACAGATTAGAACAGAAAGTGTGTTTACGAATTTATAGATAAGGAATGCATACCTGTGATTCTTCCAACGCCCGGAACTCTCTCACCTGTCCATCCCGAGACTTGCCCGCCTAAACTGTGGCCTATGATATGAACGCTGCCGGGTTTGAGACCTTGGTTCTCCTGGAAATTGTTTAACGATTGTCAAATTTTTTTCTTTGCATATTTCATGTGCAAGAATTTTTAACAAATAAGCAAGGACCTGAAAATTTCAAAATTTACTTCACATCTTTTTTTTTCTTTTTCTTGCGAACTGCTTGAATCTAATTGAGGAGTACATTTGTTTTAATGCTTTTTCTGACTATATACGTTCAGAGGCTGACTAAGGCAGGGCCCCGGGCCCCCACATCAAATCCCCCCTAAATCGAATAGAAAGTTTATTTTAAGTTTCCTTCTTTAATGAACTTAATTTAAATAGCATTTTTGTCAAATTTTGGCTTTTCAGATGTGCTATAGCCTTTTAATGATGGACATAGAATTGTCAGAAAATCAATAAAATTGACAGAACAATATTTCGTCTGACCATTGGAGGGGGGAGGGACTTTATAGCTATTTTAGGTTCTAGTAAATTTTCTAGTTATATGTCTATAATGAGGTGAAAAATTTAAATACTTCCATAAAGTTCGTAAAGTAGTGAAGCCGAAGGGGGGAAGGGGTTACCAAAGAAGTTTTTCCCCCGGGCCCCAGTTTGGCTAAGTCAGGCCCTGAATACGTCATAATCTTTCTCTTATTACGTTTAAGGGAGATTAAACAGCTGAACATTTGAGTGCTGTAACAGACATCTACCAACTGTTCTCATAAAATACTCACCATCAAGAGCTCTATGAGCTTTGCAGTTTGAGCTCCCACCACCCTGCCGTTAGCGAAAGCCTGGTAATAGGGGAACTGGTTGCTATCAGTCCAGTTCACGATGATGACGTTGTAGGGGCCCTCTTTGAGCAATTCATCCTTCATAATCTAACAAATAGAAATAGGAGATGATTAGATTCTCGAACCATTGATTGAAAAATTCACTGCGATATTTTTTAATTTCAGTTCTCTTTAAAAGTTCTAAACTTGCTGCTTCAGCATTCGAGGAGGATTTTTTGCAAATTCTATTCGAGGCTTTTGCCCTCGATAAAGAAAAATTCTTGCTCCAATGAAGTACTTGTTATTATTTATGTATATTTATATCCAAATATAAACACTCAATATATGAAAATAACATTTCTAATATTTAAATTATATAAAAATTAAATTCTTCATACTGTTACGAAATTTTCAGCCGGGGTTCGTTTCGATAGTGGAAGTGATATGGTGTGTAGAACGCTCAATCAGCAGACGGCAGTAGAAAAAGAAACAACGACTCTGACTGACTTCTCCGACTGGGACTTCGTAGTCTGGCAGCTGCAGCCCCTTTTATAGGTCTCAGGAGGCGGGGCTAGAAGCCTCTCAACCAATCAGGAACGTTCGAGGCGTATCTCGGTTCCTACTGGACGGATCGGGGAAATTCTCAATGTTTCGGTTAATATCTATTTCGGCGCCAAATTCGCCAAATTCGTCGCCAAGTAGCCAAATGGTCGCCAAGCTCTGTGACCTCCGACACGTCCCCGGACTCCGTCTAATACCGATGACTTTAAAACAGTCTTTCTGTTGATGGAACAAACTATGCTGGGAAGCCGAATTGGAGGTTTGTAACAATATAATTTTCATTAACTTGTAATTTAAACATCAAATGATAATGAATATTATCATCATTATATCTAATAGCAGACATATAGTTAAATCTAAATTTTTATTTTATATATGCATATTGATATTTGAATATTGATGCTTAAATTAATTTATTGACGTCGACACCATTTGCAATTACTGTTTAGTAAAGATTGCTGTCAAGTCAGACAATCTTTCGCTAGTCATAGTCTACGCTGTTATCAATTTCAATTTTCAGAGAATCTTTTTTGATATGCATCGTGATAAATGTATTCAAAACATATTTTAAAAAATTTATTTTGATATATATATATTTCTTCTTAAATTAGGATGTATTGTTTTTTTAGATTTTCTTTCTATGAATTTAGCATATTTACGATTGAAAAAAATCGTTGTTTATGGTTACGAATACCGAATAGAAATAATTTAAAATGTAATTACCTTCTAGTATAGAAAAATTATAGTAATCAACAAAAAAATTCGAACTCTAGATTTTGCTAGTCTCCAAGTTTTAGACCTATCTGAGTTGGAAAAACACATTCTTGGAAAAAGAATGCCTACCTGCCTGTCTATGACAAAGATAACTAAAAAATGCTTTGAGCTAGATGGATGGCATTTGGTGTATGCCAAATGTGTTGATTTTTATCAAATGTTGAGCAAAATCTGTCAGAGTAAGTCTGTCTATCTTGCTGTTCAAATATAATTTAACACGATGCTACAAAATGGAGACAGCTAGAGAGATAAACTTCGATCCACAGAATTAACATCTAAACACCACACAATTTTCAAATTTCGAGCCAGATCCAACAACGATCTCAAATCAAACCGTCTGTCGGTCTGTACGTCCAGAAACTTATGAACGTGATAACTCAAAAACGCAATGACTTAAATATATCAAATTTGGTATGATATTTTGTGACCACAAGAATATTTCCGTGTCATATTTTGGTTTCATTCGGTTGGAAAAAATGCGCCTAAAACACAAATTCGATTTTCGAATACTATTAACCGCATTTATCAAAAAAAAAAAAAAAAAAAAAAAAACTTTTCAAGGATCATACAATAGATTCAATAAAAATGCTAAATTCACACCAAAGGATAATATTTCCTTTATTCATTCATTTTAAGACATTTAGATATATGATTTTCCGAAATGAAAATATACAAAAATCATGTTTATAACGTTAACTATGCACATAAATGTTCATAACTGTTTTTCATAAAGAAAGTATAATTTAAAAAAAAATTCAGTTAAAAGTCAAAGTTGGTTTATAGTTAATAGTTGGTGATTAAATCATTTTAAGGTAGATGACTAGGTTGAAAAGTCGATTTTATTTTTACGAAATTATGAATTTTTTTTTAAAAAATTTAATATTCTTAATTTTTGTACAGGTTTCTTTATAAAGTCATTAGAATTTTCTTTCTAAATCACTTTATGGGAGGTTACACTGATTTTATTTCCATTTACGAACGTTTTAATGCCATTTTACATCTTTAGATGCTATTTTCTAAAATTCTAATCTTTGGTTGAATTTTCTAATGAAAAGCCGGACGCATGTTTTTTGTTCAGATTTTAAAGTTCAGTTCAGTTTTCAGTTACTAGACACCAAAACTGAAGTTGAGATTTGTCAATCGAAAAGACTAGGAATATTTTAAATTCCTGCCGATGTTACAGACGATGGTGGACTATTATATATATATATTGATAACACTCGGCTTTACCATAGTAAAATTTGGAACTAAATTCTTCAACTAGAAGTAAAGTTTGCTCTAACTTTCTTTTACTTAGAGAGAAAAATGAAGGTTTAATCGCTCTAATTATACAATAATACATCTTCGAAAGAATTACTGCGCTCTCGTTCGACGTTTACCATTTCTCTGCATTTTCTCGGAAGCGAGTTATCTCTATATGTACCTAGTAAAATTGCTCAGAATTACAACGAGGACATGCATTCCTGTTGCAAATGCTATGGAATCGTCTAGTCAATCTGCCTCTATTTGATTCTCAATTGTATTTTACAATCCCGACAAACTAATACGTCATGTTTGAAATTGAATGAGACAGTCACATTTATTGAACTAAATATCCTATAAAACAGATCAATAATCAATTCAAATAGGATAAATCTAGTTTTTTTTTTAAAGAAATATACAAATTATCATCATGTACCTTTACAACCATAAAGACAAAAAAAAAAAAAAAAAAAAAAAACCACAGAATGTCATAAATTAAAGTGTTTATCAGTTTATTTGTAAAATCCGTATTGGCAGAGGTCAAGATAAAATTTTGATCACCTTTCAATACCAAACTTTGTTACAGATTTGATAAAAAGTGAAAAGCAAATGAATAGTTAATTACTATTGCAGAAACTCAATAAGTCGTAATCTGGAAAAATCGAAGAAAAAATTAATTTTGGAAAACTTACTTTCATTATAAAAAAGGAAAACAACTGAAGTTAAGTTGTCCATTTAATAGATAAATCTTACTCTTAGAATACTTGAACGGAAATATAAATACTTTTCCACCCGGAAGAACCTTATTTGTTAGTCTAGTTCGATTTATTTTTCCCACATTCAATGCTTTGACATAGATGTATTCAGATAATAATGGTAATTTCGATCTTTAATATGTTAGTAAGCTGCATCCTAATAGACGTCTCTTATTTAACATTATTACTTTATTTATTTATTTATTTTGGATTCTCAAATTTGAAACTAATACATATTTTATGTTTTCAAAACCTTTCTGAAAACTTGAAGAACTAGCGAACAAAGATTATATTTGTTTCTCACGTTTTTGATATCTCGAATTCTAAAATGTCAATGCTTCAAATTCTGATACAATTATTGATAATGTATCTCTTATTGCTATGTTAACCAGTTAACTGTTTTTGACAAGTATACTCGTCATGGAAAAAGTGAAGGATTTTGCTTTATGACGAGTTCATTCAATGACAGTTATTATATAATAATTGTTTAATTATTATATTTATAATAATTATTTATTACATTTATATAATTTTTATATAATATAAATATGTTTATGACAATTTAGATAGACATTTTCCGAAGAGGCCAAAACAATTACTTGGTTAATCAATCCTGCATACATCATAGTATTTTATTATAATCAGTCTCGAATTCTTGACTCTGCCATGCCCAAGTATTTTCTTTATACTTCGAATACGAGAAAGTAAAAACGGAAACACGCAACTCAGGAAGACAAAACAAAAGACATCAAATGTTGATCAAGAAAAGGTAAAAACTGAGATTTTTGGCTTTACTTCTGGCATGAAAAAAATAGAGGTAGTTTAATTATATAAACGTTCCATTTGGAAATAACACTAGAACCGTTTTGGGACGGATCGAGCAAATTTGAACGCTGATCAGATGAGGAGGATGACACCTGAGCTGACATTCCCCTTTTCTTTCCAAGCTTCTATGTCATATCAATAAGAAAATGAAATATATATATATATATATATATATAATATAGTGCAATAAAATAATATACTTGGGTTTTTACATTATGCGAAGGGGTGAATGTGAAAAACCGATTTTGAATCCGATGACACAATTTATAATATGCTGTTTCTTATTACATTCAAACGTATTTCTTAAAATTTAATTACATTGTCTTAAAAATAAGTTATTTTTTTAAATTTACTTTTTTATCCTTAAAATTTCTGTTTTGCTAATGTGCTTAAAAAGTTAAGATGCCTTAGCAAAGGCAATCTTCTCTAAGTTGCTAATCAAAGAGAAATCAATACATTGGATATATGTATGAATTTACTCACAAATCGCACGTCACCATCAAGTAGTTTGACATTGTAACCATGAATGAGGATTTTTGTGGGTGTTCCAGCTTCGAAATTCGAGTCCATCACCCCTTCTTTTGTTAAGTTCAGCAAAGTGGGCTCGTCCTGGTTGGATCGAGTGTACAGAAGGAATCGAGTCCGGATTTTATCGGCTGGAGGAAGGCTTATAGGTCGGTAGATGGGGTCCCAGAAGGGTGGTCCTGTGTAGAAGCATCCCAGGTTTTCAATGCATTTGTTCGCAAATAAAGCTAGAAGAAGAAATCGAATAATTATATTTAGTAAATGAGCATATAATATTTTCAAATATAAGATTGAATTGAATTTTTTTTCTAATTTTAAATCGTCTTTATGAAATATTCTAAATAATTAAATAAATGTTTGTAAGTATAAAAAATGTAGGGAAATATTTTTAAAAAAAAAATTGTTAAACTCCAATTATTTAACGAAAAAAAAATTAAATCCCTTACTGAAAAAAATTATTTATTAAAAATTCCTTTTTTTTTCACTTTTATTTAACTTGACTTGTTTCCGGCTTGTATATAAGGACAGTTTTATGTGATCGATTTCCAGCTCAATTCTTGCTGGGCTAATATTTTTAAATTTTGTTTCCTTGGAGGCACTCGATGATAATACAATATTTCAACAATTTCATTTAATTATATCAGATAAGCAATTTTTTTTATGCAAGTAACGCTTTCAAAGTAAATTCGAGTAAAATGTACTAAAGACTTCCATGCTAAGACTATTGACTAAAAAGGAAGCAATAATAAAAGAGTACTTTTACAATTTTTTAAAAATTTGTTGTATTATATTATGGAATAATATAATGATTAATTATTTAATAATTTGTAGTTAAATTATCCACAATATATATGATAAAAACACAAATAAAATAAAGGTATCTGTACTTCATTGCTAAGCTTAGGATTCAAAATATTAATATTACTAGCATCTAGTTGACATATGCAGTGGAACAAGAAAGATTAAAAATTTCATTGGAAGACAAATTCATTTACAGCAAATAATAAATATTTCCCTTACTCACCATTATAAGACGTTTCCAGAGTTCCCACATTCAGGGAATCCGGCCCCTGTGACTGTAGCACCACCTCACCCACTAAACTTACAAAAATCAAGAACGAGATAAGAAGCATGGTATTCCTTGAAGGTTATGCGAACGTGCGGACTTTTTATATCAAAAAGGCAAGACCACCTTGAATAATTCGTCAGTGTCATATCTTGGCCCTATTAACGACATATACGGGTCCGTAAATTTGTTTTCCGTGACACCTCGACACTCGCCGGAGATTATTACTTTTCCCTCAAATCACAGCTGCAAAATTGAAGGGGAAAAAATGTGGTGAAAAAAGTCATTAATCTTTGTTTGTTTGTGAGATATATTTTGGCAACAATTGTATCAGGAAACGATTTTTTAAATCAATTTTTCTTCCTCTGTCAGAGACGGGCTGAGAGTTCGTTGACAGAAGAATGGAATTTTTTTCCGAGGGTACCTCCCTATGCTTGTAGTTTATTTTATCTCATAACTTAACAAAGAGATAATTCTAAGGTGGATTATCTTCTTTTATATTTTTTGAGGGGAAAAGAGGATCATAAAGCATGATAATACCTAACTTAATGATGCTTCATTTTAATAATTTTTTTTCCTCCTTTTTGCGCAAATTTTGCTTCGGAGTTTTTTTATGGCATTAATTTATCATATTTTTTTTATGTTCTACGTTTCTTTAAATTTTTCTGCCTTTCTTTTCAAAAATAAGCAGGTATTTATTTCAGTAAAAGTTGTAAGCATTTATTGTTGCTGGTGATAGTCAAAAGTGCTTTTCTCCATTTAAAGATTTTGTATATTTCTATTATAAGTATTATACTTACTAAAGGTTAAACTGCATTTTTTTAAATTTTCTTTCGTTGGATAAGTAAAGGAACCAAACTTTGTCGTACTATATAAGCCTTTCCTAGAAAAATATCAAAGTGCATATGCTTAATTTTCCTAATTCTGAGTACACTTTATAATACACTGGTGTGCAAAACTTAAGAAACAGGTATGTTTTTTGCCATAACTTCACGAGAAATCATCTGAGAGACATGAAATTCAGAAATGAGATACAGCATTTTGTTCTGAAAGAATGACGAAAGCATAGTTGCGCAGAAATGAATACAATGCATACAGTATGGAATCAAAAAAAAAAAGGCTTTATTGAACTCATAGTATCGTTACACATGATTGTCTGTCCAAGAGGAAGAACAGGAAGCAGATGTTCCTTAGTATGGAATATGCCCTCCCCTTACTGCAATGGTTGCTTCGCACCGTCTCCCCATACTCAGCACCAGATTGTCCAACAGTTCTTGAGGTAAGAGTGCCCATTCCTCAATCAGCATCTGTTTAAGTTGTCGGGTGTTCCCGGGAGGATGTAATCATGTCGCAAGGCGTCTCCCTAAAGCATCCCACACATGTTCTATCGGCTTTAAATAAGGGGAGAACGCCGGCCAATCCATTCGAGTGATATCTTCGCTTTCCAGGAGCTCCTCAACAGCATGAGTCCTGTGTGGACGTGCATTGTCATCCATAAAAATGAAGTCTGATCCAATGGCACCTCGGAACAGACGCACATGGGGAAGGATCACCTCCTGACAATAGCGATATCCAGTTACAGAACCTCTGTCGAAAACGTAGAGCTCAGTCCGCCCGTTCATCATAATGCCTCCCCAGACAACAACTTCAGGACCACCGAAACGGTCTCTTTCCGTGATGTTACTGGGATGAAACCGTGTCCCGACCTCGCTCCAAATCAACTGGCGTTGGGAATCGCTTGTGGCACTAAAACGACTCTCATCTGTAAAGAGGACACGACTCCATTGATGAGATGTCCAGTTTTTGTGCTCCCTGCACCACTCTAAACGGTGCCGCCGGTGGGAAACTGTCAAAGGGATGCAGCGTTCAGGATGGCGGGCGAATAGGCCACCTTTGTGAAGGCGTCTGGACATAGTAAAGCGCGACACTTGTCGCCCCGTTGCTGCACACAGTTGCTGAGCAATGGCGCTTGCTGACTGGTTTCGGGTTCTTTTCGCCTGCAGGACGATATATCGGTCATCCACTGCAGTTGTTTTCCTGGGGCGGCCACCACCAACCTTTCTCACAGCTGTACCTGTGGTTTGGAATGCTTTCCAAGCGCGCGAAACGACACTTTTGTTGATTCCGAACTCTTCAGCTACACTGGTCACACTACGCCCCTCTTCCAGCTTTCCGATCATTCTTCCACGTGTGAAATCGTCCAGGTTGATTTCTGCTAGCCATATTTCACGAATTAACTCACGTGCACTTGCAGCGAATGTCTTTAATTGCGTCTCTGTCCTTCCTTTTATTGTAGTGTTGAGCTGCGCGCGCCTTCCGCACGTGTTTTGCGTACGCTCACGTCGCCTATGACGTTTTGTTCCTGATATTTGCATACGCATGACCTTTCTCTTGAATTACGTGTTCATTGTACTGATCGCAAGAACTCCTTTTCTGCAATTTCATGGCTATCTGCTTAAAATTTGCATTGTTGCTTAAGTTTTGCACACCAGTGTATTTATCTTTTGTCAATTCTAAGAAATTTCTCCAAATTTCATAAAACTTTCAACAGTCTACTTTCTATATTATAACTTCTAGATCTAGCTTCAAATTTCTAAATATCGTAATATGATGATGTAATCTGCCTAGTTATATTAGGTTTGCTCTTATTTATAGAGCAATTATAACATGCACAAAAGAAATGCATGTAAGGTCATTGCAAAAGTGTGCAAACAAATGTTGTAATGAAAACAATGAAAAGTATTAATGTAGTGTTTTCAGATCGAAACATAAAGTGATTTATAATTTTCTTGTGAGCTTAACTGATCTTTTCAGGA
>JAPMOR010019311.1:17249-27809 GCA_026543865.1 Argiope aurantia | reverse complement strand
GCCCACGCCGCCGCCACCATAACGACGACTCCCAACTCGCACACACACATTGCCCATGCAGCTATCCCGATACGATTCTCCAGTTCCCCTATTGCCTAAGGCGTCTCTACCACCACCATTACGAGTCCTTAGCTCAGATATTGCCACTCCATAATTACTCTCATAATTGCATACAATATCCAATTGCTGAGTAAGGGATTTTCACAGCCACATTTTTAATTCCACTCTTACTAAATCCACCCACCACTTTTGAGTACGTCCAATTAATCTATAGCTCTTTCGTTCCACGTTATTATATAGGATATGGAGCTCGCAGAGTGTTACCATTCACGGATACCGTCTCACAAACAAATATCTTTAATTCCATGCATCACATCTATGCGCAAGATCGCATGACAGCTTTTTTAATGTATAATGCAGTGTAATTTCTCCTTTCACATAATGCACTTCTTAATAGGAGAATAAAATGCGCCCTACTACCCTAGTTCGAAACGACGAAGAGCATTTTATGTCCAAATTGACAACTGAAAATGTTCAAAAACTCAGAGCGCCGATAATGATAGTTTCGATCACCGGCATATCCAGTTAAAGCCTGTTAATAGTATTTCAGGACGTACGATTTACTCAAAAGCCATAATTTTGTAATTTCAATGCAAAAACTTCTTACATTCTGCGTAACTTTTACCAATGTATCAGTTTAAGAAGTTCTCATAATTGGGCAAGTAGCGAGAACTGTAAATTTCCGTCATGCCTTTGATAGTTGGGTTGATTACAATAAAAATGCATTATGAATAGAAGTAGGATTAAGTATAATTTGTATGCAGTATATATATACGAGTGATTTAATTCACCGTTATAAATTTGAAAGCTTTATTTGGATTCATGAGTCTGGCTTAACACGTATCGTATCCTTCATTTCTTTGATTCGATGTTAAATTGCGATAAAACATGGATACAAGCTCAAATATACTTTTCTAAATTTCAATAAGTTTTTGTTAAGCTAAGGGAGCCGATTACAAATTAGAAACGGTTAACTTGAAATACACTTCGACTGAAATGTTATGCAATAGCATATGCGAGAATCGCCGATTTTGGTTCGTAATGAAAGTGATACTCATTAAGACGACAGTAAGTAAAAGGCACCAATAAAATATAGAACGTTAATATAGTTCGATTAATGAAAACTAATAGGGATATTAAACTCCTTCACGTAAAAGGAGTCACACGCGCATCGAACTATCGAATTTTTAATTTTAACTCCGCAATTAAGTGAATCAAATATTTTTAAATAAAAATATCAAATACTAGAATAATCTCCAATGCCACTCATAATAGGAATTAAACTAGTAAAAAGAAGGTGTCATCCAATTAGAAAGCTAGATTTATTGATCACGGAATTGACATAAATAGGAAGTTAAAAGACTAACACAAACTACTAATAAAAAACAATTAGTTTTTATGCTACTAAAAAGCCTAAAGCAATGCATAATGAATTATTTCAAACAGCAAAAGTAATTTCCTAACATTTCCGAGCGGTGATAAGATGCACAAGGAATTGCAAAGCTGAATTAGCGAGATTAATTCAAATGCGTACTATATAAGCCTTATACAACTGCATTTAACATCCCATGAAAGGTAAGGGTCAAAATTTTGACATTTTCTTTTATCTAACTAACTAGTCATCTTTGACAAGTACCTTTCTCCATTTAATATTGATTTTTCCGACCATTAAACTAATCATATGGAATACATTAAGACTACATATTTACTGCATGAAAATTACGAATTGAATGGAACCCATGTATTACATAAATTATTGCTCAGACAAATTAAAATACCCATCTTCTGTTAAAAGGTATAGTTCAATTAAGATTCCAAGTTACTTTATGAAATAATTTGTACGAAATAGAGGATAGGGGATTTCGTGTTTTAACAAAGCAAGACATTCCGATTAACTATTTAATAACCGTAAAAACCAATTTCATGTTTAAGGAAGCTTTGATGTCTATTTGTATCATTTTTTGTCATTGACTGATTGGAATTCTTGGTGGCAAGGCAAGCTTACTGAGCATTTCTAATAGCATTTCGTAACTTGTTTAATTAATATGCTAATTCTACGCAGTTACAAATGCGTTCAATAAAGTAGTCTGAAATAATAGAAAGTTTCTTCAAATACAATAATTTATATCGCATTTTAATAAAATAACTGAATAGACTAATAATAAACTTAAGCAGGTTGAGAGTTCAATATAGTTTTCATTAAGCAACCTAAAATTCGCCAAATCAGTTCATAAATGAAGCTTTGAATAGCGACGTGCTCTGAATGTTTCCATTTCCTTTGAAAAACTAAGCGCGTTAAAAGCTAAACTCGAAACAGAAAAATTGTAAATAAATTGGTTGAAGCATTCGGGGTACGTTAAAAATATACAGAGATGAAATACGCGAAATTAAATGAAATGCTTTGCACAAAGACAACATTTAATGGAGGGACTTGTCACTCAACTACCAAATAGTTTAGAAGTCATCGTTAAGAATAAAATTGAATTTTAGTTTTTAAGTAATATTCCTTTTGGAAAATTACCTTCATTCAAATTGAGAGAATATTCAAAATAGGGAAATAATTTGGATTTTTAATTTTAGAGAATTTCTCTTACTGCAAATTTCACGATTCTTATCCCTATCCGAGAGTGAATGTATGAATCATATGGCATTTTGAACTAGACGAAAGATTTGAACGCATTAAAACTGGAACTCTAGTATTCCGAATGAACAGGGAAGAAATATTCATAGCTTACGAATATTCTGCAGAAGCAGTCACCGAGCCGCTAAGATGCCACAATAAATGGACTTACGCAGCGAAATCCAGTGCGACAGAAGGGAACGCCTAAAAGTTTCATCCGCCATCCTTAAACGACCCAACATGGTGCGATGGTTTTTTGTCGAGTCATCGAGGCACTAGCATTGGTTTTTAACTAAGCAACGTACGTCACTTGCTACGACTTTCTTCCAACATGCGCAGATTCCATCAAATAAGGAAGTTTGTCCATAAAGGTGCAAATGCCACTTTATATTCCAGATGATCTTCTGCGAAATTGCGATCTGAAGAAAAATGGATTATTAATTTTAAGTAATAGCATTCGAGCATGTAGAATATTATAAAATTAAGAAGTTTAATAAAATATGAAACTTTTTGCACAGAAGAGAGAAATCTTCTCTATTCTTCTCTTTACGAAGTCTTCTTAAATATAAAATTTCACTCGGAGACGGAAGAAAAGTGCAAAGACATTGTAACCGAAAGGCGAATATAATTCAAGTAAAAATTTAAGAATATAGTGCTGCAAGATTTCGATACATTATAGATTATTTGCGACACTATAAAGCTATTCTTTAGCACTAAAATGAATCGCATAATTTACAGTAATTAACTCGTGAATCAAATGAATGAAATAAAAACGACGAACGTATAGTCAAACGGCTAGCTATAATAACAGATAACTATAATATAAAGATTTTTGATAAAAATGACATTCTAAACCAAAAAAAAAAAAAAAAAAAAAATGAAAGTTTTGAAGAATGAAGCAGTCTTTCTCATAGATGTGGGAATATGCAGCAGTTTCAATAACAGCTTTATTAAAAATTCACTTGAATATGTGTTTTATATATTCTCCAAACCGTTGGAGTACTATTACTACGCAAACAATTCA
Organism: Argiope aurantia; assembly: GCA_026543865.1. Classification (NCBI taxonomy): domain Eukaryota; kingdom Metazoa; phylum Arthropoda; class Arachnida; order Araneae; family Araneidae; genus Argiope; species Argiope aurantia. The sequence continues at coordinate 24,105 of JAPMOR010019311.1, read as the reverse complement.
TGCAAATTTTGTACTTAGTGAAATCTAACATTTTATGTATAATGTCTATTAAATAATTAAAATCATTTATCTTTTATGTGGACATACTTATAAAATATCTCATGAACTATTCTTCATTTCTGGTAAGACTCCGATGTCAATAACATTTTATGCATCGAAACTGAAAAAACTAGATTAATTTTGCCTTTATGCAATACATAAAAACAGATTTAAAATAAATAACTTCCAGCGATTTTCAACAATATAATATTTGTACAAAGTTGGATTTCCGATTCTTATAAATTAACCAAATTCCCATGGAACAAATAAAAATCTACTTCTGAAATCAAAATTAACGCACTCACTCATGCAGTGGTCTTGTTCAAATGGTAATATAAATTATAAAAAGGTATTGATTTTCGAAATTCCGGTTCAAATATAACAAGCCTCTCTGAAATAAACTTATTGTAAAGAGATATTTCACTGAAAAAAGCCTATTTATTTTAGATGGATAAAAACGAATTAAATATTCATAGTCAGGGGGGGGGGGAAGAGTGCAGCTTGCTCATTATTAACCGAAATAACAATAGAAAGCAGTTCTGGAGTCGATGGTGTACACAATACTAATATATAACTAAAATGCAATTCAGTCTCGTTAAAGAAACTTATAAGCGGTTAAAAAAATCCAATTGAGCTATATTTAAAAACGGACGTCACAAAATTTCCTTAAAAGAAATCCACCATGTCTTCTAAAAAATTTCATAATGGAAATTGAATAACTTTTTGAGTCTTTATCAAGTTGTAAAAAAATTAACATTATCAAGTCCTCTTCTTCCAAAGATTCATACAAAGCGGTTGTTCAACAAGCATTGAGATATAAAAAGTACAAAAGTAGTTTCGAAACTTGAATCCGTAAAAGACATGCATAAGATTTATAAATGATGTTGAATAAACAACAAACATTTCATGAAAGAAACAATAAATCTGCCACTCTTCCCAAAGAACTAGGACAAGGTTATACAAAACGTGGCTTCCATTCATTCTGCAAACTTAGTGATGTCTTCAAATACTATTTGTGAGATTTTTATTTCAGGAACAAACAATAGGCAATGGCCCAGAAGCCTAGATATTAATAAAGGAATGGAAATATAAATGTTCTTAACTAAGCAAGAATAATTGCGATAAATTAAAAAATAAATCTTCCCGCTTTTGTAAAACCTAGTGCAAAGTGAAGAAAGGTGACCTAGCATTCCTTCAACAAGCATAGCAATTAGTTTAAACTCTATCAAAGTGATTTTCATTTTATTGCCCTTCAAAAGTAATGGTTCAGCAGCATAAATATGAACCGATATAAATCGGAAGATTTATTGAGTTGTATGATGATTAAATTACTTTCTCTTTTTATGTCCCGTTGTTGTATATGAAAAAGAGACATCATGAAAAGTAGGTTTCGAACCACATAATTGGCTTTTTTGGACGACATCGTGTTGGAATATTTCAATGAAGATTAGCCAAGATTCGAATCCAAATATTTAATTTTCTTTTCTCTTCACTACCATTTATGATTCCAGAGCTTTATTTTTGTCATTGAAATCCAAAGTGATCGTCATCTTTGCTAAACTGATGACTGACCACCTTTATTTCTCATTTTACAATAGCGGAAAAATTATTTTTATATTTATCGCATTCATTGCGGTTTATTTAACATCGTTTTTATGTCTTACGCATGCTTCTTCCGGATTCGAATTTGGATAGGTATTTTTCTAACACCTTGAAATCCTTGTAATTGCTGATCAGCCACCTTGTACAAATATTTGGAAGAAGAGAACGATTTATAAGCAATGGTCATCTCTTTATTACTTTATAAAAGCTCTAAAGATGGATCAATTTTATAGCTCTTAGCTTAATCTTTTAGGTTTATTTTTAAATGATTATTGTGTAGCCTCGTTAAAGCTGAAATCGATAGGTATTATAATTTAGTAGTTTCTTTTCCGGGATTAATTACTAAGAGAGGATAACCGTTGTTATTTAGAATTATTTTGGGTAAATTCATTTGCTTATTTTAAGTCTGTTTGTGATTTCCGGTTTGATTCTTTCGTTTAATATTTATTGGAACTTAGAAATTTTTTTTCGCTGAAATATCCATTAACAATAAATTCTTCTCCTTAAAACTTTTAATGTTGTTGCTGTTTTAAATCCGGATTTTCTTAGAAAACCGAATGCATTTCCTCATTTAGATTATTGGTGATAATGGCCACTTCTTTATGAATTATATTCCGTTTGTTAAGTGAAAAGGTTGATTTTAAGTGTGGAAATTAAGTATTTCTAAAATATAAAATATAAAACTTAATATATGCTGAGAAATTTTTATTTTTGTGTCAACTTATTAAAAAAATGGGGAGGATTATAATAGTGAAGTAAAACTTGTTTGGCCTTTTTGTTCTAATATGCAAGACGTGTTCTGGGAAAAGTTTCAAAATTGTTAATCATTAACGATAATTTTAGGATGTAAAAATATATCAAATAATTCTACATGAAATGATATGTTGAAGAAATATACACAAATTTTGTGTTAACTTTTAAACCGTGTACCATCTCTACTGTTAAGGAGTGCAAGAAACTCATTCATGCTGGTCTTGAATAGAATTGTTAAAGAAATTTTAACTTCTATTCTTTAACCGACAGGAAAATATTTCTAAAAAAGTTTTATATTGATGTTTAATGCATAACGGATTATTTAATTCACCGTTTGATCGAAATCATACTTTTTCCGATGTTAGATTGACTAGTTTAAAGATTAATTCCAATATTAAAAAATAATTTCGAAATGTCAAAGGCATCCGATAAGGAATTGGCTGTCCTAAACTTGTTTGGTTTACTCAATTATGCATTTAACATTTCAGTTTCTTCCCACCTGATCGTAAGACGGGATATTTTTGAAATTTTAAAAGTATACCTTAAATTCCCATTCCTGAGCTTTTAATACATAACTATTTGTCTTTAAGCGAAGATCAAACAATTATGCCTTTTTTGTACTATAAAGCTCGAATAATATTGATGTTCTTGTATTGGTAGAGTCGAGGTCTTCGTATGCTTTTGGAAGCCCTGATACAAAATAATACAGAATTGTAAGACATTTCCTTGACTGCAAAATTTCTTACGACACGACAATTTTAAATTCTATCGAAATTATTAAACTGATCTAAAACAATGCAATATACCCAGTAATGGCAAATGTATTATGTGAGGTGAAAATTCAATGAATGTGACTTGTATCGGAAGATATATGGAATTATAAATTTTGTAATTAAGCGTTGCTGCTCGGATATTTCAAGACTGGATTTCGTATAATTAATAAATTCATCGTAATAAAAAGATAATGAAATGTTATTGAGAAATGTATACTATTTTATTAAATAACCTTTTTTGCATATGAATTTCAAAGAATGGATTTTTTTCGTATCCAAGAAGTAAAAGCTATAGATAGCTGAAATATTTTGTGTTATATATTGCATAAATGTAATTTAATGATCTTTTATTTATGATTTCCCAATTCCAAATCCGATTGCTTTTTAAATTAGGGACACTTCCAATAATTTGATTAGAACTGGTATTAAGTTTAAAGCCTAAAGCTTCACCAAACTTTCAGGTTGGGTAAAAAAAATATATTTTCGACATTCGAGAAATGGGTATAACAAATCGGAAACACTTCCTTAAATTATTTCGAAGAAAATAATTCAAATTTAACCAATAACCAGATAAATCTGAGCTTAAAGTATTTTATTAAGGCGAATTCATAGGTATGCACATAGGAAAAGAATTAGAAAATGAGAAATGTTCTGTATCGTTAAAATACAAACATATTTTTCATTCAAAACAATTTGTATTTCAATAGTTGGAACTTATTGCACATTTTCTCATTAGACTTGTATATGGTGCAAACTGTTAAATTTTCTATCAAACTTTTGTATGAAGCTTCATGAAAGGCTAATAACCCTTCATAGTCTGCACCACAATTAATTGCAATTTTCTTGCAGATCACATCGCAGAAGATATTTTGGAGTAACGAGTGCATCTTTACTTTCATAATTCCTTATACGAAAGAATGTGCTGATAGTATTATCGCTGCAAGTGGCATTTTTTGCAGCTTGACAAAACGCAGTACTAGTTTCCTTTTGGATTGAGAACGCCACCTGGATCACCTCATCATACCACACCGTGCCATGCCATTTGAGTCGCTGATGGTTAATGGAAAGCATTTTCATCTAGATTTCCTTCTGTTGCATCGGACGATCTGGGTATGTCTACATAATTGCGGTACCCTAGCTCCTCAGAGGCTGCTTGTGTGGAATATTCAGCGATTGTTAATATTGTTTCCTATTCATTCAGGAAAATAGTTTCGGATTTTAATGATCTATTTCTAATCCTAAGATTAATAGTTCCATTTTTAAAATAGTACGAGTTTTCTCTCAAAAGTTAATAACGAATTGCGAATAATGTGACAGTGAATTTCCTTGGAGTTGAAAAGAATACTTCTGATATAAGCTTTATGTAAATGAATTTTCAAAAATAAATCCCAATAAAAAGTTGAAAATGACTTTAAAGCTTGGTGTAGAAACAAGTCAGTGCGTATTAACGTATACGGAATGCGTGCGTATTAACGTATTTAAAATTACTGGTGCCTAGCTTTTGTTCAATTCGGTACATTTAATCATAAGTGATTCGGTACAAATCACTACTCAGTGATGTTTTATAATGTTGTAAATTTCAGGTTACTGAATATAAATTAAATTTGTAAACCTGAAAAGATGATAAATTTATTCAGATTGCGTTCAATTATTTAATTAGGACCGATTGCAGATATTGCATCTGGAAAATCCGATTATTACCGATATTTAATGGAGTCAAAACGGACTTTCAAATAACGAGCCATTTTAAATTTCTGCGTTAGATTGAAAAAGTTTTTAAATATATACATCTACAAGTGATTATGTAAATGCGCCGACATTTCGAATAAAAATTAAAATATACATGAAATTTTCTAGATTTACAGTTAAGATAGTTAAAATTAAGTTAGACTTGCATTTTTGGGAGAGGGGATTCCTTTTGAAATAAACTAGTGATAACTTGCTAAGGAATGCTGCATCTATTTTTCCCCTGACGACTAAGAAATTTGAGAACTGATTCTCTAATTTAATTTTTTCACTAAAATAAAGAAACTTTAATTTTAACTTACTAGTATTCTAATTCCGACCAATTTTAATAGCCACTTAATATATAAAGTGAAACTGTCTCAAGCTTGTTATATGTAGACAATATCGCTAATTTATGTTATGCCTCTTCAAATCACACCTCGAATTCCTAAAGAAATTCCCTTTCCGTTTGAATTAATTCTCAAATGTTTTCTTGTACAATTCTAATTTAATAAAATACAACTGATTTTTATTAATAGCTTGTGTAGTCTTCCTTTCTTATTTATCTAAATTAAATGAATTTCTAATTAAATAGCTATAAATATCCCAAATAGCATGCCACTTTAATTATATAGAAGGAATTTGAAGCATTGATGGTCTTTGTGATTTTTAATTATTTATTACTTTCACTTCAATGCAGAGATAAACGCTTAATACGATGCACATCTCGGGTACCTCCTTGTATGCGTAGGGGTTAAGATCATTCGTATTAAACTTCATTAACCGAGTAAATTTAAGTCGTAATTGTATATTTTATTAGTGCATTAGTTAATATCCACTTCCATAGCGTGACCAAATTCTGAATTGTCGGACATGTTACTACATTAAAAACTCATAGTTCCAATTGATTCTCGCCTAAAATGCTTAGTTAACTAACTTTCGAAATTTTGAAATTTAGAAAAATGTCCTTTATTTTCTACGTAATTCAGTTTTGTATCCTTTTTATACGTAGTATAAAGCTCTCGGATAACCAGTTTCCAAATTAAAATGCAAACCGGAAAAATATCATAGAAAAACTTTCAATAATTCTATAGTCTTAAAAGGAATTCTTGCATTCAAATGCCACATTTGAATAGAATTAAATCGCCCTATTTGATATGAAGAATACTTATGCTACGATTTCATTCATAACTTGTTTTGATAGTAGTCAGTCGCAAGGTACAATAGAAATAACAAAAGATTAACTGCTTTCAGAATGACAAAGTTGTCGCCGAGATTTTTGTAAATTGTTGTAGAGCACCGAATATAGAAAGTATTTTAATGGAATTTATAAAATTTAAAAAATTTTGCAAGCTAGACTTATTATCCTTCATTAACTCGACTTCTCGCTTACCAAATCTGGCATAAGCGGTGCTGGATGAGTATTTTTTAAAAATAGTCTTCATGTACTCATACCAAGGCTCATAATTTGGCGAAGTAGGGCGGTGGGATAAATTTTATTACCTGGTAGAGATTTATTATTCGAATGAGGAACTGCCTTTTGATGTGCATTACAAAAAACCGATATAATGTATGAAGTAGTAATTGGTAGCCGTGCGAGCAACCTATGCCGATAGGATTTTCAGCATAAGAATAATGCGAAGTCAGCAGTATGTGTTCTAAAGCTGAGCGATTTTCCGTTGTGGGTTAATGAAAAATGCTCCTCATGGTCAATTGGATGTTGAATGTAACGTTCCGCAGTGCGGACTTGTGGTTTTGGCGGCGTGGACAATGTATGTGAAAGTTGTGGAATCCTGGTGGGGTTGAAAGCATGGGCACTATGTATGAGTTGTGGAATTGCGCTTTTGCTGTCGGTGCGGGAAATGCTTGCGAGAGCTGGGGAATTGTGGTCGGCTTTGAAGCGTGGGTAATGTGTGCGAGAGAGCTGTGGAATTGTGGTCGGCTCTGAGGAGTGGGTAATGTGT
>JAPMOR010019311.1:0-17239 GCA_026543865.1 Argiope aurantia | reverse complement strand
GAGAGAGAGCTGTGGAATTGTGGTCGGCTCTGAGGAGTGGGTAATGTAAGCGAAATGGAAAATATCGCTACTGCATGTCTGTACGAAGGTTTACTAGCTTACAATCTGACTTGAATGATTGCTTCTCTTTGTGAGCCATTTTTTGAGGCGTATAATATTGGATCAACGATGCTGTGAATAGTTTCGCACATTCAGTTTAGGTAGGAAAATAAAGGAATAATTGTAACGTATTATCAGTTTTAATGTCCACCGGAGTTAACATTTTAAGAGAATTCTGTTGATAATTTAAAAAAAAATTAATGGTCGTTTGAATTTAAATCTCACAAATTCGGCAGATTTTTATTTGGGTGAATACAAGATCGAATTATGCGCGATTCCCATTCGAATTATGCTCAAATTACGAGCATGGTTTAACAATAAATTAATGAATCAACTCAACTGCTGCAACTCTTTTAAAGGTATTTCAGTCCCTCGAAATTGCAATACTTCCACAATAATTGTAATTCATAATGATTGAAACCAATAATAGAAAAGATAATTGCTGAGGAAGGATCGATAAATAGTATTTGAATTTTTCTTCCTTCATTGACAGAACAATTTTTGTTGAAATTCATGTACTGCAACTAAAAGCATCCTTTGATTTACAATATCGTAAATGAGTCGGATAAAAAATAAACGACAAATAGTTTTAAGCTTTCAGTTTCTTCGACTTATAATATCTTATCCCCTCCCCCTTCCTTATTGTACCTTTCAAAAATGGCAGTATTTTATTTAATCATGGATTTTTCTAAAACTTCTGCACGTCTGAGGAAAGAAATTATGTCGCCTTAAGTTTAAATTCTTTAATCCCACTTATTACCAATTAGCAATGCAATACTTCCTTTTTGAAGATGTATATTTTACCTTAATTATAATCTGAAATGTTCTAAAAAAATTTGATTTAATTTTTTTTCATAATCTTGGAATTAAATTCCTCTATCTATATAGCAAGATGATCTAGCAAGTCGTTGTTTTGATTTTCATCTTTATTGCTTCCAAGTAACGAAATGATTCATGATATCTCCCAAATTCTAGTCTATGTCCTGCGTATTATTCAACTTTAAAAACAAACTATAAAGGGATTAATAATTGCTTTTGCTTTTCGTAAAGTAATGGAAACTGCTGTAATATTCACACTTCTAGTCTAACAAATGCAATTTCTCACCAATTTAAAAATTCAGACTTTCATATCGCAACGTGCAAGTAAAAGTTACAATGCAAACATATATTGAATTCCGGGGAATAAAAATTATACCTCAAACAGCGAAATTGGCGAAAGTAAATGTAAATTTAAATTTTGTTGGACGAAGCTTTCAGTCTCGATAAAAAAAAAAAAATGTTCCAACATGAAACTATTCTGAACTTTCAAAAATATTTTGGACAAAATTAGTTTTATTTTATCTATGTTTACATATGTAAATATATACTGTAACCATTATAAAATAGGGCAGGTATTTAAAAGGCAATTTGTTCAGCTTTAAATAAAATAATTTAGACTGCTTGAACGAATTTGGTCTTAAAGTGGAGAAGGGCATGAAATAGTGGAGTTTCGTCCGGCTCAAATCAGCAGTGGATTTTAGGATGAATATTTTAAAATTAAGAGATCATGGAATTCCTATTTTAAATAGCTTAAAAAATTGTCTTTAAAATCCCTCGGTGGTGCAGTATCGAAGAGATTCTATTAGGTTCTCTTGCTCCATTGGAAATTCTCTTCTGAGAACTTTCTCGTTTACTTCTTTAAGAATGATTTGAAGCCTTCAGAATGCATTAGAATCGATACTTCTGATATCCTGATAAAATAGGAAAGAAATATTCGTAATCTTCGAATATTCTATGCAAGCGGCCTCTAAGCAGCGAGATTACTACAATTACGTGGTCATTACTTGGTGTTGTGTAATGCAGCAGATTAGGGAATCTTTGCAATTTGTCATCTGCTATTAAGGAAAAGAAAGAAAAAAATATTCTAATGTGGCAACTTTTGTTTTGGAAAAAAAAATAGCAACTTGTATTTTCAGTTTGTACTGCATTATTTACACCAAACGGTTTTCTATTGATTCATCTGGATTCATTGTCAGTTGAAATGTGTACTATTTACTGGGAAAGGGACAATATCCACTGTAGCTTTGAATACTGCTGTTTCACATAGACCAAAATTTTATTGAAAGCAGGTAACTGGATGGGCAAGAAACCCTTTCGGGATATACTGAAATGATATTGGTAAGTTTTCATGAATTATAATTCTCATCCTGAACAGTTTCGATTTAAGAATTAAAATTCACTTTGTTTCAATTATGTACAATTCCGAAAATTGTTACTTAATTAGAATTTTACAAAAAGTTTTTATTTGGTCTTTATAGATTGGGAAATTCAGAACCTAAATCTTTTTCCTGGTGAAGAAAGGCATGCCATCTACCATAATCATGAAGACTGCTTTTTACGTTCCATATGACTTATGAATTGTCGCTGCTACTGGGTTCGAAAAAATATTTTAAGATGACTTGTAGTAATAGAAATTCAAGATCAGGTAAACAACTATTATAAATTTTCTTAAATTGCATGGCATTTTTTAAGTGCTTTATTTGTTCTAGGAAACACATTTTCCAAATATTGGAAAGAAATTCAAATCATAGTGATCTTGCAACATTTTTTCAGTTACAGAGCATTCAACTTTCACATGAAATACGGAGGAATTCAAGCACGTGTATTCGAGAACATTCTGTGTATATAGGGGGCCGAAATAATCCGGAATCTGAGAATGGAATCGGCATGTGACATCCATGTGTTCAATTGGGAACCTCTTCAGGAGTTGAATCAGTTAGCACAAAAAAATGATTCGGGTAATTTTGCTTTTCTGTACGGCCTGAAGGCAAGTTATTTTCTGAGAAACGGCCAAACAGTATTTATATTGGTATCTAGAAATATTCTGTCAACTCCTTCAATATTCGCAGTAGTTGACGTATTCATAAATTGGTCAGGCTACTAAAATGTAATCGTGTATCTGAATTTGACTATTCTTAATTTTCCCTAAGCTACAAAATAAGAATTGAATGTTTTTTAACGAAACTTCATATTGCGTTTGTATACAAGGTAGTGTCCATTTGGAGGACATTTTGAATTTTTAAACATAAGCAGTAGTTACTAGTGGTTAATTAGGGCAATTTATTTTAAATCTGCATATAAATGGAGAAAACCGGAGGTACTAGCTCTATATTAAAAAAAAAGCATGTTTAGATAAATCATTTTACAAATGTGTTTGATACTGCGATTTTTTTACTGCCAATAGATGTTCGGAGCTTTCAAAACATCTTCTAATGAGAAACATGGATAAGTATTTAGTTCCATAAATAAAGTTATCGGAATAAAATTCCTTTTTCTTACTTCAAATTATCTGTGTAGTTGAACCCTTATACAGGGCCTTTTTTTTCTAGTCATATGTTAAAATATTTTTAGGCTTGAAATTAGAATTCGAATAAGAAAAGGGATTAATTTAGCTTATTAGATAGATTTGATTTAATTTGGTTAGATTTAATTTAATTAATAATTAAGTGACAAACCAAGACGTATCATTTTGTGCGAGATAAAGAACTGAAGCATCTAAGTTTCTGTCTTTCTAAAAGAAAATTGTCAGAATTTATGCTAACCTGCATAATTTCATACAAAGATTGATAAATTTGGGAAGCATGCTTTCTACAGCCTTAGAAAGGGTTAAAGGATTTATTTGCTCTTTAACTCTATTGCGTTTAATGGTATTTTTGGTGCATGGATTCGAATTTGTTCATTTACATATGTAATATTCTTTCAGATGTCTGCTAACATGACTTAACCGAAATCAGCACAGCGAAATAACACTCGTCCAGCGCATTTTGGGATTATACTTTCCAATTATGAATGGAGAGCCCACAGATACAGCTGACAATCTGTATCAGTTTATATCGTGCTAAAAATGTCTCTTTACGAATAAAGATCTACAGAGCTGAATTATTAATGCAAAATTCATCTCGACTGTGCTAATTCTATACCCGTGTGGTAAGAAATATTTTTAGATGTCTATACATTTCTGAGAATTTCTATTTTAAGTACAAGAGATTAGACAACTATGCATTTTATAATTTCAGTTCCTGACATGAATTCTACTGACAGCAAGAATTTGGATTGTCATATCCGTTATCTCTTGGGTACCAACGTGGGAAATCGGTTAGTATCTGTAATTTTCATAATTGTCTTACTTCAATGAATATTGGGTATAATCTTCTTAATAATAAATTACTGAAATTTTAACAATAAACCTATGAAAATTTTGAAATGGAAAAACTCTTGAAATTGATATTCGTAGGTTGGAGGTTTTACGTCCTTAAATTATTTTATTAAAGTCTTGCCATCCACAATCAGAAGACCACCGACTACATTTGCAACTCATTCTTCATGAATTGACACAATTTATGTTGGATACAGGAAATACTACGGATGAAACCGAATTGGAAAAACAAATACAGTAAGTTAATGCATTTTAATAACAATTGCCAAAACATGGTATTCTTAAATGCTTAATTTTATAGCTTTGAAAATAAGTTCTTCAAGGCTATGCCGCAAATTGAAGCCATATTTATTTGGAGACGTTTATCCTGACAGATGCAGCATTTCCGGTCACTTCTCAATATAGGAATCGGCGAATTGAAGCACATTCATTGAGCTCAACTTCTATATATAGGGATAGAATTTATCGTTCTTCTATAGGAAAATATCTAACCAAGTACCTCTTCAGACGAAGAATTGTTAACGGGTGTAACTTTATTTCGCCTGTTTAGTCTTCCGAGAAATTTTTCGGATAAAAAATATTATACTATTCGTAATTAAAATTTCGTTTTTCAATTTTTTTTAATCGTAATAACTAGCAAATATATATTCATCTACTGTAGGTTTTTCCAAGCGTCTCAATAGCAATCAAAATATTATATGAAACTCTGTGTAACGAAAATGGTGCTTCTCGAATTTTTTTCATTAAACGTGGATTTCCCTTTGGAAAGCACTTTAACTGTTGGCGAAGAAATCGTATCACAATGCTAACCCTTGCATTCTTGTAAAAACTTGTTTGTATTTTTATATGTTAGATCCACATCAATTTTCTTAGAAATTGTAACAAATCGGAAAATGTTTCTAAGCCTTCAAAAGATTTCTTGTTCCCGCATATGTATAAAAAATCTCATTTACTTTTCGAAGGCAAAGGGTTGAGTTTAATCATTTGTGGATGGCGGAAGATTATTAAAATAATGGGTAGCCTATGATCTCCATAGACTTAATGCACGCAGAACTCTCAAAATATGCAAAATCTGGCTCTTGAATGAAATCAAAAGGTCACTTCGAGATATTTTTAAATGAATTTCAAACACTGCGAATAGTTTTGCTAATAAATAATTGAACTGTCGCGAGCTCTATTCATTTCCTAGTTAAAAAGTAGATTTCATTCCGTATATAACGTAAAGAAGAGAATTCTATTTTAGAATCTACATAAGTTAAGAGTAAAATAAATTATGAATGCTCTTGCATGTCGTAACTTTCTTGACAGATGAAATTTTATTTAATTTGTATTGAAATATTTTTTCAGATGCCTGTTAACATGTTTCAACCAAAATAATTACAACAGAAGAAACGTGAACCTTCATAGAACACATTTTTAAAATCGCTCACAATTCTCCAGGAAAAGCTGCGAAGATGCAGGTGATCCAGTTGAGCTTTTGTAAAGCTTGCGATTAATTTCAAGCACTGTGTGTCGTACAAGATTAGTATAAAATTACCATCACGTGAAACGTCTGCACAGGAAAAATGTTATTGTGATCTGCATTATTTCTGAACATCAAATTTTTAAAATGTTTGAACCTGGAATAAGGTTACGGGATATTTGAATATTTACTTTTTTAAAGAATTCTACAGGGAAATACTGATATTATTGGCTTCAAATTTGACAAACGCCTGATGTCAGAGTTGTAACTTGCTGATGTTTTGTATTGCCGTTATTTGACGTTCAAAACAATTAAAATATCAATCAATACTTGACATTTAAATGAATGTTTTATTCAGATATAACTAATTATAAATGACACGATAAATATTCATACCTATTCAGTCCTTTCGAAGCCCAAGAAATGATTTTTTGACAAAATTTCTGGTGATGTATTTTGTGTTTCACCATTTTGATAGCATTTTAATTTTTTTTTCTTAAAGGATGAAAACTTGCTACATTTTGTTCGCTATAAGATGTAGAATTTTAAACTGCATTTTATTCTTATGGTCATGTATATTAGAAGCTTGGTATGTTCGTTAGCATATCATAAGCTCTGAATTAATAGAAAAGGATATTTGAGCCGAGAGTTATCCCAGCTCTTTGTCCTCATAGTCTTTGTCGCGTCTTTCGACATTCAACGGAAATTATCATTAATAATATGGCATTGGGGATTTGTTAATTTTAAATGGTGGACTGCCATTGTATAATTTTCAAAATTGAGCATTTCTATTTTTGAAATATTATTAATCTTCGTTATATCGGCAAAATCTTGTCTAATGTCAACAATTTTATACAAATTGTTGCCCTTTTTACTATAGTATCAAGTAAATTCCCTGACCTTCATTTCTAAACTTCATTTTGGTAATGTAAAATGATTAACAAAGCATACTGCATGCTTAAAAAATAAATGCATAATTCTAGTACTTATATCAAATTTCGGAGTTTTGCGAGACTCTTAACATTCTCATTTGTAATATTAACTTTTAACTTAAGCATTTGTTTATCTTCATTATTGAAAATTTTGATCTTGAGGAGTGCTTTGTTCCGAAAGATCTCTAAAATATATGTGTATGTATATATATTTATATGTAATATGTTGTATAATATATTCATGTTTGTTTTTATATAATGCATGAATAGTCTCCTTCATTGGAAGAAAAATCGATGTACTATGAATAAAAGACCAGGTAAAAATATGCACTGCCGACGTTCAGGCTTGTTTTCCTGAAGATTCTTCGCTACGAGATTGACCGAAATTACAAATATTCTAAATTGTATAGGGAGACGATAACAATGCCGGGTTTTGATACTAATATATTTGCGATTATAGAATATTTGAATTATATTAAACATTAATTTCTAATGTGAGAATATTTGACAATTGCTAATATAATTTCAATATTGCAGTATGTTTCATGCGTTTCGAATTTCCTGTCTTAAAATTATTAACATTTCTTGATAAAATTTTAAGAAACTATGCTCATTAATTTAGTTCTAATTTAATTGGTTTCAGAAATACTTTAATGGTTCTCTAAATATTTAAGTGTCATTTCATTGCATCCATTTTCAAATGTTTAATAACTTTTATGTTAAATTTAAAATGCTAATATTTATAGCTTGTTTAAATTTGAATTTTTAATTTATATACATTTTGACTCTTAATTTATGTAAATGTTTATATTCGCGCGCGGATAAAGGATATTTTTGTTGGTTCGGCCGGCCAACCAATAAAAATATTCGTGAACTCTTGGGAAGCATTTGATCATCGTGCCTGATCAACGCGATGATTAACATGCCTTAAGAGTATGATGTGCTCCCATGATGAGTATAACAATTTGAATTCATTTGGTAAATTTTAGAACTAAAATATTGCCCTCGTTTTTTGAAAAATGAATGGATGTGATGAAGTGTAAACGTAGAATAAATTGCTTTTTAATTTCATTTTAAAGTAATGATACGAGGATAAAGGGGTTTAGAAAATAGTGAGGGGGGGGAAAGTGAATTTATTTTAAGGAATATTTTTTAATATATTAATGGTGTATTAATATTTCTGAGTTGTATTGTACATTTAAATCATTACATTCCATTTTAAATTATACATTCGAGTAAGCACTAATTATTAAATGTATTCAAAATTGTTTATGCATTATTAATGTAATCAATGAAATTGGAATTTTTTTTCCATTGATGTGAAACTTTCTCTTTAAAATTCTTGTACGTATTGATGATGATGAAATATGCAAGCTTCACGTCAATAGTTTATTATAAAACTTAATTTAAAATTATTAGATATATTATGAATATTACAGTGAATTCTTGTTTCCAATACATTCTTATGCTACTTCTGCTGTATTCATCTTGTAAACAAGTCGCTTTGTTTTATGTATGAGAAACTTGCAAATAAAGTTTATTTATTTCAGATTCTTGGTGTATTTATTCATGTATTCGTACTTACTATATCTGCATTATTTCTATGAATTTATAGAAACTTATTTTTACGCTGCATTTCTTCTCGGTGACTTTAATTTAAATTAAAAGATCCTTAAATGAATTAAAAATACAATTAGATTGAAATTTGTTTGAAGCTTGTCATGCTCTGGAAATTAACAAATTCATCCAATATCTTGTTCTTTGCACTTCCTTTTAACACAAGTTTAGAATATCGTCTATTCTAATTTAAAAATAAAACATTTTAAGAAATATTAGTAGTTAAAGAACCTCAATCGGAAATATTATATAAATGTTGTATTTCACTTCCCTTATAGACATAGTATTAACTTAGTATCTCAACATACCAAAATCCATTAAATTTCAATGCGCTTTAACTATTAATCTCTTTTTGATAGTCGGTTATTGTAATTCAAGAAAGTTGAGATACTTGAGCTTACCGTTTGGACCCGAGATTTATAGAATATAAATCTTTATTTCGGCTTAATAATCTATTTAGTCTCGTCTATGCCATGATATAAATATTCTGATCGTATTCGTATATTAATCCTTTCCCAAAAATAAAATGTTTAGAAAACATTATGTTGTTTTAATATCGAGTTCGATACTCTTCTTCCGTTACACAAAACAGTATCGTGGACATTCATAATTAATATTCTTCAGGAAATTTTGCAAATATCTTTCAAAGTTGATTCCCAGATATTTCGCTATTATTAAAATTGCTTTCACTTACTGTTAATACTTAAGAGACTAATAAAGGATATTTTACGAATATAAGTAAACTGTAAAAATCTTTCTAGAAAAGAGGGCTTATTATGGTGAAAATTGGAGAAAGGGTGGATAAATGTAAAGACAAAAAGAGAATATTTTAGAGACTAATAGGGAATATCGTAATGTCGAATATGAATAAATTGTAGCAAATCGTACTGGAAGAGAGCGAATTTTGGTGAAAATATAAAGAATAAAAGAAAAAATTTTAGAGACTAAGAGGAGATATTTTACCGTCGAATATGAGTAAATTGTAAAAGGCTTACTGGAAGAGAGGGCAAATTTTGGTGATATAGGAGAAATGCTGAGAAAAATGGAGGGGAAATGTAAAGAAAAAAGACAATTTAAGAGAATAATGGGGAATATCGTAATCTCGAATATGAATAAATTGTAGCAAATCATATTGGAAGAGAGGGCTAATTTTGGTGAAAATAGGACAAATGCTGGGAAAAATGGAGGGGAAATGTAAAACAAAACTATTGGAGACTAATACGGAATTTGTACTGTCAAATATAAATAAATTGTAAAAATCTGAATGGGAGAGAGACCAAATTTTGGTTAAAATAGGACAATTGCTGAGAAAAATGGAGGCGAAATGTAATGAAAAAAGAGAAGATATTAGAGACTAATAGGGAATATTTTAATGTCGAATATGAATAAATTGTAAAAATCTTTAGTGATATAAGAGAAATACTGGGAAAAATGAAGGGGAAATGTAAAGAAAAAACAGAGAATTTTAGAGACTAATAGGGGTTATTTTATTGTCGGAAATGTATAAATTGTATCAAATGATACTGGAAAACAGGGCTAATTTTGGTAAAAATAGGAGAAATGCTGGGAAAAAGGGAGGAGAAATATAAAGAAAAAATTTTACAGTTTAATAGGAAATATTTTAATGTCAAATATGAATAAATTGTAAAAATCTTTTTCGAAAGGAGAGCTTATTTTGGTGAAAATTAGAGAAATGCTGGGAAAAATGGTGATTAAATGTAAAGAAAGAAAGAGAGCATTTAAGAGACTAATAGGGAATATCTTAATGTCGAATATAAATAAATTGTAGCAAATCATACTGGAAGAGAGAGCTAATTTTGTTGAAAATAGAAGAAATGCTGTGAAAACGGTGTGGGGGAATATAAAGAATAAAAGAGAAAATTTTAGATAATAATAGGGAATATTTTACTGTCGAATATGAATCAATTTTTAAAATCTTACTGGGAGAAAGGGCTAATTTTGGTTAAAAAAGGAGAAATGCTTGGAAAAGTGGAGGATAAATGTAAAGAAAAAAAGAAAACATTTAAGAGACTAATATGGAACATCCTTCTGTCGAATACGAATAAATTGTATCAAATCATACTGGAAGACAGGGCTAATTTTGGTGAAAATAGGAGGGGAAACGTAACGGAGGGGAAATGTAAAGAAAAAATTTTAGGGACCAATAGGGAATATTTTAATGCCGAATATGAATCAATTGTAAAAATCTTACTGGAAGACGGGGCTAATTTTGGTGAAAATAGGAGAAATGCGTGGAAAAATGGAGGATAAATATAAAGAAAAAAAGAACATTTAAAATACTAATAGGGAATATCTTAGTGTCGAATATGAATAAATTGTATCAAATCAAACTGGGAGGGCTAATGTGGATGAAAATAAGAGAAATGCTGTGAAAAGAAGGGGGGAATATAAAGGATAAAAGAGAAAATTTTAGAGACAAATAGGGGATATTTTACTGTCGAATATGAGTAAATTGTAAAACTCTTACTGAAAAAGAGGGCTAATTTTGGTGAAAATAGGAGAAATGCTGTGAAAAATGGAGGGAAATTTAAAGCAAAACTTTTAGAGACTAATAGGGAATATTTTATTGTCGAATATTAATAAATTGTAAAAATCTAACTGGAAGAGAGGAAAAATGTTGGTGAAAATAGGAGAATGGATGGGAGGAAATGTAAAGAAAAAATTTCAGAGACTAATAGGGAATATTTTAATGTCGAATATAAATAAATTGTAAAACTGTTACTGGATAAGAGAGTTAATTTTGGTGAAATTGGAGAAATGCTGGGAAAAATGGAAGGAAATATAAAGAAAAAAAAGAGAAAATTTTACAGAGTAATATGGGATAGTTTACTGTCGAATATGAATAAATTTTTAAAATCTTACTGGAAGAGAGGGTAATTTCGGTGAAAAAAGGAGAAGTGGTGGGTGAAATGGGGGATATAAAGAATAAAAGAGATATTTAGAGATTAATAGGCGATATTTTACTGTCGAATATGTATAAATTGTATCAAATCATACTGGGAGAGAGGGCTAATTTTGGAGAAAATAAGAGAAATGCTGGGAATAAGTGAAGGTAAATGTAAAGAAAAACTTTTACAGACTAATACGGAATATTTTACTGTCGAATATGAATAAATTGGAAAACTCTTACTGGAAAAGATGGCTAATTTTGGTGAAAATTGGAGAAATGCTGGGAAAAAAAGAGGAGAAATGTAAAGAAAAAAAAGAGAACATTTAAGAAACTAATTGGGAATATCTTACTGTCGAATATGAATAAATTGTATCAAATCATACTGGGAGGATTAATTTTGGTGAAAACAGGAGAAATACTGGGAAAAATGGGAGGAAATGCTGGGAAAATTGGGGGGGGGGAGTGAATGTAATAGGAGAATTGCTGGTGAAAAATGCGGGAAATGTAAAGAACAAAAGAGAATTTCAGATACTAATAGGCGATATTTTACTTTCGAATATGAAGAAACTGTAAAAATCTTATTGGAATCCAGGACTAATTTTGGAGAAAATAAGAGAAATGCTGGGAAAAATGGAGGGGACATGTAAAGATAAAATTTTGGAGATTAATAGGGAATATTTTACACTCGAATATGAATAAATTGTAAAAATCTTACTGGAAGAGAGGGCTAATTTTAGTGAAAAAAGGTAAAATGTTGGGAAAAATGGAGGGGAAATGTAAAGAAAAAAGAGAAAATTTTAGAGAATAATAGGGTATATTTTACTGTCGAATTTGAATCAATTTTTAAAATCTTACTGGGAGAGAGGGCTAATTTTGGTGAAAAAAGTGAAATGCTAGGAAAAATGGAGTATAAATGTAAAGAAAGAAAGAAAACATTTAAGAGACTAATATGGAACATCCTTCTGTCGAATATGAATAAATTATATCAAATCATACTGGGAGGGCTAATTTTGGTGAAAATAGGAGAAATGCTGGGAAAAGGGGGGGGGTAATATAAAGGATAAAAGAGAACATTTTAGAGACTAATAGGGGATATTTTATTGTCGAATATGAGTAAATTGTAAAATTCTTACTGGAAGAGAGGGCTAATTTTAGTGAAAAAAGGTAAAATGTTGGGAAAAATGGAGGGGAAATGTAAAGAAAAAAGAGAAAATTTTAGAGAATAATAGGGAATATTTTACTGTCGAATTTGAATCAATTTTTAAAATCTTACTGGGAGAGAGGGCTAATTTTGGTGAAAAAAGGTGAAATGCTAGGAAAAATGGAGTATAAATGTAAAGAAAAAAAGAAAACATTTAAGAGACTAATCTGGAACATCCTTCTGTCGAATATGAATAAATTGTATCAAATCATACTGGGAGGGCTAATTTTGGTGAAAATAGGAGAAATGCTGGGAAAGGGGGGGGGGTAATATAAAGGATAAAAGAGAACATTTTAGAGACTAATAGAGGATATTTTACTGTCGAATATGAGTAAATTGTAAAATTCTTACTCGAAGACAGGGCTTATTTTGGTGAAAAAAGGTAAAATGTTGGGAAAAATGGAGAGGAAATGTTAAGCAAAGCTTTAAGAAACTAATAGGGAATATTTTACTGCCTAATATTAATAAATTGTAAAAGTCTTACTGGAAGAGAGAGCAAAGTTTGGTGAAAATAGGAGAAATGATTGGAAAAATTTGAGGAAATGTAAAGAAAAAAGGAGAATTTTAGAGGCTAATAGGGAATATTTTAATGTCGAATATGGATAAATTGTAAAAATCTTACTGGAACAGTGGGCTAATTTTGATGAAAATAGTAGAAATGCTTGGAAAAATGTAGGATAAATGTAAATAAAAAAAGAGAACATTTAAGAGACTAATAGGGAATATCTTACTGTCGAATATGAATAAATTGTATGAAATCATACTGGGAGGGCTAATTTTGGTGAAAATGGGAGAAATGCTCGGAAAAGGGAGTGGGGAATATAAAGAACAAAAGAGTAAGTTTTAGAGACTAATAGGGGATATTTTACTATCGAATATGAGTAAACTGTAAAATTCTTACTTGAAGAGAGGGCTAATTTAGGTGAAAATAGGGGAAGTTCTGGGAAAAATGGGGGGAGGGGGAATAAAAAGGATAAAAGAGATTAGTAGGGGATATTTTATTGTCGAATATGTATAAATTGTATTTTAAATTATCTAAATTTACTAATCAAGTTCACGCACATGCGCAGATATCATTCATATTCTGAGCATTGTGCTTTTAGACCAGACCGACACAGTATTTAAAACATTTAGTCGATAGCCGTGATGACAATCTGAGAAACTTCAGGCGCTCTCAGGGTTGGATGCTCGGTGTCTAGATCGGCAGGGACGGACACGGTTTTTTCGCAGGTCTTCAGTTCGATTCCCGAAACTTTCCAAATAGTGTTATATATATATTTTTAAAATTTAGTTTAGCTATTTTTCTCCATTATTCCTACAGTTACTACGAATTATTCCAAATCATATGCTTCAAATATAAAATTTAATCGCGAAATATTTCTATATTTAATCGAAATTTTACTAGTCTGTACGCACATGCGCAGATATCATTCTTATTCTTAACATTGTGCTTTTAGATCAGATTGATACCGTGTTTAAAACTTTTAGTGGAAGACGGGATGAGAATCTTAGGCCCTTCAGGCGCTCTCAGAGCACGAGGCTTGGTGGCTAGATCGACAATGTGCCATATTGTGTTTTTGCAGGTCTTCAGTTCGATTTCCGAAACTTTCAAAATAGTGTTATATATTTTATTTTTTAAATTTAGTTTAGCTATTTTTCTCCATTTTTCCAACAGTAACTATGAATTATTCCAAATCATATGCATACAAAAATTTATCTGAAAATATTTCTATATTTAATCGAAATTTTGCGAGACTAGTTCATGCACATGCGCAGATATCATTCCTATTCTCAGCATTGTGCTTTTAGACCAGATTCACACCGTATTTAAAACTTTTAGTGCCTAACCGTGATGAGATTCTTAGGCCCTTCAGCAGCTTTCGGGGGACGAGGATTGGTGGCTAGATCCGCAGGGAGCGACGCTGTTTTTTGCAGGCCTTCAGTTCGATTCCAAAAACTGTCCAAAGAGTGTTATATATTTTATTATTTTAATTTAGTTTTGCTGTTTTTCTGAATTATTCCTACAGTTAAAGTTACTATGAATAATTACAAACCATATGCATCTAAAATAAAATTTAATCTCAAAATATTTTTATATTTAATCGAAATTTTACGAGTCAATTTCACGCACATGCGCAGATATCATTCCTATTCTGAGCATTGTGCTTTTAGACCAGATTGACACTGTATATAAAACTTTTGTTGGATAGCCGTGATGAGAATCTTAGGCCCTTTTGGCGATCTCAGGTTGCGAGAATCGCGGACTTTATCGGCAGGGTGCGACACAGTATTTGCCAGGTCTTCAGTTCGATTCCCGAAACTTTCCAAATTATGTTATATATTTTATTTTTTAAATTTAGTTTAGCTATTTTTCTCCATTTTTCCTACAGTTACTATGAATTATTCCAAATCATGTGCATCAAAAATAAAATTTAATAGAAAAATATTTCTATATTTAATCGAAATTTAACGAGTCGAGTTCACGCACATGCGCAGATATAATTCCTCTTATTAGCATTGTGCTTTTAGACCAGATTGATACCGTATTTAAAACTTTTAGAGGATAGCCGTGATGAGAATCTTAGGCAATTCTGGCGCTCTTAAGCTCGGAGGCTCTGTGGCTAGATCGGTAGGGTGCTGCACTGTTCTTTGCAGGTCTTCAGATCAATTCACGAAACTTTCCAAATACAGTTACATATTTTAATTTTAGTTTAGCTATTTTTCTCCATTATTCCTAACGTTACTATGAATTTTTCCAAATTATATGCATCAAAATTAAATTTAATCGCAAAATATTTCTAAATTTAATCGAAATTTAACGAGTGAAGTTCACGTACATGCGCAAATATCATTCCTATTCTTATCACCGTGCTTTTAGACCAGATGGACACCGTATATATAACTTTTGGTGGATAGCAGTGATGAGAATCTTACGCCCATTAGGCGTTCACCGGCTACGTGGCTCGCAGGCTAGATCGGCAGTGTGCGACGCACTTCTTCCCAGGTCTTCAGTTCGATTCCCGAAACTTTAAAAATACTGCTACATATTTTATTTTTTAAATTTAGTTTAGATATTTTTCACTATTATTCCTACAGTTACTGTGACTTATTCGAAATCATATGCATAAGAAATAAAATTTAATCACAAAATATTTCTATATTTAAACGACATTTAACGAGTGAAGTTCACGCAGATGAGCAGATATCATTCCTATTTTAAGCATTGTGCATTTAGACCAAATTGACACCGTATTTAAAACTTTTGGTTTATAGCCGTGATAAGAATGTTAGGCCCTTCTAGAGCTCTGAGGGTAAGAGGCTCGGTGGCTAGATCGGCAGTCTGCGACAGTTTTTTGCAGGTCTTCAGTTCGATTCCCGAAACTTTCCAAATTGTGTTATATATTTTATTTTTTTAATTTAGTTTAGTTATTTTTCTCCATTATTCCTACTGTCACTATGAAATATTCAATACTATATGCATAAAAAATAAAATTTAATGGGAAAATATTTCTATATTTAATCGAAATTTAACGAATGAAGTTCACGTACATGCGCAAATATCATTCCTATTCTTAGCATTGCGCTTTTAGACCATATTGACACCGTATTTAAAACTTTTGGGGGATAGCGGCGATGAGAATCTTAGGCGCTTCTGGCGTTCTGAGGTTACGAGGCTCCGTGGCTAGTTCGGCCGGTTGCGACACAGTTTTTTGCAGGTCTTCAGTTCGATTCCCGAGACTTTCCATATTGTGTTATATATATTATTTTTTAAATTTAGTTTAGATATTTTTTTCCATTATTCCTACAGTTAATATGAATTATTCAAAATCATATGCATCAAAAAAAAATTTAATCCCAAAATATTTCTATATTTAATCGAAAGTTAACGAGTGAAGTTCACGTACATGCGCGGATATCATTCCTATTCATAGTTTTGGGCTTTTAGACCAGATTGACACCGTATTTAAAACTTTTTATGGATAGCAGGGATGAGAATCTTAGGCTCATCTAGCGCTTTCAGGATGCGAGGTTTGTTGGCTATATCGGCAGGTTGCGACAGCTTTTTGCAGGTCTTCAGTTCGATTCCCGAAACTTTCCTAATAGTGTTATATACTTTATTTTTTAAAATTAGTTTAGCTATTTTTCTCCATTATTCCTAAAGTTACTATGAATTATTCAAAATCATATGCATCAAAAAAAAATTTAATCCCAAAATATTTCTATACTTAATCGAAATTTTAGGAGTGAAGTTAACGCATATGCGTAGTTATCATTCCTATTCATAGCATTGTGCTTTTAGACCAGATTGACACCGTATTTAAAACTTTTGGCGGATAGCGGTTATCAGAATCTTAGGCCCTTCTGGCGCTCTCAGGGTACGACACTTGGTGGCTTAATCGGCTGGTTGCGACGGAGTTTTTTGTAGGTCTCCAGTTCGATTCCCGAATCTTTCCAAATATATTTATATATTTTATTTTTCAAATTTAGTGTAGCTATTTTTCTCCGTTATTCCTACAGTTAATATGAATTATTCAAAATCATATGCATCAAAAATAAAATTTAATCTCAAAATATTTCGAATTTAATCGAAATTTTACAAGTGAAGTTAATGCACACGAGCAGATATCATTCCTATTCATAGCATTGTGCTTTTAGACCAGATTGACACTGTATTGAAAACTTTTGGTGGATAGCCGTGATGAGAATCTTAGGGCCTTTTGGCGCTCTCAAGGGACGAGGCTCGGTGGCTAGATCGGCAGTGTGCGACGGAGTTTTTTTCAGGTCTTCAGTTCGATTCCCGAAACTTTCCAAACAATGTTAA
>JAPMOR010019300.1:25708-72135 GCA_026543865.1 Argiope aurantia | reverse complement strand
TGGAGTTAAAGGAAAATGATAAAATTCAATTTGACAATAATTTGTTAAATGACATCTGCAGTTTCACGTGATTATGCTATAGTGAAAATTTGCATTATTTAATACTAAATAAGGCGTTCATACCGTTTTGTAAATATTGTTGCAACCAGGTGCTAAATAATTGAATTAAACTTTAAAAGGTTCCTCGTCATATATTAATCTACGCTTATGAGATTGAAATACTGATAACTTTTCATTTAACAACATTTAACGTTTTAAATGTTAATGTCGTTTTTGTGAATAATTTTTTGTTTAACCTTCTTGAGCATAAATTTTAATTGAATCATCCACAGAAAGCAATTAATTGTTACTTCCTTCTGAAAAAAATCAAAGAAAATAAATTGAAAGGCGTATAACTAAGGTTGAAAGAAATATGAAAGATACGATTGAATAAATGTATTTCAAAAAATAAAGTAGTCAAAAATTTAATTATTCAATTTTTTCCTGCATTTAAATTTAACTTCACTTATTTTGTTCTGTTTTTCAAGAGAATGATCTCGTTGATAACACTACTGACTAGCACTAGATGACTTATAGTTTTATCTTGTTTTATACTGTGTAAAGTGCGTTGCACATTTTGAAAATTGTATTGATAACATTGGTATAAAATAGATTTGCTAGATCATCGAATTTTGGAGCTCTTTTTTTAAAAATTTCATTATTCACTTCAATGCAGCAAACTAGTAAGTTGCATTTTCTTACTACCTGCTAATAGAAAGTCCGAAAAATTTATATATAAGAAAATGAGAATCAGATAGAACTGATTCATAAAATTTGCTAAATTGAGTTGCCTTTCAAATGAGAATGCATTTCATGTCAAACCAGAGTGAATGAATATATAGAGCTTTACTATACAACAATCCACTTTCAGTGCTTAAATATCTAACGCTTTATTCAATTTCGATAAAAATGTACGCTAATCTAATATATATCTCCACTTCCACTGGACATTCAAATTTGTTTGAATAATTAATTTGTTGTTATTGAAAAATGAACAAAATTTGTTAAGAAATAATAATCTTTTATATCAGCACTAAGGAAACATTTTATTCTTCCCACAAATCTGTAGATAGGCAAAGAATTTCCAAGAAAATAGCGTTCCTTCTTTCAGTTTCGACTAACTTTTGCAATATTTTAGCTTGAAAAATCCTCCGGGACATGAAGTAAGTACTTTGTCGTGGCTTATAACTATGGCAACTATCCAAAGAATTTTGGAACAAATGTTTTCATGGTTAACAAAAGGCTCCCCTGGAAACAAAAGAGGGGCTCTATAGAATTTGTAGAAGAGGCCAAAAGATCAGAGATAGGAGGGGAAAATTTATTTCTTCTTCTAAAATTAAATGAGAGGATTAAGGAGTCATTAGTTACAATGGTGTCAGATAGTGAAAATGTCAATCTTGAGTACTGAGAGTATTCATAGCTACATTCCAAAGCTCTGCTTTATTTTAGATATACTCAACTGCATGCTGGATTGCTAATAGGAAGTTTTATCATGAAAGTAATGAATTTTTTTAAGAAAGCAGCAATATTAAGTGATAGGTGTTTAAAATTAGATAAGATATAAGTATTTCGCCCAATAAAATTTCTTCAAATATTTACTGACAAAAATGAAAGAAGAGATCAGTTATTAATTCTAATTTATAGATTTATGAAACAATCAATGTATATATTTTTATTAACTTGTTAAATTATTTATTAGCACAGTTAATTTTCTTATAAGGAAGATAGTGTCATAGACAGCTCTGATGTGTGCTAAATGGGCACCAGACAGACGCTCGGCCTTAGCGACAAATTACGTGACAGTTTGGCGGCTTGGTGACAAAATCAACAATTCCAGAATTGGCAAAGATCTTGGTGATAAGTCAATTATTTATATATATAAGTAAAACTTATTCTTTTACATCAACCTGCCTGGCTTTCGCTTGCATTTTGTGCTATATTTTTTGAGAGGAGGGGAGCAGAAAGGAATTATCTGAATATACCATAATAATTACCAATTACTTAAAGTCAATTTAAAGAAAGAGTACTAACAGCAGATAGACAATTTTAACTATACAAGAGAAGGAGCATAGTTTAACAGCTATATACAGTAAAAACGAAGGCGCAATGTATTTGAGAGTTCAATTTCCTGACTACCAAGATCATTAAGTATCAAATGTAATTTTTCTGGCATTTTAATTTCTTTTATTCGTGGTTCAAAATTAAATAAATCGTAATTTAGGAATGCAGTTTTGTAAGCTTTGTCATAAATAAAATAATATCATTGTTTTCTAAAGTTATTACAATAGCTAAAGATTTAATTTGATTCAACCACTAAATAAACCAACCACTATAAACCAACTGCATTATCATAAAATTATTCTAATCACATGGATTTCCTGTATAATTCTGTTTCACCGGTTCATGCGCCGTTTCAACAACATTTTTTGAAGAAGGCCGATTAACCTGTACTAGAAATCCTAGCAGATTTGATCACACAGTCATCATATTGTAGAGCATTTACACACCTTCACTTTTCAATTACAGTTAGAAGTGATCGACTATGTGAACTGTCTGTAAGTTAGTTGGGTCACAGTACAATCCTTCACGAAGGGGGCACGTCTCGTCATCGGTGGGAGGCAGTCATTTCACGGCATTTTTATACACACCAGTCTCGCGATAACCAACGATTATACCAGAAACTTCTCACACGCATATTTAACGTCCCTTCTGGGGGAAGAGGGAATAATTTTACTGGTATAAATATCATCGAAAACTTGAGAAATGGTGCAAAGAGATAATTCAGTAAGATGGACAGCTCAATCAAAACTGAAATAGGCTAAAAGTGTCATACATACTTAGTTTTGCGATGACGATATCAAAACTTTAAATTAGTGGAGTCAATGCCTAAACGTGTACAGGATATCATTAAGAATACAGGAGGGTATATTTTCTTCTAAAATGTGATGCCGTGCATGTAAGTAAACTTATACTAATTAAACTGCATATGTGAAATTTCTTGTGTCGGTCCCAATTATTTTACAATAGGTTGTAAGAATTTCTATTATAAATGTTTTGTCATTGCATTATAATATCATAATTTTGATTTTTCAAGCCACCTTATTATAGACATTCTATCTTGCGGAAACTCTAAAATTCAGTTTATTGGGGTTGATAGGAATCATTTCCAGCATGAAAGGAAAATAACAAGAACGCTTTTGTTCATGTTTCGGCACGACAACTTTTAGAAAAGAACATCAGAAAATCTTTTATTATGTAATCTCCCTAGCATTAATGCATATAAAATAACCTCTTATCGAGATCAATCATATTTCCTGTCTTCGTATTTTACTCAGCCGTTATTTTTCTTTATTTTCAAGATAAGATGGGCAATTTAGAATAATGTAACATGACTGCAATGTAAATGATCTCATTTAATAAGATATAAATAATTTACCTTTTACAGATGCCACTTTTCTGATTATAATTGTTAGACAAGTAGGGAGGAGCTCATCGGACACATATTTTGAGAATATATTTGTTCTTTCTTTTTAGTAGGTACAAATGAGTATGTTCTATAACATATGAAAGTCTATATTGTTATACTCTATAAAATTCGTCAAATCCAATTTTTATGATAATGTAGTATTCTCAAAATTATTTTAAAGCTTATGCTATATTAGAAAAAATAGGGGGAAATATAGCTTCAATATGGTGAAAATTAGTTCCTCGTTTTGGTAATTTAGTCGATCAATAAATTTTATAAAATTACAATCACAGATGTTCTGCCAATATAGGAATGATGAATTCGATTTTGAAAGTTATCTTACAAATTAAAAGCATTTTTTCGTGTACTATTTTGTTTAAGAAATCATAAGTCATAGAATAATTTCAATTTTATTTATTTGCGTTAGATGTCACTATAGTTTTTCTTTTATATAGAAACT
The DNA here is from genome assembly GCA_026543865.1 of Argiope aurantia. Taxonomy (NCBI): domain Eukaryota; kingdom Metazoa; phylum Arthropoda; class Arachnida; order Araneae; family Araneidae; genus Argiope; species Argiope aurantia. Next base: position 68,170 of record JAPMOR010019300.1, on the reverse strand, counting down.
AAATACACATTGCATTTTAGCTGTTAAGTTTTCCATTTATTTTCTAGCATATGAAATATACGGGATAAAAGTAAAGCAATTGCTAATAATTTTGAGGCAGAAATTTCTAATAATATTCACGTTTTAGAACAATCTCCAGCCTGGATAAAAAAAGTACCGAAATTTTATATATCCGTTAGTTTGTCCGTGAATATACTAATTCGAAAATAGTAAGAACTAGAAGAGTGAAATTTGATTTGTTTTCATATTAAATTTTATCCGTTATCATATTTGGAATTAAATACATCTATGAGACGATAGTTATTGAGGAGGAAATCAATTAAATTTATGTAATTTGCCATAAACTTTTACGCTTGTATTAAATTTTATTTAAAAACCATCAAAGGATTAAAAATCGGGATTTCGATCTTTTCATCTATATATGAGCTCAATAACTTAAAAGCTGAACACCGAACAAGGTAAAAATATTAATATTACAATATAATCCTTTAACCTAAAATATAGATATGGTTAGATTTTGAATAAAATCGATCAAAGTAGAGGTTGTTCTAAATTCACGATTGCTTTTATGTGCGATAAAGGAGAATTTAATACAAAACACACCACAGTAATAATACATTCGAAGGATTTTAGAGTATGATACTGCTTTCACTTACTTTCAGGCACAAAATTTCTTAGAGTACTGAATTTTTACAGGAAGTCTATTTGGAGAATCGAAATCTGATTGTCGAAAATAAATTTACTTTCATAAGCATAAGAATGAAAGCAATTTTTCTAAATATATCCATTGCCTTCAATTTCATGCCGTTTCTTAAGGAAGAAAAACTATTCTATTTTCAACTTAAATAAATTTGAAAGAATTTGGCAACGTTCCAAGGCCACTATAAAGGGAAAGGTGTGGAAGGCATCATTATACTGTGATAAATGACATTGAATATGATGTGAGTGTATTTAAAAGATTTTTGTACGGAAGAAAAAAAAATTAAACCGATAAGCAACCCCTTAAGTACTGAAATTCACAATTAATGTTATTGAGTGTTGCATAATGTTAGGCAAATTTTTGTACAGTAATTAACTCAACAAAACTCTTAATTCAGTGCTTCTCAACCTGTGGGGGTGGGCGAGCATACAAGAGGGGGGCGCGAGAATAGACAAGAGAAAATATTATTTTAAAAAATTGATTAACTGACTGAAAGGAAAGCACACATACACAAAGAAAACAAAATACATTTCGACTTATTTAATAACTTATTAAAGTAAAGCAATTTACAAATCAAAACTTACTTAATCAAAACATACTAAATTAAAAACAAATTTAATAATTAATAGTGACTTCTTTGGGCCCGTCTTACAGAGTAAAGTTTTTCGAGGAAAGGCTTAATATTAGAAATAGACACTCTCAGTTCCGTTTCTATATTTTGTCTGCAAAGGAGCCACAGCAGAAAATACAGTTTCACAAAGGTAGCATGTTGAATGGTAATAGAATGTGAAATGTCCTTATTTTTAGTGCAGAAAAATCATCCTTACCTCTGCCCAAAATTCAAATAGTGATTTATTATTAAATTGTTTTTTAGTTTCGCCATTTGTCGTGAAGTCTATGAATTTTTTTCCCTCATGAATTGAGAGTCCTTCGGGAGTCTTATGAAATGGATCCTAAATCCACTCGTAACTTGCTATCAGTTTGTGTTCAGCATGAAAGAACTTTTTAAAATTCTTTGCCAGCATGGCTAAATGATTTTCAATTGTTACAAAAACAACTTTTACATATTCTTCTTCAGCCTTATAAGTTTTAGTACAATCATCCACTTTTGCAAACATTGTTAGGTTTTTTACTTTAAATTTCTGCTCCACAATTCCTATTTTCTAAAAATAGCATTAACTTTATCTCATCAAAATGACCTTTTGCATTCTCAAACGAAAAGAAATTTTCACACGGCTAATTTTGAAAAAGGAATTCTGATTAAAATTATAAGAAATAATGAACTTAACTTTCAATCATTTACTTTCATTTATATTTTTTCTCAAGAAATATACAAACAGCAAGTTTAGAATCTCAAAAAAGGGCCATCTTTTTATAATATTAAAACGATGTTTATGTAAGACCTAACATAAGAAAATCAGAAATCAAATATTTTACATCCTGTTAGATATTAATTCCTTGATGTTCTTTTCGTTGATTTCTCAGAGTTAAAACGATATTAAAGAGTTAAGCAGAAAGAATATCACTCACTTTACGCATGCAATGTGTTCTTTTTGGTGGTTTCTGCCATGATTTCTCGCCAACCCGCTGAAGGATTGATCGGCAGGAATATTTGGATACTTCCTTTTAGTTCAGTAATTACCGGACCATCCATCATTTGGTTTCTCCTTGCTTCAACGGGACTAGCTTTAATCTAACTCTAATTCATGTTTTTTTTTTTTTTTTTTTTTTTTTTTTTGTATGGTGAGCGAAAACATGTTTTTGACAAGAAAGCTAGGGAGTGTCTACAGGAAAAGGATATTCGAATATTCTTGCTTCCAGTGAAATGGTAGAAAAAAAATGTGATATTTTCTTGGTAATAAACTGTATGTTTATATAATGAAAATTAAAATAGACTTGCATAGAAATTCTCTACTTTAGAATAACTCCTAATTCATTTAAGTACAAACCAATTTTTAAACAAAATGCGGAAATTTCAAAAAAAAACCCGAGTGGACTAAAAATATTTTAATTTTTGAAGAACAATGATCACTAGTGAAATATCATTCCGTTTGCTTTTTTTAAATTCCGTTTACAAAATTAAAAGAACAGAAGCAGGTTACAGATGCAACTGTTTAATGTTTAGGAATACCTTTGTTCAAAAATATTATCAAATTCATTAAGAACTTGCAATTATTCATTGTTACTCTGTTGCATGCTTCAAATGCATAAGAACTATCATAGCAAATCATTACTGAAATAAATTGAAAATATCATTCCACACGAAAGAAGACATTCTTTAGATGATATTTTATTCCATATTCAGAAAAAAAGGTTGCTTTATTTGCAAACTAAATAATAAAGTTTCATGTAAATATTACTTGGAAAAAAATGCAATCATATGTTTAAAAGAAATATATCTAAACTCGTACTATGATGAAAATAACCTCCACAACTTTATTCCAAAATCTTTCAAATTTTAATATCTCCATACTAAAACTGTTAACGATAGAAATTCACTGATTTTGAGATCATCTGCATGTCTCATCCATCATTTCAAAGATCCTGGCATGGATTAGGTTGCTAATATCGTTGAAAATGAATTTAATTTATCATTATTTCGAAGTCGTATCGTTGCGGAGTATTAGGAACGAATGATTTATCGAAATTCAGTTGGACCGAATTGGAGGAATATAATTGAACAGTCTTGCAGTCAGTATTGATTGTGTTTATATGAGATTCAAGTTCTGCATTCAATTGATAATATTTCCCGATATACGCTGATTTCTGAATTAATAGTTATACGTATAATGAATGTTATAGTATCTATTCTATTGACCTACAGATGGAAATTTGGCAACGAAATCCATTTAGAATAAAAGCAATTACTTTTTTTGTTTGAAAACGGTTTGTATAGCATATTTATTAAAATATTAATAATAAATTATTTATATAATAAAACAATAACATACATGGCACAAAAATAGCTATTATTATGTGATGTTAAAAGGCAACATTCAAATGTAAACAAACCACCAAAAGAATTTCAGATAACTTTATTGAACGTTTTTACAGCTTCAGCGCTTTACTTAAGTAGTTAATACACGTGTAAAATATTATTAGAAATTCAATCCGTCAAAGGAAAGAAGATATAAAGAAATGTAGTCAAGCATAATAGCACTCAAAAATAAACTGAACTGCCACCAAATGAATATTTGCCATGGCTGTATATCTCCCTGAACAATTATGATGAACAAAAGTTGTCTTTATAGTATATTAAATAACTAAAAATATTTACTGGTTGATATAAATTTCATTATCGCATAATTTTCTCCCTGATTTTATCAATAATTTAATTCATTTTAATTCAATTGATTCGATGTAATTTTCAAAATTTTATGATAGAATTAAAACTGATCTATGAAAGCATTCACTTTCGTCCTTTTGCGAATTATTAATTCCAATGTATGATTTTCAATTCCGCCTTTATTGCATATCATGTACACTTTTTTTTATTTTGCAGTAAAATGATTCAATTGAATTCATGCTATTCAGTCGTATCATATAACTAGGAGAATTTTAATTTTTTAGGCTTTATTGTATTAATTATTAACAAAATATTAAAAAATGATGAAATGTGAAGCGAATGCAACTTCCGCAACCATTATAAAAATACAGAAATCGTTTTTCTGCTCAAAGAGAGCAATCTATTTTAGGAACTGTAGCAATATATTTACTTAGATCAACATATTAGCTGATTGGCAACAATGTGATGAAATTTAAATAGCTTTGATCCATAAGATAAACATTTAAATGGGAAAAAATGTATGTATTATGTATGTATTTTACGATTTCAAAATCAATAAAATTGCATTATCAACTTACAATGTAAAATAAACATTTTCTTTTGCATGAACAAGTGTAAACGAAATTTCTAATGAAACACAAGCGCGATGGATTTAAACTAAAAAAATTTCAAAACGTTTTAGCTGCATTCTCTTAAAAGTATGATAATAATATAGATAAAAAAAAGAACTTTAATTTCATAAAACGTCTGCGTAAACAATTATCAATGATGAGAAAAAATTTATGTTAAATTTTTGAGTATAGCACATTTTGGAACTGTGTAACTAGAAGAAAATATCAAACACTTAAATAAAAATTGTTTCAAAGCATTTTCAATAAAACATGAAGGAAAAATCATTAACAAGCTCTAGAAATATTACTGAAATATTTAAGATCGGTTCAAATGGAAAAAGCCGGATCCTATCTGAATATATTTTCATTCCATTAATAGTTCTCGAATCATTGAAATCTTCCTTTCAAACTTATTTAAAAACTGGAAATTTCCATCTCCAATATCCTTCCTTGCATTTAAATCAAATAAAATTCCTTTGCGAAAGACTTCAAAGAATTCTACCGCAAGAAATTAATTTGCATAAACTTTGATTTGAAATAAAAATCCACCTATTCTAGAATGTTTATTACTTCCCTCGCTATAAATTAAGTAATTTCAATAACGATAGTTGATTTGTCAACTGAAATATTTATTCAGGTTATAATCAAGAATTTGTTTCTTTTAGAGCAGGCATATTTCATAATTCAGAATTGTATGTATAGGAACCTCTTGATATAAAATTCAAAGATAAATTAAAGTAAATATGCTTTATATATTTGCAAGAATCATAGTGATGTCTTTTATAGCCAGCCTCAAAGCGAAAAACATCTTTGATTTTATAAAAAGGTTTTTTTTTCAATATTTTGAATTTAAAAATTAATGGTATATAAAGAAAGAAAAGAGGTATATAGTCAATAAAATGATATAGGAATTAGAAAATGAAAATACCGGAGTATTAAAGAAAAAAGCAGAAATAAGCTTAGAAAATTGTTAAATACACATAAAAAATAATAACATTTTCAAGCAACCCATTTATAACCGTGAAGTTTACTTGAAAAAACCTAAAAAGAAATTAGTTTTAGCTATGCTATCGATCGCATAATAATCTTATTACTATTCATTTTCTCTTTAATATTGCTTTTGTGATAATACATCTGGACAAAAGTATTCATCTGCTTGATACTCTGCCCATTTCATTTTTCATAGATTATTCAATAAACTTAAGAATTAACACTAGAACGTCTGGGATTTCGATTATACTTAAATGTGTCGTTTCGACAGTGCGATATAAAATATATAAAATAATTGTAATAACTAAATACTCGCAGGACTACTGTTCATCAGGGTATAGTTTTAAGATTTTTTAATATTATTTCATGCAATTATTATATATTATAACCCTTTATATTATAAAAAAACTGTAACAAAACAAATTTATTAATTTTATAAAATGAAATAAAGTGATACTATTTAGAAATATTAGTATAATAAGCAGAATCGTAATTTTTGTGAAAATGCAAATTTTTTAATTATTATTTAGCGTTTCAATGCATAACGTTTTGCACATTCCTCATTTGTAATGAATTGAGTGATATTCAATTTTTCCTGTATATTTTCCGCACACCATTTCCATGCAAGAAACACACATTTATTTAGTTGCATTTCCATTACACTCCTTAATTTCACACTTTTTGAGTTTTATTGCATTTGTAATTTCTTTAAATTCAATATTTATTACTGGAATGTTGTCAATTTCATCTCCAATTTCTTCAGATTCTTCGCAGTCACTTTCACTCAATCTTATGTCTTCATCGGAATCTAAATTAGAAATTAGGCAAGCACAATACCATCCAATTCATTCTCAGAAAACTCTCGCAACAAATTAGCAATTTCGTCAGCGCTTAGACCTTTTCTACGAGCCTCGTTTCAGGGTGTATCCTCTGCACAGGGTTCGAAAATCGAATGATTTTTTTTATGAGCAGATAAGCAAATGCTATGTAACAAAACATTTAAACACAGCAATTTTAGTACGATTGATTCATTTCCGCTGCTAATCCAATAACAATGCATTCAAGATCAAACAAATGTTGAGAGTACTTTGAGAAATTTGTTTTACTAATAGTATCTACTTTTTGTTGAACGAAAATTATTTATAATAATAAATTGTCTTGGTGTCGAAACGATACCAGCTAACGTTCTAAGTTTCTTTTGTTTTAAAATCTCTCCTAACTAACCTAGATCCACAGAACTTTTTCTGTGTAATCACTATGGAAAATAATTAAAATTCACGAAAAATTTTCAAATTTCCTGCACAAAAACGGAAAGGAGAACACACTAAACAGACTCCGGTGTCCAATCGACACCAATGAACGTTCTGCGTTTTAATATTGTTACAAACCTGTAATTCGGCTTCCCAGCATAGTTTGTTCCATCATTGGAAAGAAAGTTTTACAGTCATCTGAATGGGACGGAGTCCAGGTGTGCGTCGGAGGTCCCAGAGCTTGGCGACAAACTTGGTGACCATTTGGTGACTTGGCGACGAATTTGGCGACTTTGGCGTCAAAATAGATAATACCCGAAACTTCGAGAATTTTCCCGATCCGTCCAGTAGGAACCGAGATACGCCTCGAACTTTCCTGATTGGTTGAGAGGCTTCTAGCCCCGCCTCCTGAGACCTATAAAAGGAAGCGGCCGCCGCTGCCAAAGGGGACGACGGAGTAAAGTCCGAAGACGGAGCGGAGGAGTTGTAAGCGACAGAGCGGAGCGGGCGGAAACGGCGGTGAGCAGCGACGGAGTCAAGCTCGTGCTGAACTGAACTGTGCGCTACTGTCTGCAGTAGATTCTAGTTGTATGCTACACGTCTCGGCTGAAGATAGTCGTCTCTATGCTGTATAAAGTTATCGTTTTTGTGCTGTCCTGTGTGTCTTCGTGTAAATAAACGTCGTTGTTTTTATTCTACTTCTGCCTGCTGATTGAGCGTTCTTTACACCATATCACTCCCACTATTCCAAACGAACCCCGGCAGAAAATTTCGCAACAATATCTTTGATTAACATACAAGGTAGTGGATACTAATTGCTTATATAAGGTAATGTAAACATTGCTTATGAATTATTTCATACAGTTCATGGGCGAAATTTTACAGCACAGAAAATTTAGGCAGATATCATGATCAACAAATAATGATTATTTGTAATAATGTTTAATACACAATAAGTGCGATACTTTACTAGTGATATATCTTTTTCTCAATTCAATAATTTTTGTCTTGTTTAAATCAGATAAAACGCTCGTATTCTCATTTATCTCTTGTAATAATGAAAGAGATATGTGCCTTTACGTTGTCATCCTGCAGATAATAGAATCCAGAGAAAATCAAAAAAAATATTTAAAGGAGGAAATTATTTGAATAGAATGTGTCTCACATAACAAGAGTTTATAATCTAAGTAGAAAAATTAAAGAAAATTGAAAAAGGAAGGCATGATATTTTAAAATACTTTATCCATTTTTGATTGACATAAAGTCTATCTATCCCATGTGTCTACAACCACTATGGGTGCCGCGGTGGCCTTGGTGGTAAGGTCTCGGCTTCGGAACCGGAGAGTTTCAGGTTCGAGACCCGATTCCACTGAAGAACCGTCGTGTAAGGGGGTCTGTAGCACGTTAAATCCGTCCTGACCAAAGGTCCTCCCACTGGTGTGGAGATGGGGTGCCAGCTAAGGTGTCGTCCTCTTCATCTGATCGGAGTTTAAAATTACAAGGTCCGTCCCAAAATAGCCCTAGTGTTGCTTCAAATGGGACGTTAATATTGAATGTGCGCATTGAAGCAAGACTGTCGAATCTCCATGGCCGAATGGTCATGGAACTGGTCTTGTGATCAAGAGACCTGGGTTCGAATCCCGCTGGAGACACTGAGAGTAATGGTATATGTAAATACTTGATTTTATGTTTTTCCTTTATTTCATGTTCCAGAAGATACTGGACATTTCTTTAGTTTACCAGACAAGTTTCTGGACTTTTCTTACTGTATCCAGAAGAGTATTCTGGAACTTTCTCTGCTTATATAAAAGCAGAAGATTTGTCAGTTACTGTATTCTGAGTTCTGTTAATAAATTGGTTTAGCTCTACCTCTTGTGTGCGTCATTGAGTCCAACACTAGAATATCTACGTGACATTCTTGAACTGAACTAAGCTACCACTATGGTATGATTTCAGTTGAGGCATACTCACTGGATAGTTTTCATCTACAACTTATAACTGCCAAAATTAAAAATATATCCCTAATTCTCCCTGATCCATGCTAAGAATACAATCAATGTATACAGGATGTATATAGTCATGGTCCAACAGCTGATTTCCGCTTCAAGATTCTGTAAACTGTTATTGACCATTTTCTCTTATAAAATAGTAGTATAGTTAAAGAACATAACATCCAGTCACAATTACCCCTGTTTATAAGGGTCAGTTCTGTGCAAAAATGGGTGAATGGCAGTAATTTAAAAAAAAATTGCTGAATTCTACTTTATCGCTGAATTTCTACTTTTTTGCTGAATTCTACTTTACTTATATAATTTCTCTGCATGACTTGGCAAACGTTAGTAATCTTCCCATTTAGCTATTTTTATATTGCATTTTGCAGGGGTCTCTTTTTAAAATTTTTATGTGAAAGAAATTATAATAATTTTTATTTCGGTGCTGTATTTAAATTAAAATTTTCATATAATGTATCCAAGGTTTTTTAAAGTAAATATATATCAGAATTTATTTGCCATTTCACGCCATAGATAAGAAACTGGCATTCTGAAAAATTCGAAATCTCTATTTCAAAAATTATCATTTCTACTTTATGATGCATCTCATAATATTATATCTGCCCTTATATTTAGTTAGAATACGAATATTAAGTTATAAAGCAAGAAATCTAATAGATTTCATAATTATCTTTTTCTAATCAACTATTATTTTTGCATAGCATAACGTATAATAATTGACAAAATATTACTCCAATCTTCATTTAGATAAATGAATTGATAAAGTTTTTTTATTAATTAAGTTGGTATATTTTCAAACATTAATCACTTGATTTTAACTTCCCAACGCCTCCTATCTCCATTAATATTAACAACTGCCAAAATGGAATCAGCTTCGTAAATGCTTCGGATTATGAGAAGTCCCTAAAATTTTATTAGCTAATTAATTTACTCGAACAAAGCTATCAAAAATCCCATAACACTTAACGCCAACTGAAATATCTTACCTTCTAATATTCACCACTCCATTAATATTTTAGCTAAATCCTAACTGCTTTTTCAAAATCTTTTTTGGAGTAGCCATCGCAAGAAAGGAAGCCATTATCCGTAACGATTACATTACGGGAGTGATTATACGCGTCCATCGATTGATGTTACTTCTTTCAATAAGCAGTCCTAACTCTTCTCCCAATTAAAAGCTGCTTCCGTGCATGGAAGATAATTTGAATAATCATTATTTCTCAGAAATCCCCAAAAATAATAATGTTTCCTTTAGCTACCGTAGTCAATGGAATGTGAAACTCATTCCATTATATTTTTAACCAACTCTTTGGGAATTTACTCCCAATTAAGCTATTCATTCTTCAGGAATTTTAAAAGGGAATTTAAAAATAAAATGATAATTATCATATAACAATTCAGAGGATCTGAAATGTTTTATTTCAAACAGTATAATATCTACTCCCTTAAAAATATTGGAATATTTATTTTAATACTTTGTAAAGGACTGAAATATCTATGAAATTTCCGCTTCAAGCTCCTTTTTTTTACAGAAATGAGGAAAATTGAAACAAAGGAATTTGTTAAAATATGTTTATAATTAGAAGAGACAGTACTTTATTTTATTACCTATTACTTGTTAAACTAGTGCTCTATTCATAAATTATAGTGCTTTGTCTTTAGTTCTTTAATTATCGCGATTTTTACTTTCTTAAAAGTTTTCAAGCAATCCTGGAACTATTGAACTCGGAACGATTTCTCATTAAGAAGCAAGTCTCGTATTAATTCTGAACAAAATATTTACAAGCAATATATGTAGGTATTTCTGAGATAGATAAGCATATTTTCCTGTGCTTAAGTTGTCAATATTGATATGTTATATCAATTTTTTATCATTTTTTAAAAATTTTTGTCAAAATTTTGGTCGGATTTTATAGATGATTGCTCTTTTTATTTGAGGATTAAATATGTTTTATCAGTAAAGAGCTGTTTCATTAGCAATTATGAATAAAAATAGGTGAAAATATTACATATTACTTTCTTGTGTGCGGAATGTACAAAAAGTAAGTATTATAATCATCAAAATATCCAAATTAATGATTTTGAAGGATGTCCTTGTTCTAGACCTCCCTGAGTCCTAGAAATATATTTTTGTTATTATATCATTCTGTTTGTGAACTCAATAACTCACAACGCTTGACGGATGAAATTTGGTATTCGTCAAATTTTCTTTTTAATCGGCTGAGGCACATAGCATCTGAAATGTATATTCTGACTCAGCTTTGAAGCACAAAATTATCTTTTGCGGTAATCTAAAAATAAAAATCAGAGCACTGCTGTCATTCAAGGCTTTACCCCAGATCCACAATGATTTGTGAAGAGAAGATAAAATTTTTCTCAGAAATCATTTCTAATTGTTAATTTTATTTTTAATTGATATTTAACCTTTATTTGAAAAAGTTTCTTGATAACTATTTATTAGAGATTTTTTTCTAAATATAAGATATATAAGAGGCAGAAATGTGGTATCAAAATAAATGGAATTTTCAGATATCATGAAATGAAATAAGGAATCTCTCTAATGAATATAATTATTTTTGAGATTGGTTTGCGATATAATATTTGGCAAAAAGTCTGTGATGAAAATCCTGAAGATTAAATTAATTTCGATAATTTTCATTTATAATAACTTATTCAAAGATTTTACATCCCGATAGATTTATCAAAGTAAAAGATAGATGCTCCTTATGTACTAGCTACGCAGTTTATACACGAATACATTCATTAAAATTCTGATCGATGCATCTTAATGGCAAATTAGAAACATAATTTTTATCATGTTTATAACTTAGCTTCATTCTCACATACAACAAAAGATGATAAATAATTATTGTCGATTAATTCTTAATTTTTTTTCCATTCCAAGATTTTGAAAACACTCCGTGATCCGTTACTCTACATTCTTAAGTAAAAAAATTTCAACCATATTATTTGCAGAAATATATATTGCGCTTAATTGCGCTGAATCCGTTAACGAAAATCAAAATGGCATAATTAAAATAAAATCCCAAAAATTCCACTATAAACAGAGATTTTGACGAGGACTAATAAAAAGTTTTTCAAATACGTTTTCATTCTTTAAAATTATTTACATTTTTATTCTTCTTTTTAAATATTTCTTCTTTTAAATACATTTTATTCATTACTAAGCGACAGATTTTATTTGAATTTTTCTAGTATTAGCATCGAGATATTTTTTTTTCAAAGCACTACAAGACATTGCCTCTTGAATAAAATCAATAGTTAGTTTAATTTATCAGGAAATGATGATTATGCTCGAAAAATATTAAAATTGTTTGTTGTTACTGAAAATGCACAGTTATACATAATTTCAAATGTCTAGCATTTTAAGAAATGAATGATATCGATTACAAAATTATATCGTAACAGATTTGAAACGTTAAATGAAATAAATATACGTAAAATTGAAGATGACCCTACATTACTCTAAGTCACAAAATTAGAATATTCATCTTAAAGGCCAGCCGCGTATTAACCTATTCTTGTTCTCTATATTATTACACGATAGAAAAAATCAACCTTTTGTTGATATGGAAGGTTATATTACCAAAAATCACACTTAATGAAGAAATATGAGTTTCCTATTATCAATAATAGTTCCAAATTGTATGCTAAACTAATACTTTATTTGTACAACATTAGAACCGCTCATAAAAATAATAAAATATAATAATTCATTGTCAAGCATGTTAAGTTGATTTGCATTGATATAAGGTTGATCTTTTCTAATGTTGATGAAAAAAATTGCATATAAATTTTGCCAAATATTATGCTTGTGCCACTCTTGTATTTTTGATTATTAAAAAAAAAGATATTGTAAAAATATAAATAGATAGAGCAAATAATTTTCTACAAAATTTTGAGCTGTGCAAAAGTTGCCTGAAAGCTCCCGGATCTTTTCTTAAGATTCTAAATATTAATAACATCCTTCAAATATTCAATAAATTTGAAAAGCGACGGTAGCATATCCATCAGAGAAAATAGCATCGCTACAGAAAAGCCGCTTCTTTTTCTATTCTCCTCACGTTTTACTTGAGAGTGAATCTATGGATTTATTCGCACTTCTACAAAAAATCCCGTATATATATTTCTGTAAAAAATATGTCCTTTTCGAATCCCAGCTTATTTTTACGAATCTAGATACGCTGATTTATTTGCTATTGAGGTCTGAAATAGATATCACCGAAAAAGAAACAAATGCCTCGTCGGAATTCAAATAAACTTTTGTTTTGACTCGTCGCTTCTAATATTATATTTTCCCATTTGGTTGAGTAGTATATATACATCAATCATTTATCAGCACGTCATGTTTTATTTTTAAGCATATGTCGGAATTAACTTTTCTTACTCTTTTTTTATATTTTATTTATCTTCTTCAGTTCGGTACAAACATTTTCAGTAGATTACTGGGTGTGTATTTTATTTAGTTTTATGACAAATAAAAGTATATTTGAAGAAATACAGCATTTTAAAAACTGCATTATATCCTACTTCTTTTAACAAATTTTTATTCATCTATTTTACATAGTTAATATTTATGTTATTTTTGTCATGTCATTGAAATTAAAATGGGAAAATTAATTGGAGAGAAAAATGTTGACAAAATTAAAATAAATATAAATGTTTAATAATAAAAAGAAATCTGCTATAGTTTTGATTTTTTTAAAAGTTTCATTATTCAATAACATCTAAATACATGTGAATAAATCAGAAGGAATTTAACTTTTTCAACCATATTTTTTAATTTGGATTGTTATGTATTTATGACATATGTCCTTCCCAGAACACTTTTATTTAAAAATACAATCATTTTTGCTTACTTGTAGGTCAAAATATCTTCATTTATTTACTTTAGAGATTTGAAATATTCCTTGAAAGATGCAAATTCCTGGTTGGAAGTTAAACCCATGTAAGCTTTGACAAGTTGCCTTTGATATGGAGTTTGAGCAATTGATGGAGTGGTTTCTATTCATCGTTCTAAATCCTATGAAATTGTACTTTTAAACATTTATTTGAATAAATTCGTTTTTTTATCACCCTTTCTCTTTTTTGTAAGATAAATATTCCACTGCGAAATTTATTTCATTTCAAGGATTCTAAGATAGGAAAAAACATATTCGATTTGGAAATTTCTATCTTTTCATTTTCGGTCTTTACATTCTCTTTTGAACTGAAAGGATAATTTTAATGATTCGTGAATGATCAATGAAAGGGAAATAGATTCAAACAGGTGTCTTTTTTAAGATTTGCATGCCTCATAGGCATTTCCTCTATATCATTGCTAAAATTTTTAATAATTCTTCTTTGATGTTTCACTGGAAATATTAATGCTTTTTTTTTATTAAAACAGTTTCAAATATTTTCTGTTGAAGTCTTATTGTCTTATAATTCTTTGCAGCTACAGCATATGAAAACATTTTCCCTCATATGCTTTTAAAATAATTAAATCTGGTTTGTTTGCTTTTTTTTGTAATATTTCATCGCAGTTCTGTTGTCTATTATTTTTAACATCTCCTTTTCGGTTTAACCACGATAGCATTATATTTTTGAAAATTTACATATTCTATTCTATTAATTTTATTGCTTTATACATCTAACTGGAAATCTCAATTTTATTTATTTAAGCATTAATTTATGATGTATTTCTGATACTTATATATATGTATTATTGCATAGCGAAGATTAAAAGTAATGCACGCTCTTACAATTTGATCACGCTAAAGAATATAATACCGCCTTTTTTTCTTGGTTTGCTTGTAAAGTTAATTTTAGAAATATTGAAGCAAGATTCTTTTATATATGAAATTATTTTCTTGAAAGTTTCTTCCAAATAATTAGAGAATTTTGTGCAAGAATATTTTTAAAAATTACAAATTTATATTTTTGATATCAGACTGTAAAGATTTTTTATTTATAAATACACTGCATTAAGCATAAAATTATTATGTTGTTTCAATTACAAACTCCTTTTAAATGCATCAAAAAGACATTAAAATTAAATCTAGGTCTGTTATATTTTTCCTCGCATTCTGTTCGTTCCCGATGGGAATTCCGTACGACGTATGAGGAAATTACTGAAAACTTGATCTATGCCAAAAATTTTTAAACTCTATGTCTCCATACAATATGTTACTACTTACAAAAAAATGAGCTAAATTAAATATTTTCATATTAGCTCTTTTACTTAATCTATACTTATAATAAAGCTCAATGTGTGTGTGTGTGTGTTGGCGCTCCAGGCCAGACCATTCAACCTACAGCTACCAGATTTGGCACGTGTATACCTTGGAGACTGGGAATGTGCACCTGGGGGTTATTTTTTCGAATTTTTAACTAGAATTTTATTTATTTAAAAATTAAGCGAAATTTTGACGTGTTTCTGCTATAACTTCCGAAAATATTACCGCACAAAAAAGATTTTTACATGAAGTTAAACATCAAAAATTTATCTTTTAAATGATACTAATGTTTTAATCTTAAAATTAAATTTCTATTTTTAATGAATTTTTAAATAAATATTTTAACTATGTTTTTCAATAATTGTTTTCGTAAAAAATATAAATTAAGATTAAGCACGTTTCGTATTAATGGGAAAAAATTAGCTTTTTTCAAAGTGTTGAAATCACATTGATAAAAGCTCCAACTAAAAATGAATGAAATCATTTTGGAAATGAAATCTGCAAAAATATAATTTTCGGCACGTGTCTGTAGGAAATGAAACAAATAAGAAATATTATTTTTTCTAAAAAATAAATTAAAGAAAAATTATTTTATGATCTTTTACACTCTCTATACAGGGTGTTTATTTAGTCCCGGACACATTTTGATGTTTAATGACCCATAAAATAATGAAGATATAAACAAACTTATGGCATTTATTGATGGAATAACTCATATATTTTCTTTTTCAGGTTTGAATATTTTTACTTTTGTAAATATCGTCTGCGCGTGTTTTTAATTTCAGATAATTTCATTTTCCAGTCAAAATATCTGTACTTTTCTAAATATCGTCTGGTTATTAATTGCATTTTTCTCTCTTTTGTTTTGGGAACTATTGAAATGTCATGTTTACTTTTGATGTGTTTGTTCTATGTAGTACTTTTGTATGTGATGTTTTATTCGAGCGGAAATTAAGGAGAATGCATACACCGTAAGAGAAAGCACAGATTTTATAGTGGTCATAGAGTTAATTTCCAATCAACTAAATAACTAACTTTTAAGAGTTAATTTCCAATCACTTAAACTGACTGATTTATGAAAATTTGAATATCACTATTGAATAAAAAAAAGGATAATTTTAGATTTTCCATCGATCGCTTCAAAGAAAATAAGCCAATCAGCGCACAGGTTTCTAAAGATTAATTGGCTTAAAATTATGAAAATGTTGAGTTTTTCTAAATTTTTAATATTTTAAACTTCATAAATAAGTCTTAGTTGATCGTGGAAAATAGAAACATTCATTCATTTATTTAAAATTTGGTGTGTCCAGAATATTTCTCAGAATATGATACCTTACTGCACTAAATTTAGATTTCATAATTTTTGAAATATATTTATAAGCAGGAACAAAATATTATTATTGATTTCATTTCAATCCTTTTGAAATCAAAACTGAAAACTGAATTTTATACTGAATCTCAGAAATTTTTGTTGAATTATTGTTTGAAATATTACATAAATGATGAAAAATATTTTGTAGTTAACATAAGACTTAAATACCGAGCGATTATGTTTGCAATACTCACATTCAATAATAATAATAATTAATAAATAACAATAATGATGATAAATAAAATGAAACGCTTGGTTTTATTTAAAAATATCTTAATATTAATTGCAATTTCATCATTTACATTTTAAATTAAAGTTGAAGTTTTGCCGGAAATGACAACTAATTAGCAAAATATATATAGTAAATTGAACGAAACGATCTAAACAGTATAAGTTTGCTATGGCTATCAAAATTTGAAGATTAAAAATGTTTTATTTGAGAATCCTTTAAGAGACTAGTTACTTAAAATATTTAATTGAAAATTGTAGCGAGCGGTAATACTTTCGAACCGGCTGGTCGCCAAAGGCGGCTAGTCTAAAATAAGACAACGGGTGATAAAAATTTACAAATATCTACTCAAAGATTTCTGTTTTGTAATTTAACATCTTAATGGACAATGCAAACTCTAATTAAAAAATTTCATCTCTTGCACTAGAAAATCCATTTCCATCCTCATGATAAATTCCTCTTAAGCTGATCAAAAAGCTCGTCACGAAATTTTAATTTTTTTTATATAATTCTTCTCTCCATAGGCAAGGAATAAAATTTGAATGAATTTCAAAAAATCTGTAAAATTATCAGAGGTCACCATAAGAATATTATCCAATTAATTTTTGCATGAAAATCTTCAAATGTCTCATTACAGGTTAATCTGAAGGTTAAATCATGAATCTTTCGGCATGTAATATTTCTTATTTCATTCATCCTCGGCAAACTCACAAAGGCTTTTTCGAAGAATTGATTTCTTTTACGGTGCTGACATAAGGAAGAAGGCCATTACCGGGAGCGATTACATTACTGGAATCATTACGCATTTATCGATTGATGTTACTTCTTTCAATAACTGGTTGCAACCCTTAGCCCAATTAAATGCCACTCTCATGCAATGAAGACAATCCGAATGGTATTATTATTCAGAGATTGAAAAAAAAATGATAAGATTTGAATCGGTTGCAGTAGGCAATAGATTGTGAAGAAGCCATTTGCAGAAAGAGGAAATATTTCTTAAGGAATTATTGGATAAAAATTGGATGTCATAACTAAATATGCAGGATTTTTAACGTTTTTATGTTGATTAAAGGTAGTTTGTTTACTCGATATATCTAATGACAAGTACCTTAGTTTATCTTAAATGTAGGCATCTGTGCCTAAATTTAATGAATTGAATGAAGCCAAATTTCCTAAGCAGAGGTGATAAATTTTTAAAAAAATGAAGAGATGAATTTAAAAAAAAAACTTTGGAATAATACTGTAAATGACCAAAAGAATTATACTCAATACTGTTTGAATCAACAGACGCATTGCTGAAAAATTATGAAAATTTAATTTTAATACAGTACCTGGGTCCATTTCATCATACTTAGTGAGATGATTTTGATACAATGCAATGATCACTTATTTCTAAACTAAAAAACTAAATACTAAAACTACTGACAAATTTCAATTAAGATATTCGAGTTCTACTCCACCTGCGTTTACCAGTATTGCATTATTATTATGTATGTTTCTTTGAAAGCAGATGCGTTTTTAAAAGGTCGACCTACTGTTAGAGACATAGGGTTTTCACCATAGTAATCCTACGGGGCAATAGAACACCCCGCATGGAGTCATCTATTGCGCATGCGCAGATGGTTTTTGGTTTTCGTTACATCACGTGACTATACATGTTAGAGAACATGGGTTTTCACCATAGTAATCGTACGAGGCTATAGAAGATCCTCCATGTAGTCATCTACTGCGCGTGCGCAGATGATTTTCGTTATATCTCGTAAACTACATATATTAGAGACATGGGGTTTTCATTTAGGAGTGCCCCGGGAGATCCTCTAAGCACCCTCCCAAATCTTGGATCATTGCGCATGCGCAGTACGGATTTTGCTTAATATTGATCAAATCAATGTCGGATGAATACCATAGAGTTCCTATTGGTCTCGGAATGTCGGTGACGTCAACTTCCGGCCAGACAGGAAGTTGCTATATCTCGGCTTCTATGCAACATAGAGATGAGTGTGACCCGTCTAAATACTCACCTCGAAAACTAAAGTCGAATGGCGGTTTTACCGAAACCCGGGTCTCAAAATTTACAAATTCGAGTTACATTGCATTTGCTCATATCGTTGAATAGTACTGGCCGAAATGCATGTAACAATATGGGTTTCACGTTGCTACTTTGAGTGATTCGCGAGTTACTGGCTCTCAAAGTAGTAAAAATTTAAATTTTCGAGCGAAGTTTTCGCCCCCGTTTTTTCAAAAACTCTCCTTACGACTGGCATCGATACACTCTACTCGATGTCCTCTATCGAACGATACCACATTTAAGTCGCTTATATTATTAGAAGCCGAGAAACGGAAACGAGAATGGAAAAAAACATGATATAGTTTTGGTTAGGGGGTTTGAAGTTCGAAATCGCGCAGGTAATGAATAAATCATAAATGGAGTATTCTAAGCTTTCTCCCGATGAAGACTTGCAAAGAAAAAAAGAAAAGGAACGAAAGAGCAAACAGAGGCCGGAACAAAACCTTCATTCAAACCTTCAAAGATAAAACCTTCAATCAACAAAAACAAATGATGAAAATATAGAATTAGAAGCTGATCGAATTAAACGGGAACGTAAAATAGCTTTACAACGGGAACGAAGAAAGCGTAAACGTATGCAGATTCTCAATCGCAACACTCAACTTCAAACACAGAAAGTGTCCGTTTTCTAACTCAACGAAAAAAATGTTCTCACATGATAACTTGAAATTTCCGATAGCAGATTTCAATTTTTTTTTGTTGTTGTTGTTCATATTTAATTTGAAAAAAAATTAGCCCATCTTTTTTATTTTGAAAATTCTGGCATTTTAAATCCCAAGAAAATAATGATATCAACAAAGTCAAAATATTTTCAAAGATATTATTTTTATTTCTATTCTCTGTGATTTCCCCAATTTTCGTCCCTTATTTTTTCTGTTCTTTTTGAAGTCAATTGAACTATCGGTTCTTTTTAATTGTTATAAGAAGTTACTGTGGCAATTACACTTACAATAATACAAAAGGATATAATAATGAAAAATATTAGGAAAGGATTTTAATTAGGCATGTATCATTTATGCAGTAGGGAATAAAAGTTTCATAATCATTCGATTCATCCAATGTAACAGAAAAAGGAAATAAGATAGAGTAGTTTATATCGAAGATAAAAACCGTGTTTTATATTACCATCATTGCAGAGATAAATTATATATAGAGAGAATACAATTTCTGTTGTTTATATGACTAGATGTGAATATAAATTCGAATATATTTTCTTTACTATTTTTTTCAGAAATTAAGGAATATTTCTCTTCAATTTCCGATAAGCAATGATCAAAAGTTTAAAGTAGAAAATGTACCTCTTTTATCAGAATTTGTATTATTTCATTAAATTATAATTTCCTTCTAAAAGGGAAAATTTGTTTCCCAGTGAAAAAAAAATTATTCCATTGTTTAAATTCTCATATTAGTGCAGAAAAAAGAAGAATACATGTCAGAAAATATTATAAATAATCTAAGAAAGTGTAAAGCAAAAATATATATCCTTGCCATCAAAGTAAAGAAAGCGAATTCGAATTCTTCCTGTTGTCTTCCATTTCTCGAAGTTTATGTAAGTATAAGTAATAAAGTCCAGTATCTTCAACGATTAAAGTAATTTTAGCACTTCTTGTATTCAAAGAATATCTGCGTCATTTGCAAAGCATGCTATATCCTTCGAAAAAATAAGACTTTGGAAGAGAATCTTACACCTTCTAAGATAAGGACATCACAGTTCATAATAAAAATATTTAGATTGAAATGTTTGCGATCGCTGGCAGCAAAATATCCCCTTAATATCTGCTTCGATTAATGCCAATTTAATATGTCTTTTAAGTGTGTTTTTTTTTGGTAAAATATGAAGAAAAATTTTCATCATAGAAGATGATAATATGTCTCTTAAAAAAGCGCCAACAATAATTGAAATGTTGCTGACGACTAGAATTTAATCGCTGAAACTGAGCATTAGAAAACCTCCGTCAAATATCTTATATTCTTGAAAAGAAACTGCGAACATATCCATAGGAAATAAATTGTATCTCTATAGAAAAAAAAAGTCTCAATCCCTTTTTCTCTCTGACATTTCACTAGGAAAGGAATTTTTAAGAATCTATTCGCACCTTCACAAAACGTTCCGTATATATATATATTTCTGTAAAAACTAAAAACGTATGCTTGTTTGAAGTACTGGCGTGTTTTTACAATTCCGGATATTCTGATTTCTTTATTATTGAGGTCTGAGATAGATATCACTTGAAAAGAAACGAGTGCTTCGTCGGAATTTAAATTAGTTTTTGTTTTGACAAGCCGCCTACTGATATTGAATTTTTCCAATTTATTGAAGGTTATGTATGTATCAATCGTTTCCCAGATGGTGATATCTTATTTTTAAGCATATATTTGAATAAAATTTTATATGAATAATTTTTTGAATTAGTTCGTTGTAGAATATTTAAAATCCTTCAGCCAAGGAATTGAAGGTGTTAGAAATGGAAATTACTGAAGCATGCATCTTCTTTAAATTATTTAAAGTTATGAATCAAATCCATTGCTTAAACTGCTCTTAAAAAGTAGTATTGTTAAACAGTTTTTATTTAAATTTATTAAATTTATTTATTTAAAAAATAGAATTTGTCCTTACTTGGAACAAAATGATAATCTTTAAATTCATTTCTATTGAATGAAATTAAATGCATTATAATAAAAACTCAAAGAAAATATTTTTATTGGCATTATAAAGGTAATTTTCTTATTTCAAAATTGCAATCAAAAAGGAGCATACTATTTTAAATGCGTTTAATATAGTCAATTGTCCTTAAAACTCATAGTAATACCAGTATTCAGTTGCATACTTTTTAGTGATTCCATTTCAATATCTGACATCCTGCGTTATTACGATGTTTTTCAGTTCCCAATAGACATTTCATCCAAATATGGATATACATGTGAATCAAATTTGTATTCCTTTATGAAATCAAATTTGTTTACCTTTTAAGTTTTTATTTTACTTAGCTTCAAGTTTGGAATCAGATATCCTCTAAATGATACAAATTTAGGTTGTCTCCGATTGGAATCTGGTCATTAATTGTTTTGATAAGCAACTTAATTTAGTCAAACACTAGAATAGTATGCATTTGTTATTTCTCAAAAAAATGATACCATTTTTTTAGGGTATATTGTAATAAGTTTTTAAGTTGTGTTTTAAAAGGTGTTTTAATAAATCTTCTGCGATAGAATGTTAGTGAATTTAAAAGTATGGACAAATGATTTTAGATGATTTAAATCTCTAGCTGCATTTTTATTCCCTTTTAAAATCGTTTAAAAAAGTTTTTAATCTTTGACAAAGTTAAATGAAACGAAAATAGATACAAACAGAAAATGCTTTATTCATTTGGGCTTTTTAGACCAAAGTATTATTCCTGAGGTATCAATCCTTCTTTTTTTTAATTTAACTGTTAATTTTAATACTTTTTTATCGGAATTTTTTTCAAATCAGTCTTTTCAAGTATTTGAAGATTCCTTTAACCTACAATTTCAAAAAGAGTTTTGAAAACATTTCAAAGAATAAAAAATGTTATTAATGTTATTTGTTTGTAACAATATAACGAGGATTTGAGGAATATTTCTCCATCTCTGTTATATTTCTTTCTAAGATAGGCTTAATCTTACAAATATTATATCGTTTATTTTAATAAATATCTATATTTCTTTTTTCGTAGAAATTCCACTTTTATTAATGATGTTTTGATAAATGATAGTGTATGTACCCTCTTTTAGCTTTATAGTCCTCAATATGAAATAGTGGCGAGCATTTTAATAGAAAAGTAAATGCAATATCGTTATTCATGAGATTTCCTTAGAAGAAAATTTTGATGTTTTTATTTTGCAAACCAATCTATTGTTACAAAAAAAGACCATTCAATGAGTATATAGTGAAAGACTAACAATCTCAATAACAGTTAACTATTATATATTTAACAAAAAAAGCTCTAAAACTCAAGTAACAAAATATAGTGGTAGTATACATAACAATAGTTGAAAAATTCGACAGCTCACAAGTAAACAGAAATCAGTAACAAACTTCTGCAGCAGCACAAAGATCTCGCAGATAACTTGCAGGATATCAAGATTTCAAAGAAGGAATTCACTCCCTTCTACTCTATATCTTTCTAGAATCATATTTTATCTTCATTTCTAAGCAGGATATTGTCAAAATTAGAGTACTTTCAGGAAACTCCATTTTTGTAGCCAAATTCCCCAAATTGTCTTCATGCCCGGTGAATATGTTCTGAAATCCATTTACCATTTATTAGAATTATCTATAAAATTTTGTTTTTCGATATGAAACTAACTGCGAAGAGATACAGTATTATGGATTTGCAACAATATTTTTATAAGTAGTGTTTGTTAAAAAGATTACACCAATTACAAATTGATCCATTTTCCTGATAAAAAACGATGTCAAGAAATAATTTTAATACAAATAAAAAAAAATTCTAACCCCTGATATTACTGGTAATAATTGACTTATGTTACTTTTTATTACTACACAGGAAATTTCCGTCCGTTTCATTATTGTGTGAAACGATTATTATGTGTTTCGTAAGCATATAATTGATACCCAAGAAGTAAGGGGAAGATATCTGGACAGCCACATGTAGAAGCTATGTATAGCTATCGGACTCACATGAACCGCTAGGAAAATACTTTACAGTGCCTGACATGAAATGTACAACCATGTTTCCTATGTGATAGAACACATAACAATTATTACATACGTAAATAAAACTTTGAACTTCTTTCTGCATTGTATTCAAATTTTGCACAAACGTTATTTGTATCAGTACCTTTACTTGAAAACCCTGTCTTAAGAAATTGCTTGCTAACAATTCAGTAGGAAGTATTTTTCATTTTTGACGGTCAAAAACTGAAAAATAATTTCATTTTTTTCTTTGGAGAATTGTTATTACTTTAATTCAAAGTATATGCATTTGACATATTTATACATTTAAGAACAACAACATCGTAGTATACTTTTTGCTTTTTAAGCAATAATTCAAGATAACATATGATGTACATAAAACTCACAATTGTGAAGAATATTTGGATATAATACTTTATTAAATGGATGCAAAAGTTATGTATGGAGAAGAGAGGTAGAAAATTGCTGCTTATACATATAACATATTTTATTAATTAATGAATTTTTTGTTTCATAAAAATTCAGTTCCTATTAAATAGTCTTCCTTATAATTTATCTCAATGTTTTCGTAAGAGTAGTGAGCACTTATAAAAATTAAAATAAAAAATATTTTAAAGTTAACTAAATCTAGTTTTTTTCTGCTTTAAAAGATTATTGTATTTTGAATGGACTATAACTATTATCTCATATTCAATTAAACTTTTTCAAATACATTTTAATAGGATTGCGAAATAAACCCATTTTTTTTAAATGCAAGAACACCAAATTGCGAATACTCTTTATAAACGAATAAAACTATGAGACTTTTTCTCAAAAAACAAAGTTGTAGAAACTCGAATAACATTTAACACTTAAAATAGAGATTTGGAATTTAACTTTTAATAATCTCCATCCATTTCATGCTTCAGGAAAATTCCAGTTCGAGTTCTTTTTTATCTTCTTTTTTGACTTTTTCGAATCATTTTTTTTAATGCTGCCATCACTAGGGAAGAAACCATTATCGGCAGATATTATAATACTTGATTCATCTTGTCTCTATCGATTGATGTTTCTTCTTTCTTCTTCCCCCAATTAAAGATTGCTCCGTTTTACAATAAATGACATTATTTTTCAGAAATAAAAAAAAGTTTAAAATTTTGGATTAGACGCCGTAAGCAATAGAATGTAAAAATTCATTTATGATTTTGTCGTTAGTTTCTGAGAAGCCACTTTCTAATGAGAATTTTAGTTAAGGAGAGATTTGAAGTTAAGAATTCATTCAGAGAGATTGTTAGAACTAACAAACAACGATTCAATGGAATTTGTAGGCGATTTTTTAAAAAACGATTGCAATGATTTTATTTAAAAAAATAATTGCTTTTGAACATCGTGAGATATTTTAATGAAATACAGGGTCCATTGCCTTTAATAATTTTTTAAGTTTAAAAAAATGCATCAACGAAATAAAGCATATTTTATACAGAAAAAAAAGTGTTTTTGTTAAAAATGAGACGTTTTGCTTAGACTTATAATATTAGCGCCATCTTTTTTTAATTTAGTTCAAAGTGTGTTTAGTATAAAATATTTTAGAAATAGTTTATTTTTAATTCATAGCAAATAAAAGCGTTTTATGTTGTTTTATCCTTACCTCTTCTATAAGCTGTCCAATGTTTATATTTTAAAAATTGAAGCTATGTGAGAGCTACTGCAGAGAAATTTAAGGTTTCACAAAAATAAATTTTCTGTAATCTTTTTAAATTTTATAGTAAAGTGATATTTATCAGATTTCTATTTTATTGTAAATTTAATCAATTTAAAATACGTCTATACACAGAGCAAAATAATAAATTCGTTTAAGGAAGAAATTTTTTTTATCTATAGAATGTTGTATCTAAAAAAAACAAAAATAATGAAATTTAATACGGATATTTAATTTTTACAGCTAAATTAATTAATCGAAAATGAAATTTAATTTTGCCTAACATGACAGCTATTTTTTTCATTTGATATTATTTAATACACTTACGATGTTTTTTTATCTGAGAATAATTTTATATGTATAATTATAAAGCCTTGAGTAACATATGCATATAAAATAATTTGTCATCTGATCCACTTGGTAAAAATTGGAATATTGTTACCGAAAAAGATCAACAACCATTAATGGGCAACAAGTATCGTGACAAGTACTTATCGTCATTGTAAACAAGGTTAGTACAACCTCTACACCATTATTTACTCTTCCAATAAAAAGTGCCATGTGTAGTATTTATATATCTACGTATAATATTTATAATTGCTTCTAACTGCCCATTCATGTGATGATCACCGCGGGGATTGTGTCTAGTGAGAAAATTAAATGATGTCTCCTCCTCTTTTATCTTAGTGCTTAGAATTGTCTGATGAAGTCGCTATAAAGTAACCTGAGGACAATTGTCTATCATCTAATTATCATTACCATCCCGGACACAGGTTCTTCCAAATAGAGTATACTGCCTTTGGAATTGAAACTAATACGATTCCATCACAATTGCTACCGCAACCCCCATTAAAAAAGAAGATAAAATCTGTTAATAGATCAGGCAGTAGGTACTCCCATCCAAGAAGTCACCGACTAGCCCTCACATTCGAGGTAAACAGAATTATCGTGCAGGCGTGACACATAAATTCAGCACATTAAACAACACCCTATTATGAATAACATGTACACAAGTCCCACACATGCACTGATAATCCGCCCAGGTTGCAATATCATTATTATTATGCCCATTAGAGAAGCAAGGACCAACCACCATGCAGGAAGCTTCTTTTCCCTTATCTGAAGTGCTTTTCAATAGGATGAGGCGAGAGAAGAAGTATGCAAGACCTAATCCTGTCGAAGACAAACGAGAAAAGATAAGCCGTCACGAAACCAACCATAAAATAGGAAAACGCCAAAAAAGAAAAAAAAAAAGAAAAAGAAAAAAAGGTCAGGGTATTTAAAAGACCCTAGAACCCTTTGGAAAGTTAATTATTAGTATCAAATAGATAATAAATAATAATTTAATTATAATAATTTAAAAATATATAATTATAAAATTACAGAGAACGTGAGAAAAGCTGAACGATTTTTTCAATTAACAGTTTTATAATAATCTAGATGACAGTATTCCTTACTGGTTAAAATTTCAATAAGGTTTCTAGTTTCATATCCATCTAAGCAAAATGTCGCTGCTCACGTAGATTATTCGAAAACCCACAATTCTCGGTAATGTCCGAAATCATACCTACTTCTTTTCCATAGAAACACTTTTAATCTTTGCCAGATAATATGGGGTGATGAACCTTAAAATCACTTTGGCTTAAATAAAAATTTCCTTGGGTTTTCTTTTAGTACTGAAATTATCAATCAAATTCTTCGTCCATCGGCCTTTCGTGGATTCCTGACATCTATGTTGCCATGAATTCATCATTCTCATAAGTTTGCAGTTTAAATTTAATATACAATACAATGAAACGAATGTCTACTAAATTCTCTTTAACAATTTTTGCCTGACTTTTCATTTAAGTATATATCAAAAGTAGCTACGCTCCAACCTTAAACAGGCCGAAAAACTGAAGGATCGAAAGTCTGCCGCAGTATAAGCGAAAACTGTGATTGAGTCCTAATGGCTATCTCATATCACAGTATAATCTCTATGGTAGTAAGCTCGTACCTCTGGGAAATAGGGGTGAAGGGCGAACCCTAATACTATTTGTATCAACGAATGTACCAAGTTCGTTCCGTGTGTACCAAGAATCACAACGGGAGATTTTCTTCCCCATATCTAATATCATCCTATGGGATTACAGGGCAGTGGAAGTAGAAATTGAAGGCCCCCATACCTGGAACTCTTACAATACATTATTTCTTTCATCTTAGAATATTTCTATTAACGGTGAAACATACCTAATTATTAGAAAATCAGTAATATAGTATCTTTTCCACACACAACGTTATAAATTTTGAAAAAAGAGATTTGAATTGAGGGATTTCGGTGAAATTTCTTTGTTGTTGTAACAAGATGATCTGGAATATAAATCAAACAGATCCAATTTCCAGTGTTGCATATTTTTTTTTTGTTAAAAAAGAGTGTTTTTGTCATATCTGTAGCAGATAAGAGCCTTTTTTTTTTGCTGAGAATATTCAGCCTAAAATTCTGTATAATGAAAATGCTAGCACTGCATTTTTTATCACAGAATCTCAATATTAATAACATACAATACATTTGAAGAGGGACGGACGATCGCATATCCATCGGAAATAAATTGCATCTTCATACAAAAGCGACCTTTTTCACTATTCCCATCCCGCTTTACCAGAGAAGGAATCTTTATGGATTTATTCGCACCTTCACAAAAATGACTCGTATATATTTTTCTTTAAAAAAATATGTTCGTTTGAAGTCACGGCTTGTTTTTATGATTCCAGATACTCGGATTTATTTAATATCGAGGTTTGAAAAGATATCCTCCAGAAAGAAAAGAATACCTTGTCGGAATTTAAATCAATATTTGTTTGACAAGTTATCCATCAATAGTAAATTTGATGAACTGATTGGGAGGTACGTATCCATCATTACGGATTCCATGAAATATTATTTTTAAGAATTTGTTAGTGCCATTTCTGTTTATATTTAAGCATTTTCAATTTAAGATTCAGCAAAATTTACCGGCAAGTTTTGCAAACGATTGACAAACAAGTTGTTTGGGCTGAAGGAAAAAAAAACAGATTGATTTAAACTTATTATTATGATGATTTTAAAATAGTTGTTTGCATCCATTTAGCTAAAATATTTTCAGCGTGGCATCGTTTTAACGTGTAATTGATATGCAAGAAACTGATAGATTGCGTAAAATGTGAACATATTACGAGTTTTAGCAGAAGAATAGTGTTTATCATTATTTTTACAAGTTATATTTTTCAAAAAGATTAATCTTCCTAACAATAAATTTCAATGGCTATTAGGAAGACAAGAGAACGCAATATTTTTGAACTACCATTTATATTTGATTTTATGTCACACCATCGTGTTTAACTATCCATTTTGCTTTGAATAAAAGTATTATTAATATATTTTTAATCATGGTAATTTAAATAAATTTTTTGTGCTTTTTTTCCCTACATTATTTCCATTTTTTGCTATGTCCATTCCATGTATTTAATTTCAGGATCATTGCCCAAAATTGAGTGCATAAAATGTGAACATATTACGAGTTTTAGCAGAAGAATAGTATTTATCTTTATTTTTACAAGTTATGTTTTTCAAAATGATTAATCTTCCTAACAATAAATTTCAATGGTTATTAGGAAGACAAGAGAACGCTATATTTTTGAACTACCATTTATATTTGATTTTATGTCACACCATCGTGTTCAACTATCCATTTTGCTTTGAATAAAAGTATTATTAATATATTTTTTATCATGGCAATTTTAAAAAAAATTTTGTGCTTTTTTTCTCTACATTATTGCCATTTTTTGCTATGTCCATTCCATATATTTAATTTCAGGATCATAGCCCAAAATTCATGGGTATCTTTTAAATTCTAAATAATTCAAAAGATTTAAAAGATTTCTAGATAAAAGGCAAAAGAAAAAAGAAATGAAAAATAATAAGTATTTATCGAGTTAATAAGCTGTTTAAATTTTTCATGATTAACATCTTAACCTTTAAAAACAAAAATTACATTTTTCAATATATGCTTTTTTTTTCATTCATTGATTGTATGTCTTTAAATAGCCACATATTGTAAAATTCTCTGTCATGAATGTGAAAACAGAAAATTACTGATGGAATTGTCGTTAGTTTTAAATATTGATTTAAATATATGTTAATATGAAGTATATTTAATTCAAATAAGTTTCTTGCAAACTTATGAATTGAACTTTGCAATATAAATTTTGGAACAACTAGAGTATAATTGAAGTTCTATGTAAATGAATATGTTAAAAATTAAAATAAGTACATAAATTAAATCATTGATAAACTCTCGCGATTTTTCATGATCTACTGATGCTTCAGTGCCTCACTTCAGGTGTATCAGTGTTCTCAATAAAAAAATGGGATAATTATCAACAGATAAGTGAGTTTTCTTAGAACCTTTTTTCAAAATATCCGTATCAGTTTCCTCTGATATTTGAACTCACTAACAACTAACGAACAAAGCCTTCCAAAAGGACGAATCTACTTTCCTTGGGATATTCTTAGGCTTACAATTCTAGAAATAAGGCTTTTCCTGGAATAGTTCTCCTCGGAAAATCCCAAGAAATCATTGTTGTATGGATATCGTTTTCTCCAATTAACACAACTTCCCTATGCTTAAAACATCATTTCTTCTTTAGCCTCGATAAATAAAATGGGCAATATATTCCTTTTAAAGAAATTCTTCAATCATTTTATGCGACTTCTGCATATAATTAATTGGTTTTATCGTAGAAAACCTCTCCACAATAATTAGTTCCGAAGTTTCACAGCTGCTATCACTTTGAATATTTATTAAGGATATCAGAAGCACAAATTCATTTCGATAATCTTGAATATAGTTTAACTGTCTGGTATAATTGCATAATATCATTATGAACTCTACAACTATTAAATTTTCCTAATACTCTCTGCAAATGATCCTTTGACTTTCTCAATGGCCATTCTGCATTACTCACCAGCTTGCGGGATAAACTTCCTTCTGGTTTTCTTTGAAGTTTTATGCAGCAATTGGTCTCAATCTAATTTTTTAACTCACAATATGGTCCTATAAATATAGTGCCACTATGTGAGTAAAGATATTTTAGACTTCTCTGATTTATTGAAGTATTTTTTTTTATTTTTAATACTAAATAACATGATGGGCTAAACGAATGTTGATAT
Source organism: Argiope aurantia (assembly GCA_026543865.1). Taxonomy (NCBI): domain Eukaryota; kingdom Metazoa; phylum Arthropoda; class Arachnida; order Araneae; family Araneidae; genus Argiope; species Argiope aurantia. The sequence goes on along the minus strand of JAPMOR010019300.1, from coordinate 37,869 downwards.
AAGGTTTGGGAATTCAAATTGAAAATTTATTCTAGATTTTAGAAGAAATTTCCTAACAGAAAGTTTTTCTGTCTGTCCGCTCATGCATTACATTACGAAACAAGGAGCTAGATGTATGAAATTAATCCTAACAATTTTAGAGTTACATGAGAATTGTAGTTTGTATAAAGTGTTCAAAATACTAGGGGTTTTCTCTCTTTTTTGCTGTTTAATAACAAACACAAAATCATATATTACTCCGTTTAGTACTATGTTTGGATTTTTTCACCTCGGTATACAACTTACTTTCATCTTTCCATATTCTCTCTGTGAATTCTCAACGGAGTAAAATTGTTGTAAGGTGGACAAGTTATATTAAATTACTAAGGGAGTCAGTGGAGGGGAGAATTCTCACTGTCTGTAATCTGGTTTTCTAAATCGTTTCTTCCAAATCATTTGTTTAATCCTTATTCCGAAATTGAGATACAAATCGCAGTAGAATAAATTTTTAATGGAGGGAATTAACATATTTGCCGCTTTTCTGCCAAATAATTAACTTCCGTAACTTTCTTTCTTCCTTACATTTAATTTTGATAATACGTTGGTTTTAATTTAATTCAGTATAAGGCCCCAGTTCCTTGCATGTGTAGGTTTCTATTAGAATATATTTTATTTTATTAATAAATAATGTATTCAGACAATGTATTTTCTAAGAAACCGAAATGGAAAAAAAAATTTTAAAAAGAAATTAAATTTCATGAAATCCTTAATATGCAGGGATTTCTCAAATAATATATCTTCATTCCAATTCATACATAGGTTTTAAACCAAAATAATCCGATTTATTCAATTTATGGACTGAAATACACAATCCTTGAACAAAACTGATTCTCGGTTGCAACTCAATTCAATGTTTGTGTTGATAAAATAAATAGTATAGAACTTCCGCAATTCATCGAGTGGAATGCTTTTTTTCTAACAATTTAGATCGCATTTTTAAGCATACGTTGGAATGGTTTCTTTTCTTTCTTTACATTTATATTTTTTTCGACGCATAGCTCTTTGAAGTGCACCCCAAAGGAATTTTATTTAATTTAAGTGCAAGTGAAAGCATTTGAGAGGAAAATTATCAGTCTGCCGTTCCTGCGTTTTTAAAAAAAATTCTTTTCGAATCGACGGGAGAGATGATTTTAATGATTCGTGAATGATTAATGGAACGAAAACAAATTCAAATAGAAGTCGCTTTTTCCTTTTCGATGGTTCTTAGGTATTTCTCTGATATCGTTTCTCAAATTATTAATGATCCTTCTTTAAATTTTCCCAGAATGTATTAATGATTTTTCATTGGAAATGTTTCAAACTATTTCTGTCAAAGTATTAGATAATTCATTCTATTTACAGCAAAAGAAATCGTTTGGAAACTTTTATGTATGAAAAAATAAGTAAAATATTTTACTTATCGTTTCGTTAATGGTTGTTATTTGAAGGAATTTCACCATAGAGTTTGTTGTAATTCTTTTGTATTTACTTTAGTTGTTGTTATTAGCATCCTTTTAACAAAAGATACAAGATACGTATTCCTTTAATTTTTTTTTTTTACCTTTTTCTTCTGTGCATTTGAAAAACTCATTTTTTATTTAATCATATGTTTCAAAATTATACATTTAATAATTTTATTTTTCTATATATATATTAAAACGTAATGTCCATTGAATTGTAGAATTAATTATTTAATAAAAATAATTTTCTCCTTTTTTTTTTGCTTTGCTTTTCTTCAGAACAAAATACAGATGTTTTTACTAACTCAAACATTTCAAAAATATATGTTTATGTTAAGAAATGCGTACATGAGAAAAATGAATCTCCTTTCACAAAAAAAGTGTAAGTAATCAATGTTAGTGTAATTTTTATGCTTTTGTTAAATTTTGCACTTTTAAATGAAGTGTCAATTATAAAATAGGGAAAATTTCAATATTTACAATATATTTATACACTAAATTGTAGTTGAATAGGGCATTGTATTTAAGACTCCTTCATTCAAAATAACAAGCAGAAATATTACTTTTGCCAAATATTTATTAGGTGATTATAAAAAAAAATTATTCAAAATTGCTTTTTTTGTTTTGTAACTTTTCAGTACAAGGCAAAATCAGAAAAACAAATCATAATTTTTAATTTCGTTTCGTCAAATCATTGCAAGTTAGGGATATGATCTTGAAAAAGATGCTTAGCTTTAATCAGCTTGGGGAAACGTTAAATATTAAATTTTTAGACCAAACTCTGATTTAATAATAAGAATTTTAAGTTTGAAAGGTGGAGAACCAATTCATATTTTCTACAAAAGATTATGTTCTGAAAGCAGTGGTATTCAGGAAGCATGACGGAAATGCGAGAATGGATTTAACTAAAGAGAATCTAGTTTAAAATTGGTGGAATAAGCAAAAGCAATTTCTGAAAATTTAGTGATTGTAGAAAAGTCAGCAACATTTTGAAGTGTGTTAACAATCAGAAATTCAAAATGTAAATCTATAAAACAAAGGTTATATTTTGAGGCAAAAGTAAAAATTAAAAAAAAAAAATTAACATAATGTTCATATAAGTGAAAGTTATTGGAAATGTTTGAAGAAATATTTCTAAAATAGACAAAATCACTTAACGATTCTTTTTTTTTCTTTTTATATTTAAATAAACCAAAAAATTCGATAAATCAACAAATGCTAATGATTTTATGGTAAAATAATCCATTTTATAAATTCAAAGTTCATACATGATGACGGTAAATTATTTGAGATTCTGCAAAACATCAATCAATATTTAAAATGTTTTCTTACATTGCAAAGGAAAGTTATAACAAGTTGATTATTCTAAAAATTATATGATACAGTTAGTTTTTTTTTCAGTTTATTATAACATAATCATTTTGAATTTCTTAGTTTTTAAATGTTGATCATTTTTTCTAAAGATATAAAGATGAAGCATTTTTAAGGGGTTTATTATGAGTTTGTATCTTTATAAATAAATATTTTTCTTAACAACCGGATAAAAAATCTCTCCTTGCAAAGAAAAATAAATTACTTTAGTGTAAATATTATTTATCTTTTAGAGGTGATATTAAGGGATTCAACAAGTTTTTCCAAATATCTTGTTAGAATGTTTTAATGTTTAGCCTTTCAGTTATGATATATATCGAGATAATATACGGTCTTTATGAGTATATAAAATGATTAGGGTTTCGTTCTAGTGATGTCTCCTAATTTAGTATTGCTTCCTCAAATAAATAGAAATTTTCATAAAAATTTCTATTTAAAGTTAGAGAATGATTGAATAAGTTTGTACAAATGCTTCGAAAGAGCGCAGCAATTTTTTCATAAATTCGTTTTTAATATACTAATAAAAATTTTAGAAATAAAATAAGTGAAATTTTACTATTTTAACATACTTTATCAGACAAAACACGCCTTTTTCTGGAATAAAAAATGAAATATAACCCCAGTCTCTTATATAAAAGTGATTTATGTTGTTAATAAAAGGTAATACATTTATTTATTCCCTATTACATTGTTTCACACAGAATACCTATAAGATCCTTTTATGATGTTCAACAAAAAGACAAAATCCATAAATGTCTGATTTGCTTTATGGTGTTTAGGTTGAGGTTTAGTTTTTAAGCATTGAAATCCGATTTTACTGGAAGGAAAAAGAAAGTAGTTGTTTTAAATTAAATAAAGATGATTTATAACTCTTTTATTTGATCTGAACCTCTAGAGATAAATTTATTAACTGATTTTAAAATGCTATGAGGGACTAAGTATAAATAAGTACTTTCAAAACATAATTTAAATATAGGAATAGTTTTAAAAGAATTTACTGTATTTCTTGCATTAAAAGTTATTTAATAAAAACATTTTTTAATTGTCTGTATACATATCCAATTTTAATTTTAATTCCAATCCAATTTTTCTGTAATTCAACTGCAATAATCATGAAGTTTTTAATTTTAAATAACTCAGAATTTTGTTCATTCCTATAAATACACTTTTTTTAAAATCTATCCCCTCCCCCCTCCTTTAGATCATTGATTTGAAAAGCAAAACAAAACAGGTAAAACATTAGATTACAGCTCTATTGAAAAATTGTGAGTGTTTTTAAATAATATCCGACTTAAAATGAAGATTTATGCAAATATTCAGATAATTTATAATCAATTACGAATACCTCGAATCTGAACATTGTGGTCTAGATTGTTTTCTCTTCTTTATTTTTTTAATATGAGCATAACGAAATATAAATTAAATCCTAGAGAAGATGAAGCTCAGATGTTGACCCATCTTTATAATTTTAAATGGTATTCAATATATTAAGACTCCTACATATATTATACATTTCTTCTTCTATTGTGTACACATCGTGAGACATAATTTCAAAATATAACAATTTAGTTCTCATGGGAACATAAGAAAAGTGATGATTTAAATTCAAAAATGATTAATTAAGTTCAATGGATAAAATTAATCATTTACCAATAAATGATCGTTTAAATATATATGAAGTTTCATTAAATTTAAATATTGATGTAAAACAATGTGTTTGGAAGCTTAGTATATAATGAAGACTAAGTATGGTAAACAGTTTGTATGACAAAAATTTCTATTTTTCATGCTAAACTTTCAAATGAGAAAGCCTTATAATGTAGCAAACGTGAACATGGTGTGGTAGTCCCTGAAATATTTTAAACAAAGCTTAAAGGGGTTGCTAGTGTGGAACTTTTATGAGCAGTAAAAGCATTTTCTTCGTGATTTCTCAACAATTTTAATTTTAGCAACTACATCTTTCATTCATTTGTGTTTCTCAAATATTATTTTATAAAAAGTAATTTTTTTTAGAATTTGTAAGTAAATTGTCTATCGATTAATCATAATTAGATTTAATGTATTAAATCTAATATTTTAAATATCGATTTTATATAATTCAAGTTGCAATCAAACTAAGTGTATAATATTTCGTTTTCTTCCTTTTTAATGTATGTATTGTATTGTATATCGCTGAAAGAAACATTAATCTACATAACAATCCCCCTTGGAAAGGTGAAAATATATTCTTCCTGCGAGAATTCAACATCAGTGGTAAGTTTCTATCAATATATAGTGTGGCATTTTAAGAAACTGGTTTGTTATTCTCATTTTGTAAATCAATATACTGAAATATTAGATTTAATTTTGGTTGGCATTATATATGAGCTAACGAATGCCTTTTCCAGTACATGCTTTGTAAAAAAAATCAGCAATCGTTTGTTTTTATGACAAGTGGCGAACTGGATTGCTTATATACAAACGTTGTTAAATGAATGCAATTTTGTATGAATGTCAAGAAACGCTTTATTATTTTCTGATTCTACCCTTTGATAATCTTTTGTATTACGCGTATTATCCTTGAAAATTAAAGTGAAATATCCGCTGATACATTTTTTAGATATAATCAATAAATTTGAATTTTATTATCCCAGAAAATTTTCCAGAGAGTAGCATGAAATATCGCGTCCTGACAAATGAGTGTAGAAAAAAAAACATTTCATTCATTTCTTTTCTCCACAAAGAGGAGGCAGGGGGAATCATAAAATTTAATTTTTCTAACTTTTATTATAATTTTCTAGTAAAATATTTTTTACGGATGTATTTTAGCTTTTTGAATACTTCATTTGAGGAAACTTTCCAAGTGGAGATGTAGTTCAGTTTTAGTTATGGAAATAAACATTTATTCCACTTTTTTGAGACACCTAACATATCATCACAATCTAAAATACAAATTGATAAAAATTGTAATTATTATTAATTATGAATTCCGGACTTGTAGTATCGAAAAAATGGCAACAAAGACCATACTTATTATTTATGAATCATATTTTAAAACATAACTGTAAGGGAAAAAATCTATCTGTTAAGCGTATCCTTATCACGTTCTTTACATTAATTGGCAGTTACTCAAAAAAATAGTTTCAACTCAAAACATCTTACAAAACATCTTTTATATTTTTACTGAAAGCGGAAAAGATTAATGTTTTGCACTTTATGACGATTTCTTGAAATAAACTGACACTTGATCTAGAACCGTTGTGTGAAATGTTTTTACCCAAATACTCGCTTAGAGTTTCATCATGAAACCCATTTGTAAGATCTTCCATTTTTGTTCATTTTCTTCTGATTGGATTCTTTTCGATGATCTCTGATTTTTAAGTTGCAGAAAAGTACTCTACAAATGACCTTTCTCTGAATGTTTTACTCCTTTGAGTTACTTTCGGCTTTCGAGTACTGAAACACTCGCAGGGCAATTTGAAATGCACGAGGTTGATTAAAAATTGCTTAGATATTTAATGATAATTAAATTAATTAAAGTAAATAAATTTTAAAATTAATTTTCAGAAATTCATTACCAATAACAACTAAATAAGTATTAATAAATTATATCATTAAAATAGATATAGATCATGAAATAAAATCTCTGATCAAGTGAAAAGATTTTAAAAAAATGGCTTCTATTATGTATTTATAACTTCCATCTTGTTCGAAATCTAGATACAGTACTTTTTGCAGATACTCACTGACTTTAAGGGAACATGCCGAGAACAAATTTTAAATTAAAAATTTCAAAACTCTAAAGCGGTGATTCAGTTCATTATATCTTTCATATTCCATAATAAAAGAAAAAGAAATTTATAACTAACTGAAAGAATGCAATAATGTGAAAAAATATATAAATAAAATAAGAAGGAAAAATATTAAACATTAATATATACAAAATTTAACTTTTTGGAAAAATTCTGCATCAATAAGTTTTATTATAGTAATTATTTGTAAGTAAATAAAAAAAATCAGAATTTTTCTGAAATGTTATTTTAATAAAAGAAAATTACAGTTGAATTTGGCATAGACCTTTAAATGATAAAGATATTTCAACTGCATACTTTTCTTATTTCAAATAACTATAATTAGTAGTGAAGGTACTTTGACTTAGTGACAACTTCTGGGATTTTAAGTAAATACTTTATTAGAATTAGTACAGACAACCAAAACATTTCGGGACAATTATCACAATCATTATCTAAGGAATCCTCTGGAAACTGAAACGGGTCTCACTAGCACTTTATATAAGTACATAAAAGATTATATAAAAAAATTTCATTATCTAAAATAAAAATGAAGGGTTGAAAAGTCTCCCACCCAAGCCCCAATGACGCTAGGCTGCTTGCACTTCGACCTTTTATTTAAATAGAAACGTTCCTTCATCTTTCGTCGTGAAGCTGTTTAGTAAAATTCTTAAATAAAGTCCTGTCTGTAACAAGCCTACTTACGGTTTAAGTTATATGACACATGATAAAAGAAGCCGAAACCTATGCTCTGGCAAAGACTGTCCTCAAATCAAATAATTTTAAATGATAGATTTTAATACAATAATTTATATAGGCGATTTTACTACATGATATGACATTCATATTTAAAAAATATCATTCAAAATTTTTATAGTCCAGATCATTAGATCTAGAGTTACAAATTTGGTATGTAATTACTTTTTTGTAATAATTATTCCCTTAGATAAGAGTTTTCAAAGCTTCAATTAGATTTTTAATTAAAAATTAATAAACATTTTAACGTTTATTCTCATGAATTATTACAAGAAATTCTCATGAATTATTACAATCTTGAACGAAATCTATCAACTAGAAGTTTACTTGTTTGTCCACCCATGTGGAACATAATAACTCAAAACAGAAAATAACTAGATCGATACAATTAAGCAAATATTTATCTTAATAATTGTATATATATATATATGAAAGATATCATTTACAATATTAGTTTTTCTATTTGGGAATATGTGAATGCAGTAACTCGAAACGAATTAAATTAGGTAAATAATATGTAATATGTTGCCTTGTGATCAAAGTTAATTCTTCATCAAATTTTTGACCAAATATTGGGAAGAAAGACACGCAAATTCCATGCTGAGTTTTGGTCTCTGCAATGTGAAACACAAAATGCTTCACTTGTATCAGTATAAGAAAAAAGTTGAGGGGAGAACACTCTCAGTATTATTTCATGAGCAATTACTGTGTTATTCAAAAGAGCGCTTATTATTCAGCTACATTAAAAAGATAATCGCTTATATATGCATATCTTCTATGTTGATTGGAAGCTTCTATTTACTTTTTATCGAATATGCAAAGAAATGTCAATAAAACTGAAAATTCTGGCATTTCAGCTTCTAATGTATCTCGAGTTTCGATTTCCGATTATTTATTCGGAGCAAAAGAAATAGAGAAAAGAAATAAAATGCTCGTATAAAATCATCGTTTCACTACTTTTCGCAAATGCATTAAAAACTTGGCATTCAATATCATTGGGAAATTCCGATGAATGTTGTATAAAATCCTTTAAGAAACAGATTCTAAAACCAGAATACTGTTGTAATAAATATTTTTAATGATCTCAATGAATTAGTTTTAAAAAAATATTGATGAACTGTTTTATTGAAAATTTAAATTCAAAACGTAAATGATATGAATTTAATGAAACAGGTCATAAAGCAGAAATTTTTGTTATTTCTTTCATAGTTTTGTCGAATATACCTTTAACAAAAAAACTGATATCATGGTGATTTTTAAAATCACAGGTATATTGTTATTATTACTGGTATACTCGTATATCGAATATACCTTTAACAAAAAAACTGATATCATGGTGATTTTTAAAATCACAGGTATATTATTATTAATACTGGTATACTGGTATATCGAATATACCTTTAACAAAAAAACTGATATCTTGGTGATTTTTAAAATTACAGGTATATTGTTATTAATACTGGTATACTGGTATATCGAATATACCTTTAACAAAAAAGACTGATATCATGGTGATTTTTAAAATCGCAGGTATATTGTTATTAATACTGGTATATCGAATATAACTTTAACAACAAAACTGATGTCATGGTGATTTTTAAAATCACAGGTATATTGTTATTAATATTTTATTCTTTCAATGAATCATTTTTGACCGATAAATTTTATCTATATGCAAAAAATATACACTCTATAATTAGTCTATACTTATTAACTCTGTGATGTTTTTCGAATCTACATGGTTGTTAGATTTGCGTTTTCTTGTTTTCTTGCGTTTTCTGTTTTTCTTTTACCGAAAACATTTTTTTATATCAATCAATATTATAAAAGTATTATAGCAAAATGTAATCATATGAACAAAAAAATTTTAATATAATATTCAACGATAGATAAATATATATAATAAAAGGTATTAAATCCTAATTTATTCAGCAGAATTTTTTCAAAATCTCATGTTTTTATGAATTTCTACTGATGTCTATATTATTTATTAAAAATTAATTAAAGCTAAAAATTAAAAATATGATAAAATAAAAATAATTCAAATTTTTATTCATAAAATAGGCATAATGCTCATGTAAAATAGCATATTTACTATTCTAGCAGAATATTATGTACATTACGTATAAAGTAAAATATTTATTTTTAGAATCTAGAAAATTGATAGTATGAAATTTTTATCGGAGTGAAATTTTATGATTGACAAGACTAGACTTGTAGAAGAAAGCCAATTTGGTGCATTGGAATAACCCTGTTCTATTCACTTATAGCACTTTGGTTTTTGACAATGTTAACTAAATAAATACTATAAGCTCGCAGGAAATAAGGGTTGAAAAATATGAAGTAACATTACGAATATCAAAGGAAATCCCAAACCTTTTGTGTATGCTTATAAAAACTAATTGTATGAAATAAAACTCATTAATTGAGTATAAAAGTTATCAGAAAACCTTATAAACCTGATTACATTTCCAGTTACCGAATTTCAAACGGCGTCTCATACGTTCGTGGATTTTACTTTGATCAACAGTTTGCTAACTACAAGAATTATATTTCCTTTTCAATGTTTTATAAAAGCATTCTTTTAAAAGTTTGTTTTTGTATTTATTTTTATGGATGAATCATGTTTTTTATCAAAACAATTAACTGATAATTAATTAAATTTTGAAATTCGTTTAAATTAATTATCCTGTTCTATAATTTTTCTACTGTTGTAATTTTAATAAATATATTTTCACCTATATGTTTTTCAAACCGCATTTGTTAACAAACATATAATAATACTCCTTAACACATTAACATATAATAATGCTTCTTAACACATTAAATAAAATTATATCATCCTTTCTGGAATAATATATATATATATATATATATATATAAATTTTGTAAAAAAATTATTAATTAAAAGTAAAAATAACTGAAACTTATTTTGAAAAAGCCTTTCATCAAATTTCATCGCATCGAAAAAGCAATCATCAACTACATTAAAATTTTACTACGCAGACGTTTGTGAAATTGACACAACACATTTGCGATGCGGAATATAGTTTAACTCTTATGATTTCCGTCTTTTGACCGATAATTTAAATTATAACAGCCAAATATCATGGGATTAATGTATGCACATTTATACTTCAGGAAGTAGCAAAGTTTTAAAGGAATTCCTGAATATGCTCAGAGTTTATAACTCGAGTATACGTTCATCGACAAATTAATACGGCCCACAGGACTGCTCAATTTTATTAATCACAATTCGGCCGGGATGGAAATATGATAAATTATTCCCTCGCAATAATCCTCAATGATTGCACATATAAGCAGTGGCTGATGAAATTCGGTTTGTATCGTGTTAGCAATTGCATTGTGCCTTGAAATGTTTAGATAATGAATAAAATACGAGAATGGGCTTGAAAAGTGTTAAATTGTTAATAATAGAATCTTATATTAGTAAAATAAAAGCTTTCTTCCACATTTATACTGTCTTAAAGAAACAAAGATTTAGAACTTTTCATTTTTCGTTTAGTTAAGATTCTTGTGAATCATTATTTTGCATACATAACTCAAACAATCGCATTATTTCTAATAAATGATTAATATTATTTCTTAGAAATTGTAAAAACAAATTTAATGTTTTGTTTTTAATCTTTATATATTTTATTGAATCATTATCGCTTAGAATTTTAAAAACTAACACAATCTTACTGTTGAAATTTTCCAATTACATAACGAGCTTGAAAAATCTGACTTCATCGCTGTTATAAAAAAACCTTGATGTTTCCAATCCAGCAATTAGCTGAAATAACTTTTATATGCATTTTATATACAAAGTATATATAAGTATAAAGTATATTATTACAAGTGTATATTAGCTGAAGTTAGGATTGCAATTTTCAAATCCATCCTTAATTTTGTATTAAGTACTGTATTGTCAAGGAACTACAGTACACTTTAATTTTCAATGCACTTTTTGGATGCGAAAATTAAATAAATTACTGGATTTAATATTGAAAAAATAAAATTAAAGGATGTTATTAAAAGAGAAAATATTTCGAACATCACCATTTTAAACAAATGGTTTACATCTAAGTTCATTGAAATGAAGTTCTAATTATTTATATTCTGAAATTATATAAATATTGTATATCAAGTAGTAAAAACATTTATACTCTGCTTGCGTAAGTGATCGAACAATCGAATGAATTTTTATGACCCTACATCAATTAGCTGAAATAACTTTTATGTATATTTTGTAAACAAAATATATTAATTACATTATATAAAGTATATATAAGTATAAAGTACATTATTAAAAGTGTATATTAGCTGAAATAACTTTTGTATTATTTTTAACATTAAAAAGACCTGACAAAGAAATTTGTTGAATATCCTTCTTTCGAATCTTTTTCGAATACGCTTCAATAAAGTCGTTATCCTCCTTCCCCCACATTTTATTGTGGACATTGCTTAAGGCTGTGAAAATCTTGAATGGCATCGGTGAACGACAAATAAGAAATTTAGATCTTAAGAAACGATTAAGCATTTTTACTGAATCAATCGAAAAATATTTCTTTTGGACGCCTTTTTTTTTTGCCAGCTGATTGATGTTAAAATTTGGAATGAAAATAGGAAATCAGAATTTCATTGATTTACGACATTGCGTTTATGAGTCATTGCGCTTGCATGCATGCGAAAGTACAAACTAACATACGGTCAATTGTTTGACGAATTTGGTTGAAAATTTGATATATATATATATATATATATATATATATATATATATATA
>JAPMOR010019300.1:0-25608 GCA_026543865.1 Argiope aurantia | reverse complement strand
ATATATATATATATATATATATATACATTAAGCCTGCTTGTGAAATCTCATCTACCTAGCTCTTTGCATTTTATAGTTATCGAATTCACTTGTACTTGAACAACTAGACAAGCAGACTTTTTTCCATGAATTTTTTTTTCAAAATTTGAAAGATGTCTACAAATGTGGTCTGAATTCCACATACCAAATTTCATCCTTCTAGCGCAAAGCGTTTTTGAGTTATCGTGTTCATGGAGAGATTCGTGTTCTTAACGTTAATTGCATCTCTGTAGCAAAAAGACAAAGAAAATAAGAATCCGTCAAACACCATCAATATATCAGCCAAATTGCTCTCTAATAATTAGTATGATATCAATAGAGTACAATAAAAATTGTAGAGTTGACCTTGACTTTTAATTTTAGCACTTCTATTTATATATAAACTAAAGCTAAAGGCTCTGCTGTGTTGTTTTTGGCTTTTTCCTTCTGTTTTAAAGCAAGATATTTCACTATAAGATATGAGCCAGAAGTCATTGTCTTACTACTATTAATGTTTCTAAATAAGATATTTTATTCTTTACATTGTCATTTACTATTTTCATATATATTTTGATACTGCTTGCCTCCCCAAAGAAATTTCTTTGTTTAGAAAGAAGACTTAGGAATAAACTGGTAAGTAACAATCATACTAATTATTAGAGAGCAATTTGAATTCTGTTTGTCAGATTAATATCCCATTTGTAAAAACAAAACATGAAGAGTATTAAGAACTGGGATTATAATATTTTCATGGCGTCGAAAGATTTCTCAAAAGTAATCAATTCTTCAAACTTCTATATGGCTTCAAGGACATTTATTGACTTAAAAATTAAAATAAATCATCCTCGGATTCAGAGTAAATAGTTACCAGAGTCGAATTTCAAATTTCCTTACTCCTAGTTTTTAACTGATTGAGATCATGTCGTTAGACTACCATCTTATATTAATTGCAAAACCAAAATAAGCAAGCTTAAATCATACAAACATATACCTAAATACGAGCATCATTTAAAGCGCCACAATGTAAAAATGTATTAAATAATTTTAATTGAATTTCAATTTTCAGTATACAATCAAATACTTACTCAAAAAAATTAGCAAAACCTTGAATACAAAACATAAAATATCTCTTTATATGTTCTCATTATAATGAGAAAACATTTATTTAAAGCATCATATTTCCAGGTCATTTAATTAATAGCCAATTAAAATAAACAACTAACATTTTGAAAAGCCTATCACAATTTACATTGAATCTTAAATCTTGTAACTTCTCTTCTTGCATTGTCCATATCATGAGTGCTTCATTAAAAACTTAATGGCTTTTCCAATGGCTGGTCCTAACTCTTTTCCAAATTCGATTTCCTTCTTTTTTGTTATTGACGTTCAGAAGAAAAGGAACTGTTACCTACATTATTGCACAACTTGATCTTTCTTCTTTCAATAACTGGTCCTAACTCTTTACCTAATTAAAATATGTTCCGCTGTAACATTCTCAATAGCATTATTGTTCAAAGATCACAAAATAAAGAATAAGTTTATGGAATGGCAGGCAGAAGAAATGGAATCGGGATGGTAATTTTGTTGTTATTTTATCATACATTTTTATAAAGCTATTTGCTAATGAGATTTTTCTTTGTTAAGAAATAGCGAGAGAAAAACTATAAATAAAAGAAAGATTAGTAAATGATTAGAAGTCTTTCAAATGTTTTCTTTGAATTTGAAGGCAATTTCTTCCTCTCGGAAATGCGAGAACAATTAATTAGAATCATAAAAAATAATTTGAATAAGAATACATTTCTGTTATCTTCAGCCAATAATGGTGTATATACATATATATTTAAATCTTCTGAATCCGAAGTTTAAATGCAAACTTTATTCCATGATTATTTTCTTTATGATATTTTTTTTAGTTAAAACTCAGGATAATTACAATTATAGTGAAAAATTCTTGTTTTTATTTATTTATAAATTCTGTTTCTTTGGCAACAATAAATTATTTCATGAAATAATGTTCACTTACATTTCTTCTGATATGATTTTTAATTAATAAATTAATATTAAATCATAAGCAACTTCTTTTTCATTGTACAACTTCAAAATGCTTACCAATTATCGACATCGTAATATTCTTTATAAAGCATTTGATATAGATTTAATATTATTTTAAATAATATTTTGTACTTTATTTATAATTAGACCAATATTCTGTTTTGAACCTATATAATGCCTTGTATTCCCATAAAATAATCAAATAATTCAAAAATTTATCATTTTTTTACTTTGGAATCAGTATTATAGATGTGGCATTTCAGATAATATCAAATTTAACAACTTCCAATTAGGAATTATTTCAGTGCAAATAGTTATGAACGATCAAACATCATAAAAAAAGTGTCATAGAACAAATTTAAGGAAAGGTCGAGTAAACTGAAAAAAATTAATAGAAATTTCTGTAATAAAACATGGATTCGCAAACGGCCATTGCAAGGATAACTTTGCTAATTAATTATTATGTGAATACAAAAACAATGTTTGTAATTAAATGGGACCACATCTTTAAACAGAGTGGCCTTTTCAAGCACACGTGGGAAATTCGTTAAACACAACAAAATGATTTGCTGTTCTGTTTCTTCTCAAACTTTATTGGTTGTTTAAATCTTTGACCAATGCCTTCTCTGCAGATACCTTTAAAGATATTTATAATTATTTTTAATCTTGTGTTCTACCATTTGTAGTTTTCAAATTTTTGTCACAATCACATTAAATGTGAGAGCTTCACTATTATTTTTGATCCTATCGTATTGATATATGTATATAAATTTTCATTCTGATCTTCAATCGTCATAACTTACATATACATAACAAATTTTTGCTATCATCCTTATTTTTCTGAAAGAATCTCCGTACTTTAATACGATTTCGTTTTTGGAGACATCGTGTACTTTTGTACAAATAACTTATATTTGGTATATCTGACATATTCTTAAAGTGTTTCCTATTACTTTAGAAACTCCCTGAATATAAATAGGAAAACAATCTCTACTACCATTATATTGTTTCTTAAAAAAATACACAACTGAAAATAAAAGCAATTTTTTAAACATTCCTAAATTACTTGTCAGTAGGCTTTAATAATTCTATTGAATTTTAATAGATATGAAGATGATGACAAATTTATTTATTATCTTGCTTTTAATTAGACCCAGCACAAATACCAACCTTGGAGATCTTAAATTTCTATTGATCGTTCAAAATTGCTTATACTAAACAAAACTAGAAATGACAATACTTCGCAAAAGGAAAAAATATTTGCATTAGTTAATTCCTTCACGCAAGACAGAAAAAGGAGGTTTGCTTAATCTTGTTGAACCTATTTTAGGTGAGGAAAAATCAGAGGCAGATATAATTCACATCGAATGGAGACATTTCTTTCGTTTAGATTTAAGCTATGAAAATGTTAAGAATATTAACACTAACTCAACCGAACAATTTGATTAATAAGAATTGAATCACATTATTCATGCAAGTAAAAGAAATTGAGTGCTCTATATTAATTAAAATTTATCATCTGCAAAAAATGCCGAAAAGTATTTTTTGCTCCGATGAGAAGGCTTGAAAAAAATCTAATTAAGAAGTTTTCTGATAAAAAAAAACTATCGTCGCATCTGTTTCTTTAATTGTTTGGAAGAATCTGTTTTTAATTATATGATCTAAATCTTCGTAAATGTTTTGTTCCAATCTCTTCTCTCATTCGTATGACGTAATTTTTAAGTAACATTTACATCCTGGGAATAAAAAAAAAATCATCAGATTCGTCGCACAGATTATTCTCAGGCGACTTGTTATTCAGATTTTTTTAAACTCAAAGAGAATAACTTATTTAAAAAGAGTTAAAGAAAAAATTTGTTTGCAGTCTCTTGACTCAAATGCCAATATATCATTTTCGATAAGACATTCCATTCCACCTTTTAGACAATTCATTTTTATTTGTAATATTTATTATTTAAAATTTTTAATAATAGAAACATTTTAAATTTCGTAAAACTGCAAATAAAATGCTTACTCGATTGCCAATAAATGTTTGCTCTTAAAATTATATTTTGTCTCTGAATCAACATGCTTTCAAATAGTCATAACAAGAAACTGTGTGATAAACAAGAAATATTTTTAATATTAAAATGTTTTCCATAGAATGGGAATGTGTCAATCATGATTATTCTTGTGAATTAAGACGTTCAACAAATGAAAAAAAATTACAAAGAATATAATTGCATTAAATTTCAGTGCATATGTAAATTATTTCAATCAAAAGATTAAAATTGTATATATATCCTTATAGGTTCTCCTGAATCATCAATTTTTGTTCATAAACAACTTCTCAAGATCTATAGTCACGAGATAATAAAGCTATGTCAGAATAAGAAACAAGTCATTGTTTTCAGTACAGAGAATTTGTTTTAGCGATTTTAATTTAATAGTCTGATATCAATTAGTAATGAAATTAATAACAATATTGATAATTAATAACGAGAAAATATGATCTTTGCATATCTTTTCTATGTTATAAAGCTCCGTATCAGAAACCGTATGGAATAATTTAAAAGAAATATCTTTTTTACCTTAAGTAAATGGTTTGTACGAACTACGAAAATAAGAGAATAAATTAATAGTTAATCATTAATTCCTTAAGCATTTTCTTTGTCATAGTTGATTTCAATAAAATATATGGTAAATTTTTACAAAATAAATTCCTCTCTGATAAGTGATGATTGGCATAACCAAGAGGAATAATGAGCTAAAACTAATTCTTGGATGCAGAAAAAAAACGAATTCGGCTTTAATTTTAACTAAGTCAATCAATCACTATCAATTATCATCATGAGAGATATTAAATTTTTTGCGTTTAAAATATAATAGTTTTCCATTATTAAAATTATATTTAGAGCTTAAATGTGGCTTAGAATTTTTGAATGCTTCCTCCTACTACAGCCAATAAACTCGGTAACATATGTCTAAAAATAGATATCAATTAACTTTTATACAGAAAACTCTCTCTATAATAATAGAATAAATTTAACACCTCATCATTTCCCCCTTATATATACAAAATAATTTCCTGGCATAGGAGTTAAGAAGTAATGTTTAATTTTCATAAATGATAAACTTTAAAAAATAAATGACATAACTTAAGTTGAATGAATGATTTTTCAAAAATTAAATAAGCAGAATTCCAAGCAGATAAAGCTCTTTTAATCAGAAAAACTACCTGAAAAGCAATATTAAAGTAAAAATAATTGATAATAAGAAGAATATGATGCGAATGGTCGCGTAACTTGAGCTTATTTCATTTGAGTTCTTTTCGAGAGAATTTTACGGTTATAAATAGAATGCTTGAAAAATTTAATAATATTTTTATGTGCATTTAACGACCTTCGAAATTTATTTTTTATCTTTCTTTTCCTCTCCTGTATCTTATATTTTCTTTTTCTAGTGCCATTTTATTCACAAGTTTACCTTTTCTATTTTTTATTCTATTCTTTATCAAATTCTAAGCATAGAAGGAAAACGTACAACTTTTATAATATCAAAGATCACTTTGACATGCAGTATAAAAGCTATCACACATTAATATAAAAAACATGTCCATTTTTAATTAATAATTGAATTTTACATTAATACTTTTTGATTTATACAGTTTAGAGAAATAAATATCCCTGAAAAACAAAATTCTTGATTGGAATCTGAATCGACATTTGTATTGATAGTGCACCATCCGATATTGAGTTTGCTAAATATATAGCGAGACGAGTATTAAATATTCTAGAATGGACGGATATTTATTTCAAAGATTGAGCTTGCATAAATTCCTTTTTTTTTTTGTGGTTGAATTCTTTGAAGTATTCCGCAAAGGAAATATGTTTGATTTAAATGCAAAGTTGAACATTGGTGATGGAAATTGCTGTCTCTACTTTTTTAATAAGTTTGAAAGGATAATTTTAATGATTCCAGAACGATTTATGAAATGAAAATGCATCCAAATAGGAGTCAGTGTTTTCCCATTTGAATGGGTCTTAAATATTTCAGCAATGTTTCTTGAGTTTGTTAATGATACTTCTTTCGTTTCATGAAAAATATTAATGCTCCTCCATTGAAAATATTTTGAAACTATTTATGTTTAAACGTTTGATTTTGTCTTCCATTTACGCTGTTAGAAAGTGTTCCGAGATCCAAAATTTAAAAGAAAAAGAATGATATATTTCTCCATCATCAGTGATTATTTACATAGATATTTCATGAATTTAAAGTTCTTTATTTTTATCCATAAATAATTTTAATTATAAAAGAATGCAAATATTTTTTAAATATTTTTAGTTTAAATATATCGCATTTGTATTTCATTAGAAACTTCTTTTATGTTTGTTCATGCAAAAATATAATGATGGAATTTAATTTTTTTATTCTGAAATCGTAAAATCTTTACAAAACACATACATTTCTTTTCGTTTAAATAATGTATTGGATCAAATCTTTTCAATTAAACTATTTCAATTGCAACCTATTAATAAATTAAAAATCAACTAAGATATTAATAGATCGAAATTTTTGCCACAATTGCTGATATAGATTGTGCTTCTTTGTACATAATATTATTTACTAGCCGCCTTTGGCGACCAGCCGGTTCGCCAGTATTACCGCTCGCTACAATTTTCAATTAAATATTTTAAGTAACTGGTCTCTTAAAGGATTATCAAACAAAACATTTTTAATCTTCAAATTTTGATAGTCATACCAAAATTATATTGTTTAGATCATTTCGTTCAATTTACTATATATATTTTGCTAATTTGTTGCCATTTCCGGTAAAACTTCAACTTTAATTTAAAGTGGAAATGACGAAATTGCAATAAATATTAAGATATTTTTTAATAAAACCAAGCGTTTTATATTATTAATCATCTTTATTGTTATTTATTAATTATTATTGTTATTGAATATGAGTATTGCAAACAGAATCGCTCGGTATTTAAGTCTTATGTTAACTACAAAATATTTTTCATAGTTTATGTAATATCTCAAACAATAATTCAACAAAAATTTCTGAAATTCAGTATAAAATTCAGTTTTTAGTTTTGCTTTCAAAAGGATTGAAATGAAATCAATAATAATATTTTGTTCCTGCTTATAAATATATTTCAAAAATTATGAAGTATAAATTTAATGCAGTAAGGAATCATATTCTGATAAGTATTCTGGACACACCAAATTTTAAATAAATGAATGAATGTTTCTATTTTCCACGATCAACTAAGACTTATTTATGAAGTCTTAAATGTTAAAAATTTAGAAAAACTCACCATTTTCATAATCTTAGGCCAATTAATCTTGAGAAACCTGCGCGCTTATTGGCATATTTTCTTTGAAACGATCGATGAAAAATCTAAAATTATCCTTTTTTTATTGAATAGTGATATTCAAATCTTCATAAATCAGTCAGTTTAAGTGATTTGAAATTAACTCTTAAAAGTCAGTGATTTAGTTGATTGGAAATTAACTCTATGACCACCATAAAATCTGTGCTTTCTCTTGCGGTGTATGCATTTTCCTTAATATCCGATCGAATAAAACATCACATACAAAAGTACTACATAAAATAAACACATCAAAAGTAAACATTTCAATAGTTGCCAAAAACAAAAGAGAGAAAAATGCAATTAATAAGCAGACGATATTTAGAAAAGTACAGATATTTAGACTGGAAAATGAAATTGTTTGAAATTAAAAACACGCGCAGACGATATTTACAAAAGTAAAAATATTCAAACCTGAAAAGGTAAATATATGAGTTATTCCATCAATAAATGCCATAAGTTTGTTTACATCTTCATTATTTTATGAGTCATTAAATATCAAAATGGATCCGGGACAGAATAAACACCCTGTATAGAGAGTGTAAAAGATCATAAAATAATTTTTCTTTAATTTATTTTTTAGAAAAAATAATATTTCATATTTGTTTCATTTCCTACAGACACTTGCCGAAAATTATATTTTTGCAGATTTCATTTCCAAAAAGATTTAATTTCTTTTCAGTTAGAGCTTTAATCAATGTGATGGCAACACTTTGAAAAAAGCTATTTTTTTCTTATGAATGCGAAACGTGCTTAATCCTCATTTTTATTTTTGACGAAAAAAATTATTGAAAAACATTGTTAAAATATTTATTTAAAAATTCATTAAAAATAGAAATTTAATTTTAAGATTAAAACAGTAGTATCATTTAAAAGATAAAATTTTGATCGTTAATTTGATGTAAAAATCTTTTTTGTGCGGTAATAGTTTCGGCAGTTATAGCAGAAACACGTCAAAATTTCGCTTAATTTTTAAATAAATAAAATTCTAGTTAAAAATTTGAAAAAATAACCCCCAGGTGCACATTCCCGGCCTCCAAGGTATACACGTGCCAAATTTGGTAGCTGTAGGTTGAATGGTCTGGTCTGTAGAGCGCCAACACACACACACACACATTGAGCTTTATTATAAGTATAGATGTACTTTCATAATGGTTGTAGGGGTTGCTTTCGCTTACTATTTCCTAATTTTTTATAGTTTATAAATAAGTAATACAATGAAACTTCAAAATTAAAAATCTGCCACTACACCAAAATGCAATATAATTTTGTGATTCAGGTAATTAATCCTATAATCCCAATACAATTGAATTTATATGAAATAGTTAATAACTCAAATGTTTCGAAAGAGTTATAAATTAAAAATACTTGAAACGATTGTGAATATTTTGGCATGTCTTTTGTTTTACTAAAACATGCATTTTATGCTACTAACTTACAACACTTACTGCCTTAGTAGAAAAAAATAAGTGAAAAACTTCGTAGTTATCTGTGAATTAAATTTCGATTAAAAAAATACACTTTTATCATAAGAAGGAAACGAATAGTTTAACTTACATTAAATTGATTAGTCCTTTTTTATATATAATTTTAAATACTGACGTATTCTAAGTGAGGTCGAAACGCATCCAAGTTGACATCCTAGGCAAGATTATTCGAATTAATTAATTATTCGAATTTAAAAATTAAATGGTATGGATTGAAGAGAAAAAAATAGATATGGAAACGAGTAGCTTTGAATTGATTGCATATATAGTATGAGGTTTCTAATTCTGTTATTAAATATCAAAAACACCCCTTTCAATGTGAGAAAGTGAACAAAGATGCAAGTGAGTAAACGTTTTCCAATACAGTATAAACATTACATATACTTAAGTTTTTAATTCCTTCTCCAAAAAAAATTAAATTCAAAAACAAATAGTATCCACTTCTTCAGTTCTAACTTAGAATAGATTGGAACTATATTCTTTCGATATTTTGAAATTTAAGAAAACATTCATGAATTCATCTAAAATAATTAACTTAACAAAAATAATTATTTAGAAATTTTCCCAGAATCAGATTTAGTAAAATATACACGTAAGATTTCTATGATATAAACACCTCTTAATTATAATCCATTTAGTATAATAATTTCACCTCAATAGATATTTTTAAAAATTTTAATTTTTAACAACTTGATAACATAGGAATACATATTCATTCACTGTCATTGAAATTTTTTTAAGGTTTTCTGGAATTAAAAATGATTAAATTTACTGAATATATTTAATTAAAATATTACTTAATTCATTTTTAATAGTTGATAATACGATATAGTGTTAAAAATATAACTTCGAAAGCTTAATATTATAAGTGAATAACATTTAATAGCTTAACCCTTTAAAGTTTTTCTCTTTTTATTAATTGAGAGAGTAAATTATTAATATTTATTGATTTGTTCTGGAACTCATATTCTTGATTTCCTTTATTGTCTCACGAAACTTTTTAAGAAACATTTTATTTAAAAATGTGCGAAGCCAATTACACTTAATTAAAATAATGGAAAATATTCAAAACATTTACACTCATTTTTTTCTCGAACATTATAAATTGTGGCAGAGGGCAGCCTGTTATGCGCTTCTATCCACTACATTCATTTAGAAGCAAAATTTTACCATTGTCTTTAAAATTATGAAATCCTTTATTTTTACGAAAATTTAGTATTTAATAACTAAATGTCAATTAAAAATTTAAAAATACAAATAATAATGAGAAGAAAATTTTATCATAAATTATGATACATTTTTTGAATAAATATATTCATCGTGACTATTAAAAGAAAATTTATCAAATTGAGAAATAAGAAAACAACAACGTAAGTTGAAATGATGATTTCTCATCATTTTAGTGACATTATTTTATTGATAGTGATTATTGAGGATGTTTTAATGCGATTAATTTTTATCATTATTTGTAGGTGACATTCTTCTATTAGAAAATAAAATGACAGAAAATGTGTTTATTAAAGGCTTAATACTTAGTATTCGAGTTAAAAACAAAATTAATTTCATTTAACCAATATATAATAATTTAGTTCACGGTATCATGTACCCATGATGGGAAAAGTTTCTGCAGGTGCAAGGAAGAATTATTGAATTATCATCTGAAGGCGCCTAAAAAGCAATATGTTATTAGATAAATAAATCAACAGTTGTTCAACTCAGAAAAAAAAATTAAAGTACATATCAATGCAACTGCAACACCTTTCAAACAATTTCACAAAGTAACGTACTAAATCAGAAAATCCAGCGCTCATGAGAGAGAGTATTAATTCCACTGAGGGTATTTTATTCCACTTATGACTTTCGGTAAAATCTTTAGCTAAGCCAAACCAGCATATATTTATCAACAATGGGATAAATACGGAGAATGATGAAATTAATATTCAAAGAGCTCGCCTTAATTCTGATCCAATATTCAATGTTTCAGTCTTCAAAACACTTCTGTAAAATAAATCTGAATAAAAAGTAAAACGTTTTATTTTTTATATATTGTTAAAAAAAATCCTTTTATTTAATACTCTTAGAGTTAGTTATATTTAGTAAAATATTCTTGATGTGCAAACATTTTAAACAAATGATATTCCACTCTTTTTCCAGCAAAATTGATCGATTTTTTTATTTATATAATTCGATTGGTTTCGATTATTTTTTTAAATTCGATAATTTATTCTTATATATTTATTTGATTTGATTCTTGTAAATCAGATTCATCATCAGTCGTCTTGAAAGCAGAGTAGTTGACTTATAGATCTTCTATAAAGTAACCACTGAAATAGTAAACACATGATTTAAAATACTAATTATCATAGTTTTACAATATGCTTATTTCTCGTTTCAGTAGTGTGGATTTTTTTGTGTAAAATTATAGCGTATGAAGATTTCTTTATTAAATATGACTTCTAATACTTGAAGACTGTTTAATAATCTAAATTTTGAAATTATTTAAAAGTTCATTTATTGGCTCAAATAGCATGGTATAAAATCGTTTATATATTGTTTATATTTAGGGAAATTTACAATATATTTTTTATATTTAAAGTAGGAAAAACTGGAAATAGGAATCTATCTATTTCCTCAGTTTTCTTGATTTGAAACATAAAAGAGTGATTATTTCTCGAAAATGAAATTTATATGCAGCATTTAT
This sequence comes from Argiope aurantia, assembly GCA_026543865.1. Taxonomy (NCBI): domain Eukaryota; kingdom Metazoa; phylum Arthropoda; class Arachnida; order Araneae; family Araneidae; genus Argiope; species Argiope aurantia. The sequence continues at coordinate 13,990 of JAPMOR010019300.1, read as the reverse complement.
TAGCGTATGGACAAAAGGCAAGTTTAAATATTAGTCAATGGATGTGTCTATCACAAGAATGAATACTTATGAATAATTTTCTACCCTTTCGGTCAACGAGATTAATCTAAGTCAACGTATATTACCGTAAAGTGACATTAACCCTATAGGACTGGTTTAAAATTCCTACCTTCTATTAATGTTACTGCCTTCATATTATTACAGTGACATTTTTTATTGGATGAACTAAGAACTTCAAGAACTTGAAAATTATTTGGTTTCATCTCTTAATTGAGGCAGGCAAAGAATTTTAGAGCAACTGCTTTCATTTTTAACAAAAGAATCCTATGAAAAGTAAAATCTGTCAAGTTATACTTTGTGTAAGGACACAAAAGGTAAATGTAAAAAGACTCCTTTCTGAAATGAAAAGGGGGAGTTTCAGAGCCACTCGTCACCGGGTAAAGCAGTTTCAGGCTTTGAAAAATGCTAATTTAAAGCTCTCATTTTCAGTGAGGATTTATTCATCTTTTGCTTATACCTGCAGTCCTTTTCTATTTAGCAAGTTCATTTCTGCATTTTGCTTACATAAAAAGTCCTAGCAGATTTCAAAAATAAAATTTTCACTTGATGAATTACAGTGCTCCATGTAGTTCTGTTGCATTCCTCTGCTCACAAAATTGTGGTGTGATGTATCCGTTTATCAGAGAATATCTTTATGGGTTAGTATTTATAATAATTAATTAATAACACTCTTTATATTTTCATGAGAAATATCCTGAGAATCGAAGCATCCTGAGTAGTGAAATCTGAAAATTGTTTGATTATTTATCATATTTTACAGGAAATGGATTTATAATTGATTAAGTTATCGTAATAAGCATAATATTTTATCAAAATATATCACTTTTTACTGAATATCATGGAAGTAAAAGTTTCAGAAAAGGATTAGGAAATTTTAAAATTTAGCTGATTAGACCTCAATTAAGAGTAAACCCGCATGATCAGATCTACAAAATGCTATTCATGTGCAATTTACTTGCATCGTCTGAAATTTGAAGAAACATAAATATTAATCGAAATCGCTATTTTATCTAACTTATCTTCCATTTTGTCTAATAAACAATTTTGAATTATTATTTTTTTTTTACATTTCCTGTGTTTAAATTGCTTGTCATATTTTCTATCCAAAAAGGCACAGAGTGAAAAATACAGAAATTAATGAATTTTTTTATGTACCAGACTATAATATTAAACAGTCGTTGTACCATTAACGCTTGACTTAACCTCTTTAAATCCATGTACAGAAATTTCGTTTTTGCATATAAAAGGCTTAAGGCTTGTTTTTCCCTCATCTGGTTGATTGTGTTTATAACCTCAATGGAATATCTGTTGTTAAATGATAGAATTCGTGCACCATAATTCCACTGAAATAGAATAGATTTTGCCACAATTTGCTCTGAAATGTGAATTATCTAACAAAATTACAATATTTCAATACATGTATATAATATTTTTTGTACTTCAACTACATTTTCATATTGATTATTGATTAAAGTTCTCATTCACACAGTGTTGATATCGTGCAGTTATGGAACTACACATGGTTAAAAATATTCCATCCGGAATTCAGTACATACCCTTTCTAAATATGACACCATTCTTTGGAATTTTTTTAAGAATTCTGAAAAGATTTTTCTTTTGCTGCAATAGCATTCTTTCTTCCTTGTCAGTGTCAATATTACTCAATTCTTTTGATCTTCCCGAAGTGATCCATTATGAGAAATTTCATATACTTAACATTTATTTCTAATTCGAGTTATGATATGTTCACTTTGCTGATTCAGTGATAGATTCAAGGTTTCCTTCTTTAAAATATGTTAGATTGGACCCTCATTTTAAAAGTGTTAACTATATAATAAAAAATTTTGGATTTCTACCATCTTGTCATAAGTGATATTGTTTGCAATAGCATGCATTTAAAGCAGACTCTCTAGAATGATTGATCCATTTATTATGTGCAAACAGACTTCCCTTTTATGTTTTTATGATTAATTAATCAGACAAAGGCATTCCTTCAAATGTAATCTATTTATGAAAATACATTATTATTATTAACACATGTTGAACAAACTGTTTTTAAACAAACGAAGTATTTTCTTTAATTTATATATATATACATTGCTAAAGTCCGTTCCATAAATTTAACTTGGGACGATTAGATATTATAACATTCGTTCTACGCACAACTATTAGTGCAGAAATCAGCAAAGGCAGGGAAATATTCTTAAGCGTATGCAAAACTTGAATCTCACACAGCCATATCCGGCAATCAGTCAGCCTGCAAGACTGTTCAACTATATTTCTACAAATTCGGTCCAACTGAATTTGATAAATTACTCGTTCCTAATACTCCGCAACGATGCTACTTCGAAATAATGATAAATTAAGTTCAATTTCAATGATATTAGCAGTCTAATCCCTGACAGATTCAGTAGAATGATAGATGGCACATGCAGATGATCTCAAAATCAGTGAATTTTTATCTTTAACTGTTTCAGTTTAGAAAGATTAAAATTTGAAAGATTCTAGAATAAAACTGAGGAATTTGTTCATATCAAAGTTCGATTTTCTAAGCGCTTAATTAGAAATATTTCTTTCAAAATGTATTACATGCAATTTATTACAAGTATTATTTACATGAAATTGTATTATTTAGTCTATAAATAAAACAATCTTTTTTTCTGAATATGGAATGAAATGTCGTCTAAAGAATGTCTGTCGTAGAAGGCATAAAGAATGTCGTAAGGAATGATATTTTGTATTTATTTCGGTAATGTTTTGATATGATAATTGTAATGCTTTTAATGCATACAGGAAAGAAAACGAACAATGAATACTCGACAGTTAATGATTTTGATAATATTTGTGGATGAAATATTACCGAAACTTTAAATAGTTGTTTCTATAACCAGTATAATTTTCTTTTCTTAGTTTTGCTTTTATTGATGAGTTCTTTTTTATGGCAATAAATGCATTAAAAAAACCAGCAGATAATATTTTACCAATGATTGTTTCCTGAAAATTAAAATATTTTTGTGAATTACTTTTTTGAAATTTATTTATTTTGTTTCAAATTTGGCACGCACTAAATTGAATTAGGATTTTTTTCTAAAGTCTATGCGTATCGTCCTATAATTTTTGCTTAATATAAATAAGCTGTTTTCAACTAAGAAAATCGCAGATGATAATATATAAATTTATATAATAATAAAATGATATATTTATAAAATTATAAGTTAATATGTGATGATCACATATAAGCCCACGGGAAGCAAGGACATTTGAATATCCTCTTCCTATAAACACTTCCTAGCTTTCCTGTCAAGAAGTTTCCGCTCTCACTGAAAAGGCATGAATTAGAGGAAGATTAGAACTAGAGAGAAAGCCACGCTCAAGCTCCAGGGAAACCAAATGATGGATGGTCCGGTAATTACTGAACTGAAAATAAGCATCCAAATATTCCCACCGATCAATTCTTCAGTGGGATGGCCAGAAATATTGGCAGCAACCACCGAAAGGAAAACATTGCATGCTTAAAGTGAGCGATATTCTTTCTCCTTCACTCTTTAATACCGTTTTAACTCTGAGAAATCAACGAAAAGAAAATAAAAGAATTAATGTTTAATAGGATGTAAAATACATGATTCCTGGTTTTCTTCCGTTATTTTGCGTTGAAAGTGATTCAGTTCTTTAAATAGTCATCGTTTTAGAAACGTAAAAAGATTATTTCTTTTTCATTCCATACAAATGATTCTATTTTCTTGGGGATTCCAAATTTTCTATTTCTATATTTCTTAAATAAATAAAATTAAATGCCTGGAAAATCCGTTTGTTATTTCTTGGAATTTTAATCAGATTTCCTTTTACAAAATTAACCGTGAATAATTTCCTTCTTGTTTGAGGGATTACAAGGATATTTCGATTCTTTATGAATTTAAAATTTTTGATTCATGTAAAACTGTACTGTATTAGTTTCTAGCTTATTTGCAGCAGTTGAAATAATCGAGAATTCTTTCATCAAATTTAGATCATATTTTTAAATTATACTAGATTGAAATAGCTGAAAGTTTTAAGAAATAGGCTTGATTATTATGTTTTTTTAAACATAACAAAAGGTGTTTTTTTCTGATGCTCTTAAAAATTTTTATTTAATTAAATTTCATAATCTTTTTTATTATTATTTATAAAGCATTATCTTTAAACTCTCGCGAGTAGCGAACTTTAAGAATTTATAATCTTTTGTATTGAGCAGCGGCAGAAAATGATTTAAAACAAAACTAATTCTAAAGAATAAAATTTAAACATGCTATATTTTCATAAAATATCTTTCATATTTGAAAAAGTTAATCTACAGTACTATTGAAAGCAACATCATTGTAAGAACCAATACGATCAAGATCTATTCCATATTACGCTAAGAAAAATTCAACACATATGATTAATTCCGTTTATTCAATTTAAAAAAAATAATTTAACAATTGTAATGGATCATTTTAAATAATTAAAGAAAAACATCGCTTTTGTTCAAAATATTTTAATTTCCTTTAATTAATTTAAATGAAATTTAGTTTGTAGATTTCACACCAAATTTGGAAATTTCACTCGACTGTGTTAGATATCTCCATCGACAGTTAGGCTGCCTATCAGCGTGTATGCAAAGGCTGTAGCTAAAAACCATAAATAACTATATGGATTAAATTAATTATAAAATAATAGATTTGTACATTTGTATTAAATTTTGAAATGAATCCGTCACATTGCGAAATAATTGATAATTTATAAATGCGATGAAGTATGAAAGGAGTATGGCGATGGAATGAACCATGTGACAAATAAATTTCGTTTTTGCATATTAACGATTGATACATTCTAAAGCAGTTGTAATAAAAAAAACACGATAAAGTATAAATACGAATACAAAATATTTCTTCGGAGATATAAAAAATATTTCTTTGAGTTATTTTAATATATCCGTAAATAGCTGCTGCAAGACCTTAATGCACTGTAAACAATTCTTTAGGTACCCTCCATAGCCAATTAGAATTATAAATCCCTACAATAAGTATCGTAATAAAATACCTGTATCTAAATTTTACATTTAATAGGTCATTCTCAATAAAGATCCTAGTTTTCTTTCAAATCCTAGTATACAAAAGGAAAATATTTATCTTCGTATTAATTCAAAAAAATTTCTTTAGTTACAGACGACAACAGATTTTGAAATTATTTGCATCAAATTCAAAATAATTTATACTTCTAAGTACTTTCATTTTTATTTAAAAAGCTGGTATGATTAATGTTAAGATGTTGAATATGAATTAAACGTAAGCAATAAATATTTAATTTGTCTCATGCTTAGATCATTTGAAGTCTCGTTTCTAAAGCACATCAAGACTACGTTATTACGTTACGTTATTAATAGATCGCGAAAGAAATTCTTTGTCACTGATTAATTCGCATGCCTCTACAAGCAAATAATTATGTTTCAATATTTCTAGATTTCGGTTTAAAAGAATGACTAGTACAATTTAAACTTATTTTGACAATCTAAGGACACCATTATCTTAAAAAAATGAATTATGACTTTGAGCTTAAAGTTAATGTTACAGGAGGTGCTCAAATGAAAAGGTACGAAACGACACTGTGGGTATAAATGAAGACTTTATTCAAAGTATACATCATAGGCCGGAGCACAACGATCCCATTGATTAAAGATTCCTTCTTCCCAGAATTCCTGTGGCCGTGACGAGACTCAATCCTTCACATCGTTCTTGAGTTCGCCGTCCGAGTTGAAACGCTTCCCTTTCAGGTGTTTTATTAGGGGACCAAACACATGAAAATCGCAGGGTGACATGTTTAGACTGTAGGGTGGATGATCGAGCTCCTCCCACTTGAACTTAGCCAGTTCCACGCGTGTGACCTTGGGGACATGTGGGCAATAATTATCATGGAGCAGAACCACATCCTCTGTGAGTAACTCCGGTCTTTTGTTTTTGATAGACCTGCGTAGTCTTCTGAATGTCTCTTCGGAGTTAATGTGAATACCATCCAGTCTTCACATGCACTTCCACGTCAGTTAGACGGCGCATCTTATCTGCGCATGTTTCAATCTACGTTGGAGACTCCAATCGCATCCCTTGATGCCTCGCTACGTTCTCCCATACTGGCGCAGGCAAATATGTTAAAGGTCACGTTGTTACGACGTTTCGTACCTTTTCATTTGAACATACCTTGCAAAGCATAATCGATTGAAATTAAAATAAAACTTCGGCAAAATTTTATTATTATATGTATATTTAATCATGCGACTCGATAATCACATATTAAATAATTTACCCCTAGCTGCTCATCCTGATAAATCCTGTCGATACTGCTACGTTCAGTGGTGGCGGGGTGGTCGGCTGTACGCAAGAAGAAGAAGAAGTTGCTCATCCTGCGACTTCCACGAGTTGGTAATTAGTTCATTTTCTACTGTATCCTGTGTTTTTCGCGGTTTGAGTTTATTTTTACGATTACAGGTTTTTATTGTATTATATTATTGTCGTGCAACAAATAGTATCAGTTTTGCTTAATATATATATATATATATATATATATATATATATATATATATATATATATATAATGTGTGTGTATATAACCCTCTAGGGAGTAGACGCAACCTTGCCACCATCAAATTCTCCAATAGACTTCGCTGCAATAACTATAATCATATCACTACCAGACTTGTGCAAGTTAGCCCATCTTGAAGATTCATGATTTGCATTTCATCATCATTAGAAAAAAAAATGAATTCAAAATAGTTCGATTTCGAGCTTATAGTACTTTGAATGTTTCAAATAATTGGATTTTTTTTTTTGCCTTTAATACAGTAAAAATAATTTTTGTTCTTTTTTCCTTTAGAAAAATTTGCCAAACGTTATGCAACTCTGAATAACATTATTTCTAAATTACAGAACATTTCATTACATTTCAAATTATTTTTAAATCCTCATTTGCAGTTCATCTTGCGCTAAATATTTCAGTATCACCCTGAATCTTTTATTGTGAATGAAATGCATTAGTTCCAATATTTTCAGCAAAATTTCATTACGTTAATAAAAATTTAATTTGTTTAGTAGAATTTTTTTATCAGTCTTTAAACTAAAGAGGAAATTATATTCTCACTTAGGATATTTGAAATTCCTCGCTTATGAAAAGAAATTTTAAAATAATAAAAAAATATAAGTAAATTGTTACAATTCTAGCTAAATACCACGCTAAAAATTAAGTACTGACGTTTCAATCAAAAAATTGTAAACAAATTTTTGCTTCTGATACGAATTATTATTTTTTTTTTCGTCAAGAAACTAAGTAACAAATCACCTAAGATTCATCTACTCAATGAATCTAAAGAGTCAATGAGACCGTCAATGATGTAAATGTTACTTAAAATTTACGTCCTACTATTTAGAGAAGGGAACGAAAAAAGAGATTTCAAATTTGTAACCTAAATTCAAAGGCTAGGCTAAAAACATCGAGACTTTTAATGAAAGCGGCGAAATCAGATTTTTTTCGTGTTCATTGCAGGATTGGAGTTCGAACATTTAGGTTATGTTAGTTTATATTATTAAAATTCTAAGTGATGATTATTAGTGTAGATTATAATTAAAAAATTAGTATAATTTAAAAGTAAATTTAAAAAATTAGAATAATTAAAAACAAAATAAAAAAATATTCAATTTCGTTTTCAGATTAATAATATTGCATATTATCACAAATCATTGAAAAATTTGAATCAAATATGTAGAATTCTGATTCACAAGAATCTTAACAAAATGAAAAGTTCTAAATATCTCATTTTCTTTAAGACATTATAAATATGACAGAAAGTTTTATTTCGCAACACTAAAATTCTATAATTGACAATTAGCCCTTTTCAAGCCCATCTTATATTTCATTCAACTGAACATTTCCTAGTACAAGGAAACTGCTACCACGTTATAAATCGGATTTCATCAGCCACTGCTTATATGTGCAATCATTGAGGATTATTGCGAGGGAATAATTTATCACATTTTCGTTGCAGCCGTATTATTAAAACTGAACAATCCTGCGGGCCGTATTAATTTGTCGATGAATGTATACTCGAGTTATAAACTCTAAATATATTCAGAAATTCCTTTAAAACTTTGCTACTTCCTGAAATATAAGTGTGTAAACATTTAATCCCCTAGCATTTGGCAATTATAATTTAAACTATCGATCAAAGGATGGAAATCCTAGGATTTTAACAATTTTGTGCATTGCAATTCTGTTTTGTCAATTTCACAAGTATCTGCTTAGTAAAATTGTTCTGAAGTTGATGATTACTTTTTCGATAAAATGAAATTTGATAAATGGCCTTTTTACAGTAAGTTTCTGTATTTTTTTTTCATTATTATAATAATAATTAATTACACCATTTACTGGTATTACTCCTGAATACAATTAAAAGTAATTACAAATTAATTCAGAATACAATTAAAATTTGTACTACCATATTTGCTGCAATATTGAATGAAAATAAGTTGAATTGTTGCTTAATTTTTAATTAGAAACCTAATTAAAATTTTGAAAACTCTTAATTTTTGTTCAAGTTTTTCTAAAACTAAATACGAATTTATTACCCAAGAAATAGCTAAGTGCAGAATTTAGTAGTTCTAGATCCAATGACCTGAACTATAAAGCATTTTGAATGAGTTTTTTTTTTCAAGTATATCGATCGCATCATGCAATTTGTAAAGCAGATATAAATTATTAAATTAAAAACCTATTACTTAAAATTATTTATTTTGAAGACAGTTCTAGCCATAACAAAGCTTCATTTCAGCATTTTTCATATAACTTACAACGTAGGTGATCTTATTACAGACAGAACTTTATTTAAGAATTTAACTAAACAGCTTCACGGCAAAAGATGAAGGAACGCTTCTCTTTAAATTAAAAGTTGAAATTTATGCACTCTAGCGACATTTAGGGCTGCGATGAAGAACTCTTTAACTCTTCCTTATCATTATATCAAATAAAGAAGAAAAAACCACATTATAGTCTTTTGTCTCCTTGCGTAAAGTGTAAACGAGATCTGTTTCAGTTTCCAAAGGGTTCCTTTGTTAACTATTGCGATAATTGTCACGAAATTGTTTGGAGGGTAGCCCTAATTCCAGCACAGTATTTACTTCAAGTCCCAGATGATGACGTAAAGTCGAAGTACTTTTACTTTTAATTGTAGTTAATTAAAATTTAAAAAATGTGCAACTGGATTTTTTAACATTTAATGGTGTGTGATAAATTCATTTGCAATGTTCTTAGTATTAATTGTAGTTAATTAAAATTCAAAAAATGTGCAACTGGATTTTTTAACATTTAATGGGGTGCTCTAAAACTAAATTAGCATATATTACCCAAGAAGTAGCTAAGTCCAATTTAGTAACTATAGATGCAATGACCTGAGCTCTAAAGCATTTTGAATGATTATTTTAGCATGCATATTGCATCATGCAATTTACGTGCTAAAAGAGAACCTGTATAAATTATTCCGATAAAATCTATTACTTAAAATTATTTATTTTGAAGACAGCCTTTTCCAGAAGAAAGCCATTCCCAGAGAAAAGCTTTTTTTTTAGTATTTTTCATATAACCTAAGTGCTCTTATTATGGGTAGAACTTTATTCAAGAGTTTAACTAAACCGCTTCACGACAAAAGATGAAGGAATGCTTCTCTTTAAATTAAAGGTTGAAGTTTACTGACGATATTTAGGGATGCGATGAATGACTTATTTTTCATCTTAGAAAATAAGTAAAAAAAATCCTATAATCTTTTGTTACCTTGCATAATGTGTAAACGAGATCTGTTTCAGTTTCCATGGGATTCCTTTGCTAACGACTGTTGCAATTGTCCCGAAATACTTTGGATGGTAACCCTAATTCCAGCACAGTATTTACACAGTCCCAGAAGATGACGTAAAGTCGAAGTACTTTCATTATTAATTGTAGTTAATTAAAATTTTAAAAAAATGTGCAACTGGATTTTTTAACATTTAATGCTGTATGCTTATTTCATTTGCAATATTCTTAGTATTAATTGTAGTTAATAAAAATTCAAAAAATGTGCAACTGGATTTTTTAACATTTAATGATGTGTGCTAAATTCATTTGCAATTTTCTTAGTATTAAAATATTATTTTCGAAAAAATTCTGAATTTTGGTTATTAGTTTCCATTAAAATAATTATTCGATTACTATTATAAAACGTATTGATTTTGAATTTTTGCAAGAAGTTGTCGTAATTAGGGTTGCGTGTATTTGTTGTGACTCCAATTATTGTGACGTTTCAGAAAAATAATTTTATTTACATTTTAACTAAAAAAATTAAACATTTGATTTTTACTACGAGCTACTCCGAGATAGTGCGCGTGAGAGTTCCGAAGAGGAGAAGAGAGAATAGCCTTTTTAGAAGCATACCCGGATGATGAGCGGAGCGGTAATTAAGTCACACACAGCTATGACAGAACCTGTAGTTTATAGATATCTGATATGATTTATATGATTTATGATAGATACATATTTACGATAGGTCTATATGATTTATAATAGGCATTCACTAAAACGTGATAAATATGTGTATATTAATGTTAAATATTGTTACCTTCTTATTTTATTTAATTTTTTTAAATATTGCATTTCCTTAGTTAAATATAAATTTCTTTTTCTTTTATTACGGAATAGGGAAAATATAGCTAATTGAACATAACCTTGGGGTTTTGAAGTTTGAAATTTAAATATAAATTCTTTTTTTGTCACGTTCCCTTAAAGTAAATGAGCGTCTGTAGAAAGTATTATTTCAAATTTTTGCAGCTAGCTGGAAGTTATAAATAAACATTAAAATCTTTTTTTTTAATTTTACTGGATTAGGAGTATTATTTGAAATAATTTATTGACATGTAGCAGGTTGCTATTTGTAAAAAAGTTTCAAAAATTAAATTCTTATATTTCAGTTTAATTAAATTTAATTAAAGTAAAATAACTAAGTTTATCTTTAATTTAAGTAAAACGCATATAGTAATTTAATTAAGTATCTTCGTATATCTTGAACATTTAATCACCCTCGTGCACTATCAAATTTTACTGAAAGTACTTCAATTCTCGAAAACCAAATAAAAACTAAAACTCTCTGAGAAAGGTCATTTGTAGGATACTTTTCTGGAACTTAAGAATCAGAGATCTATCATCTAGGGAAAAAAACAACCAAAAAAAAGGAACAAAAATGGAAGATTTTACAAATGAGTTTCGTGATGAAATTTTAAATGATTGCTCGGTTAAAAACATTTCACGCAACTGTTCTAACTTCAGTGTCAGTTTATTTCAAAGAAATCATCATAAAGGGCAAAACATTAATCTGTTTCTCTTTTCAGTAAGGATATTACTGAGGTTCTCTAAGATGTTTTGAGTTGAAACTATTTCTTTGAGTAATTTCCAGTTATTGTAAAATCGTGAGAAGAATATGCTTTAAGAGATCGATTTTCTTTTTCCCAAATATGTTTTAAAATATATTTTATCAACAAAAAGTAGGTCAGTTATCCACTTTCACGATCCTATAAGAATGAAACTTGTATTTGATTATAAAAATTGCTATTCTTTCTATTTGTTTCAGCTTATATTTTTAGATTGCGATAGCATGCAGTATGCCTCAAAAATACAGAATAAGCGTACATATCCTTAATTATAGCAGATATGTATTTCCACATGCAAAGTTTCATTAAATAAGTACCTAAATGTATGGAAATTTTTAAATTTAGTAAGGTGCCTATAATAAAAAGTAGAAAATGAAATTTTTATAATGAAAATATTGTGAAAAATTGTAAATAAATAAAATGTTGATATTACACTCATATTTAAGAACGTAAAGTTTGATATTTGTCTACAAAAATTTCTGAGATAATAAAAAGCATATTGACTTAGACCGTTTTATTTGTACTTCTGATATGTTTAATTGAATCTTTCGTTATGATTTTCATAGATAATATTCATATTACAAAAAGATTATATTTAAAAGGTTACAATTAGAAAATAACGTCGGCAAGGATCTACAGAGCATGTATTGCAAAAGACAATTAATTCCCAAGTCTTTCACTATGTATTGGGATACCCCATAAGTTTCTTTCTTATTTCTAACATGAAATGAACACACAATATTTACTGTTTAAGATTTTATTTATTTAGTTATATAAAGAACCTTTTTGCTCTATTACCTTCTTCCATCTTTCAGGAAGTCTCATGATTCCTTTTTTGAAAAATTGTTGTGCTTTCGACAAGATATAATTATGCAGGTGTCTTTCATTTCGCTGATAGATTTAAAGCACATATTGCAAAGAGAATTTTTTAAGGACAAAAAGAACTAATAATAAGATGGAACGAGATCTAGAAAGTATGCAGGATGCGGTAAAGCAACTCAATCAAACTGTAAGAATTTCTCTCTTACAACTAATGCAATATGTGTCTCGCTTTGTCATGATGAAAAACAACACCTCGTCGCTTTTTTTATACGGTCGCTTTCAATCAACAAAGTTAATGCCAATATTTTGTTGAATTTATTATTTCACCTTGAACCTCGTAGTAAATTATGCCTTTCCGATCCCACCAAATAGAAAAAATAACTTTTTTGGGGGTGTAGTCAAGATTTTCGGTTGTAGAAGAGCTCTGGTGCAACTGAAATCAATGACATAGACTACTAATAAATAAGCCTGCGTGTTTACACAAGCATAGGCAAATAAGGCCATGCATAGCACGATAAGAAATAAACTTTTGGGACACCTTAATACATACTACTTAATGCAAGTTTAACATAGCTGAGACTCTCTTTTAAATGAATATTATTTAAAGTTTCAAAATTAGTCCAAATCCGTATTTCACTTTCTCTTGGGAATTATTATTTTTGCTTCATTTTGTCATTTCAAACTGCCCAAATGAAAAAAGAATAGAAAATAATCTTGACCTCCTTTTACTCGAGCTTTTCGTATTTGATTATAAATTATGAGAACATTTGTTCGAACCTTCGTTTTAAATAGGTTTATTATTTGAATGCACTTAAAGTGCCTCTATATACCTACCATCTAATATTTTTCTTGTTTTCTTCTGCTTTTTAATTCAAACATATTTATAGGTCGGGAGGTTGATCCCAAAAGCAGTGTATTTATTAAAATGAACTAAAATTTGAGTTTCACTACTTTTTCTTCAAACTGAAATATACTCTTATACAATATACTCTTTCCTCAAATCAAAATTTCATCATTACTGAAAATGAAATATTGAAAATTTAATTGAGATTAAAATTAAAGATGATTCATGATTGTCATATGATCAGTTAGTTTTTAAAAAATCATTATTAAAAAACATTTTTGCCCGGAAGTGCACTAAATTATTTTAAAGTATTCTTATATTTAAATTGTACATTAAAATTTCTTATTTGTACTGCTTTTATATAAAGTTTTAAAATTAGTCAATAAATACAGCTTTACCTCAAATAGAGCACTTATAAATCCTCTATATTAACTTTAAAGAAAAACTTTAAGAAAACTCTTTTTTTTTCTTAGAATAAAATTAGATTTAAATACTTAAAACTAATGCTTTATATAATTTATGCCTCAGCATAAACATCATAAAGCAAATCAGACATTTATAGATTTTGTCTCTTTACTGAACATCATTAAATGAACTTACTGTATTATGAGTAAAATAATGTAATAGGGAATAAATGAAACTTTATTACCTTTTATTGACATCAAAAATCTCTTGTGTATATATATAAGATGGGAGTTATACCTCATTGTTTTATTTTAGATAACGGTTTCTTTACCTCATTGTTTTATTTTAGAAAACGGTTTCTTTACCTCATTGTTTTATTTTAGAAAACGGTTTCTTTACCTCATTGTTT
>JAPMOR010019267.1:23294-56473 GCA_026543865.1 Argiope aurantia | reverse complement strand
ACGCAGGTCCATCAAGAACAAAAGACCGGGGCTACTCATGGAGAGTGTCGTTCTGCTTCATGATGACACGCGTCCACACGTCTCCAGGGTCACACACGCGGAACTGGCCAAGTTCAAGTGGGAGCAGCTCGACCATCCACCCTACAGTCTGGATATGTTGTTCTGCGATTTTCATGTGTTTGGTTCCCTGAAAAAACATTTGAAAGGGAAGCGCTTCAACTCGGACGGCGAACTCAAGGACGCTGTGAAAGACTAGTCTCGTCACGGCCACAGGATTTCTGGGAACAAGGAATCCTTCTACTCGTCAATCAATGGAATCTTTGAGCTCAGCCTATGGGGTATACTTTGAATAAAGTCTTCATTTATATCCACAGTGTCATTTTGTACCTTTTCATTTGAACACCTCTTGTAGCTACGTTACAGCTCACTTGATCTAAGCTTTAAGCGTACTCACATCTACAACCTATTCGACAGTCAATAATTTACTTGCCCCTTATTACTTTACGCAACAATATTATTTTCATCAATAGTACTTTTTTCAATAATATTCTCGATTATTATCTCAATTTCTTGAAATTACCCAGAATTACCTTGAAGTTACTCAGATTAAAAGTAAAAAGTTCTTTCTCAATAGACTCTATCAAGACTGTCTTTTCATTCGGTTTTATCTTCCTCTGAGACATTAGAAACACAGAATATTTAAATGATTCTGAAGTAGTGTTAACATCAAAGGCTATTATGAATTCTTATTTAACTGTAGGCTGAATGCGTAAGTTATTCTGGTGTTATCTCATTTCGTATTAAATGTTTGCTGCAAAAAATAAACTATAAAAAGGGGTGTGGTGTGGGGTAGGAAGAAAAAAAAATTTTTTTAATCTCGAATAATCGACTTTTTCTAGATTTTTTTTTCAAAATTAATGAAAGTTCATTAGAGATAAATTCATTAAAGTAAACAAAAGTACAGCTTAAGAATACTGATGTCGTTATATTAAAAGATTAATGCAGTAAATAAAATATGAAAGTTGGAATGAAATTCCAAGCATTTCTTGCGTATATGTATCTGCCAAATAATATAAATAACTTCGAAAGAATGAACTTTAAGGAATTACAGTTGTATCTTCCGCCGAATTAAGGGAACTGGTTTTTCATGTTAGATTACCAATTTCTTTAAGTACAAGAAATCACAATTAAGACTATAATTAAAGAAGAAGTATATTTTTCGTTCTCAAATTCATTCACTATATGAGTCCAAGTATGATTTTGTGCAATGCCTCATGTCTCACCTTTTCTTGGTTCCTCACACATGATGCAAAACCGCATAGACTTATTGTTATTGTTCCTTTTTTTAAATAGCCTTTGATATCTTTAACGATTTTTAGTGGTTTTATTTATTTATTACTTTTTGTGAGCCCCAATTCCCAATTATGGAAACTATTCATTGATTATAACTCATTTTATTATTCCTTAGTTTAGGAGGGCCGCGGTGGCCTGGTGGTAAGGACTCGGCTTCTGAACCGGAGGGCTTCAGGTTCGAGACTCGATTCCACGGAAGAACCGTCGTGTAAGGAGGTCTGTTGCACGTTAAATCCATCCTGACCAAACATCCTTCCGCTGGTGTGATGTCGTATGGAGAGGGGGGTGCCAGCTCAGGTGTCGTCCTCGTCATCTGACCGCGGTTCAAAGTTACGAGGTCCGTCCCAAAATAACCCAAGTGTTGCTTCAAACGGGACGTTAAAGTAACTAAACCAAATCAAACCTTAGTTTAGGAAAATAGATCCACGAATCGAAACAGCCCAATTTTGACAATTTCTTGTGATTTAGCCAAAGTAATTTTTATAGAACGATAAAAAAAGCTGATCTAACTTCATTTTTATCTTTTTAAAAAAACTGTTATTGTAAATTATCAGACATGTTTCCTCTTTGATAATTTACGTTTCAAGACATGTTTCCTCTTTGATATAATAATATATTATATTACTTACTTTAAAATAGCGTAAGGACATCAGTTTTTGTTAAAATATTTAATTAATGATATTTAAATGGCTACACTTATTTTTTTCAATATAGTGTTTACTCCAAAAAAAACACACACACGATTGCATTAAATATGTTTTCATTGTTGCAACAAAAGTTGTCTATTTCATGGATCAAATATATAAAAGAAGAGAAAATATGCTAGCAATCCAATCTAAGCGATGATTAACTAACGGAAACTCTCTGTATAGGATGTTTTTAGTTTCAGAATATTTGCATTTTTTTCAGAATATTTGCATTTCAGAATATTTGCAAGTTTTTGAAAGCAGCTGAATGAATTAAATAATAAGTTTTGAAAAGTTTGTGAAGGCAAACATTACAATTTTATAATTTTGATAGAAATAGATAGATATGACCCGAAATAATAATAATTATAACATATAATTCACCCGTATCATTCCTTTGTTTAAAAAAATTTTTCAACTTACAAAACTGATTTCAATTGCATTGTCAAAAATTCATCTTACAAGAAATAATGAAATTTGTATCAGATTAGAATAATAAAATATTTGAACTAAAATACCTAAAACTTCCTTCGAGATCTTGATAGAACACGTGTTAGCTAATTTTAAAAATATGTGCACTTTTTCTTTTTACACAACACTATTTTCATTTAAAGATTTTTCCCCTGAGCTTTCAGTTGAAAAAAAAATGATGAGATGTAACATAAATTAATACTATGCTGGCTAAGAATTATTCTTAAGATTTCGAATCCGTTGTTTCCTTTCTAAGCTACATATTCTTTTGTGTCAGATGCATGTTATTGCTATTATTATTTTGTCATAGTATATTATTTAATTTAATATTGTATAATTCTAATTAATATTAATACTTTGTGGATGTGTTTTCATTTCTTTTTGTTTCCCTGTTCATATATGAACGTACTTATGAATCAATACTAATTAAGTACTTAATTCCATGCTATATGTTTTCATGTATATTATGTATCATACATGTTTATGTGAATGTCACTATATATGTGTCTTGCATTCATTGGAGTAGATAAAACTAGCACCGATTAAATAAATAAATAATATTAATTTTTAATAGCAATTAAATGGAAGTTGAATTTAAAATTCTGTTTTCGACAAATTTAATAAAATGTTTTAATTAAAATTCTTTTTGCTTATAAATATATGAATATCTGGAAGAAAACAGAAGTGTGAGAAATTTCCCTTCCCCCAGATATAAAACCTTACGAAAATGCGAAATGTTGAAAAAGTGTTAACTGTGAGGTAAAAGTTGAAAACAACACAGTGGACGAAATAAAAGCATGACACTGAAATCAAACATTTGCTTGTCCAGCGGAACATTTATTGTTATAAATTATCAAAATTTATTCAATGATATATTTACAAGTAATATGATACAAACTGTGAAAACATCCCAAGAAAAGCTGAAAAAGCTGGAATGTAAGGATGGCATAGTGCATGAGAGAGACAGAGAGAAAAAGAGAAATCAATACAGCCTTCCAAAAATATGGGTGGACCTTAACAACATCCCTCCAACGAAGCGAGGCAACCTGTTTGATTAAACTGTCAAATTAACTGACAATTTTTAAGTCATCCTCAAATTTTGGCTTTCACAGTGATACACTCGTTGAGGGCAATAGTAGTAAGGGATTGTCGCTTCAAGAACGAGATTGTGGAGCAGTATTTCAATACATTTTGGGAAAAAAAAAATGATATTTTCATGATATAATTATGAGAAAATAACTTCAGTTTTAAAATCTTTAGGTCGGAGGTTTAATTTTAAATCGTCGAGTAAGCAATTAAATATGCAAAAACTTTTATCAACTCTATCATTAATAAAAAAACAATCGAATTTTTATATTTATAAGAAACAAAATATATTTTTGAAAATTTTAAACAAAATATAAGCTCGTATAAAAGCTACTTTATATATAATTTAATGAATGATATTAAAGCAATTTCTCTATAAAACAGTAACAATATAATGAAATATAAATACCATTTTAATAAACCGTATTAATTAAATGTAATTTCCTTAAAATATTTTTAATAAATCTTCATTGTTTCAATAGACGATTTCTATGTACATAAATATACTATGTTTATTTAATGATAAATATATTTTCATAATTATTTATTAATATACTCTATATATTCACATATTTATACGCTGATATATATATATATATATATTCAAACTTAGAATGATCAAACGCTTCACAGACAGATTGTGGCATTCTAGACATTAAGAATAATACATTTTGACGGAAATGCGAAAATAAAATAACAACTTTTTTTAAAGCATTACATATATTTACAATAATTAATTACTTTCTTTAAATGCAATTATCACTTTTAAAAAAATTATTAACTAAAATAATAAGTAGAAAAGTGAATAAAATACACGTATCCAAGTACTTTTAAATAGTGCAACACAAATCAAAAATCTCTCAATTTTCCATTAACTTAATTAACATTTTTTTCGCAATGCATCATAATTGTTAATTTTTAGAAATAAATTGTTATTCATAATTTTTAGAAATAAATTGTTATTCATAATTTTCATGGATAATTTATGTGTCCTAAAAATTTTCCCAAAATTTGAATTTAA
Organism: Argiope aurantia; assembly: GCA_026543865.1. Classification (NCBI taxonomy): domain Eukaryota; kingdom Metazoa; phylum Arthropoda; class Arachnida; order Araneae; family Araneidae; genus Argiope; species Argiope aurantia. The sequence continues at coordinate 51,856 of JAPMOR010019267.1, read as the reverse complement.
GTTTTTAACAATTATAATAAAATTAGCGGTGTTGAATGAATTAAGAAGTGTTATTATTATTAAATTATTTATATTACAACAAAGATTATCTTAATATTTTTATTAATAGATAAATAAAAAGATTTGCTGTATAAGCTTATAAGTCAATAAATTTTTGATAATTATGAATTTGAAACGTTGTGGACGGATAATCAAAAACAATAATTCTTTATGAAAATAATTAATTCTGTAATTCAATTTCAACAAGACTTTTTGTTTTACTGCAATTATTGTTTGTAATAATTTAAATTTTCTTTAGAGATTGTGGTTTAAACTGAAACATTTAATAGATATCTTTACCGAGACGATAAAATTATTTAACGAACTACATACATAGCAATTCGTATTACTGGTCAGTTTTTTTTTTTTTTGCAGAATGATGTTTTAAATAAAGTTTACATTGTTTAATAGCATTTTATTATTTATACTAATATTTTATTTTTCAAATAAATACCCTAAAGTACATCAACTTGCCAAAAGAAGTTAATTGCTTTCCAAACCATTATGTTTCATACCTACCAAGTATCTTTTAATTCGTCACTATGACGTACAAAACACGTTTTCCAGCAAATGGAAAGGTACATGTAACGAATACGGAACGCTTTTAAAATTCGTTGATTTCATTGATTAATCAAACTTTAAGCAAAACTATATTCTGTTAAACTTTTCATAATCCCTCTTAAAAGTTTTTGACAATTTTTGATGAAAATTTTATTTATGAAATAAATAATTATTTTTGAATAAAATTAGTAATTTAAACTAATAAATTGGTGTACACAAATAACTGATAATTTATTATTTTTAATTAATTAATTCTATACTAAACAATCATTTTTAAATAAAAATATAAATTTCAATATAAATGATTTTTGTAAGTTTTTAATGATTTAAAATGTTTTTAATTTATTATTAGATAAAAAATAATCTAGTATTTCATTATTCATATGAATTATTGATTGATTAAAATGTCAATTGTCATTGATGAAATGCGACCAAAGAATAAATTAGTTTTAAAATAAAAATATACTACGCTTCATCAGCTAGATTTATCACATAACACGAATAATTAACTTTTTAATAGAAAATTGTATTTCTTTATAACATCATTTTGCTCCTGCACTAAGGTTAAGCTTTTTATTCATTCAATTTATCCATTTATATTATTCACTTTATTGCTAGAAGTATTATTTTACTTAATAACATCACATTTATAAAGCACTAAGGTTATATATATGTAGATTACAAATATGTCAGTTAGCATATTTATATTAAATTTGAAGAGGAAGACGAAAAACGAGCAGACTACTACAACGTATGCTGGATAACATTTTATAGCACTTATAGCAGATGTATTTTTTAAAACTTGCATTAATAATAAGTGGGAAACTCTATATGCTACGCATTTATTTAGATTAGAGTTCTCAAATAATAATATATTTAACTTTTAATGATAATATAACCATTTTAATAATCGATAAAGAGCAACTGGTTTATATTTAATTCTCTAGATTTAAAAATATAATTCTCAAAAGTAATTGGCGAGTATATATGAGAAAAGCCAAGAGCCTCATACTCACCTCCACTAGGATTTTAGCTGCATCACTGACTATAATATTCTAAGTGGTAATTTTCCGTGATTCGGAACTCAAGCAAAATCTGCCAAATCCTAGCAAAACGTCGTCAAATTTTAGAGAGAGTGATGAATATTGGCTCCAAAACAGAATAATACCAATATTTCATCTTGGCAACGATTAAGCTTTTGTTAATGGAAAAATATCTAATCAGTATCTAAATCAGATTATACAGTGTCCTGGGGAAATAATATTTCATTTCCCAAGTATTTGGAGATTATAACTTCCCATTCAGATACCACTTCATTCACTAAGTTTTCCTAACTGAATTTCTTTCCTATCATCTTTGTCTTAATTTCATCTTTGATTTTAATAACACACAATTTCTTTCAAAATATGACTAACAATTAATAAATCTTTCTACTATATCGTACAGATAGGATATCCAGAAGTTCATTGGATTGTCTGATAATCTCTAATCAATCCAAGATGCATCCACCGTTGAAATGTACTTCACGGATTTATTTTTCAAAAAATTTAAATAATTCAATTTAATACACTTTTAGATTTTAAGACTGCATCATTTAGCATGAAAATCTGCTCCATTTCTCTGAAGAGATGTGCCCTTCAAGTTGCCCGCGTTCGGTCGAGGGATTGTGGTCAAAAGTCCAGTGCAGTAGTTAAACACAATGACTCTTTTTTTTAATAATTATTTTGTTACTCTAATCTGTATGGCAGAATTGAAAGTGGCATGTTTACAGGTGATGCAAAATATTCGGCCAGAAGCTGCTGTTGAAGGACGTTTGGCAGCAATAATTACCATTGGACAAGAAGAGACGGTTAAGTAATATTGAGGCAGCAGTGGAGGATCATAACATTGGCTGGCAGAAAACGTAGTAGCAATAGTATTCATAATTCTAATAATGGACTAGCTGGCAGAAAGACTCGGCGGCGAATTTTACATGCAGCAAACTGATCATGTCGAGAAGAGTGGTGAATCGAAATGAATGTTGGCAGGAAAATTAAACCGAGTCCGATTAATTATCTGTAGGTAAGAACAACAGTGTTGAGAGTCATTCGTATCATACCTTCGAGAAGAAAACACTGAATGACTGGACAAAACGGTTGCCACGCGGAGTGGTAACAGAGTAGTTTGATGAAAATTATTTGCACAACTTTGAGCTCTTAATAAGTAAGCAGCACTGAACATCATACATTTTCTTCTGATTAAAAATCAAACACAGAAAGCTCATGAGTGACAGAGCATTTGTTGTTGGTGTTGCTATCTTTTTTGAAACAAAGGATCTGGCGCCTTTTTTTTCCCTCTCTCTCTTTTTACTTTCAACGCCACGCTGACGTTCTTATTTATTACAACAAATGCTTATGATCATTTTGTTACAATTTTTTTTAAAGCAACTTTTTGGAATTTTTAGTATACTTTAATATATTAGTTAAATCATTCTCTAGTATGAAAACTATTGGATGTTTGTTTTTTTTTGTTGCAAGAAAGCTACAGAAGTAAATGAAATGAGTGCAATAGCAACTAATTTGATTACATTGATTGTAACCAATAAGTCAATTCATTAAATAATTTTAGAATAAGCATTCTTTAACATTATTTTTTATACGCAGTAATTTTATTGGAATTTGAGTTTGTGTACACTCAATTAGCTGCTTACTCGAAGTAAAATGTTCGCCTACTTTTAAAAGAAACATTACAGATCTTTAAATTACAATTTTCTCCTCAATCATAGTGCTGCTTTCTTGTAACATTAAATATTCAAAGGAATTTAAATGATACTTTACAATTAAATAATATTTCCACACACACACACAAAAAAAAAAACACCCTAATATTTCCACAAAGCGTGCCTTGCATTTGATCGTGATTTTCTGAACAAAAATAAAAAGCGAAAGGGCCTTTGTTTCAAAAAAAAAGAATACAGTTTTCGTTACATCTTTCTTAAGAAATATACAGAAATCTAGCTTATTAGAAATGTGAATTAAGAAGCTGGATGATAACTAAGAAATCTCCGAGAGAAAAACCAACAGTAATAACTGAGAAAGGCACATCACAACTGAAATCTTTTTTATAGGAGTCTTGCAGTGCTTCTCCTATTTGGTAACGTGACTTCGCTGCAGTTAAAGTTACAACTTTCGATACAGATCCAAGCTTTTGGAATTTGCACCGGGCCACTAGATAGTAAATAACAGAATTCTCCAATAGCCTAGAGGATTTCAGATTGGCTTTCAGGGTGTTTGATAAATCGTAGAAAAAGCAGATTTTTTGCACACGAAACAAGGGTCTATTTTACATGTTCAAAGACCGGAAAGATAGGTATACAGTCAACTTTTCTACAAAATTCACTTCTTTAGAAATAGCTTTTGTTCGTTCGTTTAAATCTAATTACAGATCACAGAATTTTTCTGTGTTTAAAAACAGCACAGGATTAGTAATTAAATTTTGGTGTAGTAAATTTATTGAAATGCTATTCTCAATTGTATTTCAAAAAACTGACATCAAAAAATATACGCTAATTTTCTGTCGTATAAATAAAATTTTACGTAGAAATTGACAAAATAATTTCAATACAAACAATTAAAACTAGTAATTAGAGGTTCAGAAATTTTGGTCTCTAATTTAATGTTTTAATTGGAATATATACAGTGAGTATAAAAAATGTGATTTTTATTATTATTTTTTCCAGCACATAAATTTCGTGAATGTTGTCGTGATATGTAATTTTTGTAAAATAAATTTTTTAATACTTTTTGATTTTTAAAAGTGAAAATAAAAATTTCACTTCTGTCTTTGGAATTGTAAATAAGACGATACAGAAAAGTTGACTGTATCCTTCATAAAATGTATTAGCACGACACTTTATTTATTAATATTATAATTTTTTGAAACCTGAAAAGCTCTATGTGATAATGCAGTAAGTCACTAAGGACTATTATTTAATAGATGCAGTGAGTGACAAGTTATCTGTTGAGTGTGCAATGCCACTGTTTAAAAAAAAGCTTATTTCAAACTTTATAAAACAACAGCAAATTGTTTACCATATAATATCAGTTTGTGTAAATTCTTCACAGAAATAAATTTAGATAGCTAATGCTGAAGTAATAAACTTCTTACAAATTTAACTGTTTACAATTATTATTTTTTGAGGATAGTATATACAGGACTGTATTGAAAATGGTTTGTTTTGGGAAATCGTATTAACAAATATTAAAAATTATGAAATCTTTTACAAAATAAAGTGAATTATAACAAGATGACATTCTGCGATTGACAAAAATTCAAAAGTTGATTTACTTCATGTACAATGGTTAAAAAACAATACAAGCATCTGTTGATTTTCACTGTTTAAAAAAAAATATAAATTTTAAGCTGATTTACTCGAAAAGGAGGATCAAAAAATGGTGCGTAGGGGCGAATGAAAAGCTATGCTTATTTTATTTATTTATTTTTTGTTTAGAATTGAATGTTTAGAAGCCCTTTGTATAAATACTTTTGTCTGTTGAACATGATGTAAAACTTCCTAAGCAACAAACGAATAACCTATTCAGATTTTATGTGAACTATCTTTTCAGCTTTACACCCTGTAGGATCAACTTCAAGTGTGCACTGCAAAGAGTAAATGTTAACAGGCTCTGTTATTCACGAAAAGTGAGTTTCCAAGGAAAAGAGCGATTTATACATAAATGCTTCTCTTCATATACTCTAGCGTCGGCTCTTTTCAGCACTCGGATTACCGCAATAACTTTTTTTTTATCAACCTTTATAAACATCTATAAACGATCTTAGAAAATTTAACAAGTAACAAATGGCAGATTGTAGAGACTTTTTCTTCATTTTTTTTATACACAACTCAGTGGCAACACATAATTTATCTTTTGCATTATTTAAAATAGGCAGAAAATAAAATTCTTCCCAAAACTTCCGAGTACTGATTTTTTGCTGGTTATTTATTTATTTATTGTTTTTTAGAAACGCACTCGTTCTGAGCTTCGAAGCAACCAAATGATATATAATATTTCTGTTTTTGTTGTTGCGGCGTTGCGTTTATTATTCTTCGGGTATACATTTTCTTGTGAAAAAAATACATTAAGTAAAATAATCTATCTGAAACTGAAAACCCGTCCGCCTCCTTAAACTAAGCACATCAACCACGTGCGCTGCTACCGAAGTCTGCGGAAAGGATATAAAAATATAGGCCTGAAGCAGTTATACTTAACGTTCACCAACAAGCACTTTTCTAAACAGAGCAAACTTTTTTGTTGTTATATTTGATTAAATTATTATTTATAGCTGTCCATATCGCATATTATTAAGTATTTATTTTCTGTTTTTTTATTTTTATTTTATCACACGTCGGTCGATCTGCTGGTCACACTGGGCGATCGTGAGTGGATCACGACTTTGTGACCATTTTTTGTCATGTGACCGTCACTCTCCACGACGACGGCAGTCTGCTGCTGGCACGGCTCTCCGATCCTACCCTTGTATCGCCTCCAGGCTGTCTGTATAACACGCGCAGCGTATATCTCGCGCTGTCTATAAAACGTGCTGCTGATGGGTTTGTAACCTTCCCTCTCTTTGGGCACCACCACCTCGAGTTCTGCCGTCTCTTCGATCTGGTGGCCCTTCCTGGCGAAGAAGTCTTTCGTCAGCGCATCCAGAATGTCCACGCAGAAGACGAGGTCGTTCTCACATATAGGAATATCCATACTAATAATTTTGTACTTGTTCGGCTTGGGTATTTGTAGCGGTTCTTCGAGAGTGTCCAAGAAGGTGCTGAGAGCCGAATACCTGATAAATTGAGTTCCATCCGGATCAAAGTTCTGCCAAATCTCGTAGTACATATCGTAGTCGTCGTCAGTCAAGCCCTCCTGAACGTCCTCAGTGGCCTGACTGTAATTCTCTAAGATGACGGCAATGTACATGTTTATGATGATTAGAAAGCTAATAATGAGGTATGAAACTAGGTAAGCTACTGCAATGTTTCTGCTGCCACAGTTTCCGGTGTTGCCGTTACCACAATCCTCCCCCGCATTGCCTGAAGGCTTGTCACAGTCATCCTCTTCCATGATGGCGGCCAGCACGCCATCCCATCCAGCAGATGTCGACATCTGGAACAGCAGTATCATGGATTGACCGAACGTCTCGAAGTTGAAGTTCTGGTCCACCCCTGCGCGATGCTTAACGTTCATGAAGAAAGACATTCCGAATATAGCGTAGATGAACATGACGAGGAAAAGTAAAAGGCAAATATTGAAGAGGGCAGGAAGTGACATGGCGAGTGCGAAAAGCAATGTTCGAATACCTCTGGCACCTTTCACCAATCGCAGAACACGGCCTACTTTTACAACACGGACTACTCGAAGAAGAGTAGGAGAAACAAAATATTTTGCTATCAAGTCCTTGAGAACAATACCTGAAACAAAAGAAGAGAACAATTTTAGTTCAAAAGTCAGAAATAAAACTGATTTAAATGTTTAAACTGATAAAAATTTAACTGTTAAAAACTGTTTAACTGATAAACTGTTAAAAATTTAAACTGATTTAAATTTTTATTAATATGATCAACCACATTTTACAAAAATTCATAGACATTATTATTGATGATTATTCATTCAATCAATTTTGAATGGTCAATCACATTTTACAAAAATTCATAGACTTCATCACAGATCATTATTGATGCATTATTTTATACAATATAATTACCATAAAATCTGTAAATTTCAGACAGATAAGTTGATTAATTTAAATCATTGAAATTCTACAATGCCAAACAGCAAAAAAAAAGTATTGGATATTCTGCATACAAATAACATAATTCTTTAATTTTTGTAGCATTATTTTATTTTTAGTGTCATGTTAAAGAGGCCAAAGTGAACAAAATAAGTTATATTTACAGTAATTATTGAATTCAACTTTAATCATGCATGATAAATGAAAAAGAATTTTTCTATCATCTGAAAGTATCATAGAAAGCTTTTTATTGAATCTTTTCACACCAAAGTAGCAGTACGAAGAGAGGAGGATAAACTAGTTTTTATTATTATAACTGATTCTTTTTTTACCTTGAATTATTATATTTGATTATTTGTTTGCCTTGATGTATTTTAATTCAGGAACAACTTTCTATAACTTTGGAAAAACCCTGATCAATTTAAAGTGAAAGTTTGTAAACTGTTGTTGGAAGTAAAATAAACAATAGAAACAGTGATGGATTTTCGACTTGGTATAGTAGGCAACTGTCTTGAGCACGTAGGCTTAGCGGGGGCCTCAAATAGATGAATTAAAAATATTATAATAAAATCAACACAGTCGAGTATAATTAGTCATATCTTGACTAATCTTCATCTTATTGTAATCCTTATCTTCATCTAACCTTGACAAACCAACAATGTTTATAAGAGCTATCCCTTTCCTCACCTTAATTTCATCATTATTGTATTATAAGTGCCAAGCGTCTGTTGTACAAGCGTATAAATGTCCATAACGCTCATAATCATAATAAAAATATATACAAATCTAAAATTACTAACATGTTGATTAAATTAAAAACTGTGCTGAATTAGTTAACTAAACCGTCAAGTTTATTAAAAGAGCCCTTATAATGCTCACTGCCAAACATTGTAAATTAGTCATTGAATAGAAAACAAAAAGCCACTTATTCCGCATGTTTCAAAACAATATCATGTATTTAAATATTAAATAATTTCTGTCTCTATTTCTACTTAAAATAAAGATGAATGTGTGTGTGTGTGCATCTGTTTTGATGCTTTATAAGCCATATCGTTTGACTTGGAACTATTAGATATCCTTTGGAGGGTGGGGATGTGCACTTCAAGACGATTTTTCGACATTTTAATTAATTAATAAATATAGCAGCATTTTAATGTTTTTTCGTGATAATTTTCGAAAATATTTCTACACAAAAATGATTTTCAAACCGTTTTAAAGTTTCCAAAAATTATCTCCTCAATGATACTATTTTAATTGTTGTAAAATTATTTACAACACTACAATTTACAATTTTTCTCAACAATATTTTCATTGCTGTGAATAAAACCGAAATAATCATTTTCATTGTTTAATCAAATATTTGATCGCGTGATTTTTTTCCATTGTTAATAGCTAAAAAGGATTCTGCTTAATATCTATGCAGTTTAAAAGATTAATAAAAAAATGTTTTTTTTAAAACTAAATTTAGAAAGTAGATAAGATAGTGCTATGGTGTCATGGAATTAATATCTATTAGAAAAGTTCATATACACAATGAAAAAAATATATGCAAAACAATTAACATAATACAGCTTTAATGTCTGATAATTTGACGGAATCATGGACATGAAGTTATATCTAAACAATTCAGCAGGAATTAAATATAACCAATATCACCGGCGAAGCAGCTGATTGCCAAAAGAGATTACTATGAAATAATGAATTATCTTGCATCAGTATGTAGTTTGAAAAATTGCTGAGTCCATATCTCTTTGAACTGATTATTATAAAAAAAGTTACAAAATATTTCTTTAAATTAGCCAAATTATAACCCAATATAGATAAAACAAATCTTTTATCTTATATTAAAATTTCAAAAAGCAATAAATTTGCAACATATTACATTTTAATAAAGGAATATAAATTAAGGATGTAAAAAATAAAAGACTTTCATTGCAGAAAGACTAATTAAAAAAAAGCAGAAATAGTAACTTAGCAGTGAAATTTTAAAACACACATTGCAATTATAATAAAAAGCATAATTTTCAGCAAAAATAAAATTCGTTGTTATTTATTCCTTTAAAGCACACTCTAATTAAAAAATTTTATGTTTTAATGCTTCTTTTTTTTCTTAGTTTAACTTTAGAAGTTTAATTATCTGGAAAAAAAATAATATAAAAATTATAAGATTTGAAAAGTTTTTTTTTAATTGGTAAGCAAATTCGATGTCTATATGTGTATGCTGTGGGAATTTCAATCATTTCAGATTATAATTCAAAACAACATAAAGATTAAGGAGAATGAACCATAATTTTGAAACATGATTTAAAATTTGGAAACAGTACGGCATCTGCAAAATGCTAATTTCCATATAATTTATCTCTACCACTTTCAGAGATAGCTTATAGAACTTTCTTCTGATTATTTTAGTTCTCAAAGAGTTTGTGAACACGACATTCCTTTTAGCAGTAACTTTTGCAGTTGTGGTTCTCTTTTTTTTTTTTTTTTTAGTTACAATTCTCTTTGATGAACGTCTGTCCCGATCACTCAACAGTCACTTTTATCCGCTTTGTAATTTAGCGCATGAAATTTTTCCACTTTTCCAATATGAGGAAATATCTTCAATAGAGTGTCCTTTTGAAACATTCGATATTTTTGTCTTCCCCCTGTTACCCTTGAAGCTCAGCTGTATTCTATTCTAATAAATGCTTTCGAGCAACCATGTTTTCTTTCGAACTGCAGAGACACATAAACTTATTTTTGGATGCCTCTCTTATAGTGTAAAGTTATTCAAAAATGAATGGCGGTAGATAGAGACACATACGATATATCGGTAGAATGAGGAATGTTTACATTTCATTCTTTGCATTTGTTATGTGACAAATTTTGAATCGGAAGATTATTTCTTATCAGTTATAGACACTGCTTGGCCCCTGTTACTGAATTGACAGTTGTACAGCAATTCGATTTTGTAATTCTTGAAGAGTAACAGGTATAGGCTTTAAGAGCATGAATTGTCGCATTTTTGATTCTGGAATTCCAAGCTCTCTACTTGCAGATTTTAAATTTCCAACGGTTACGTTCGAAAGCAGCCTGGATGTGCTTGATGTAAGAGGGCCTCCCACGGGGGTATCTCAGAAATGAGGACTAGAACCTTCCTGCATGTTATTTGGTTCTCATCAACCTGATTGGATACAGAAATGGTGGGGGACGACTAATTCCTATTGACGACGGAATGTGCTTCTCACGGAATTGTTAAACCGTGGCCGGTGATGGCCTTTAGGATTCAATCATAGTTCCCGTCAATACTGCTGTCACGGCGTCATGTCATTCAGATTTTTCTATGTGCCTTCGAGAGGGGCGGGGTAGCCGGTGAAGGACGACTAATTTTTCGTCTGCTATAACTTGTACAAACTGTAAAAGCTCTGTTTGAATTTATAACGAAGTTCAATGCAACAATGAATTTACCCTCTGCATTCTGCAGTACGCATAACAACCTCTCCTGGAACGTCGCCATTTTCTCGTCAAGAAACAGTACCACCGTTTTTACCAGAGTTATCTGAATGCCTAGAATAACATTTTGAACTTTCCTTTATCCAGTGATGTATCGTATAGTGTCTCTATATGTCGTCGATCATTAGAAATAAATTTTTTTAATCGTCTTTTTCTTTTTGAATAACTCTATAAGAGCGTTAAAGAAATAAATTCGTGTTTCCCTCCATTTTATCACCCAATATTATCTTAGACAGATTTGGAGTTAAATTTAACTAGATCTGCCTTAGAGGTAACAGAAGTTATATGCACACTGCATGCTGTATACTCACCTAATATAGATAAAGTTACAACTACAAAATCAAAGACATTCCATGGTTCTTTGAAATAATACATGCGCAAGGCGAAAATCTTGAGCACACATTCAGCAGTAAAAATAGCGATGAAAAAAATATTGAGACGCTCAAGGATGGTATCAAAAAGAGGTGTGGGGTCATAATGGTCCATAGCCATCACAGACATATTTAGGCAGATGAAGATCATGATAGCCATGTCGAATTTCTTGTTCGTCGTCAGGTCGAAAACAACAGCTTGAAGTTTAAACTGGGAAGAGAAAAAGAAAACATAAGTTTTTGTTCGTTTTAATGGAAAAATAATACTTTTTTTTATTTAAGTATACTTTTATGCATGCATAAATTAACGAATTTATTCATGTTTAACAAGTTTATTCAAGTAATATATCTTTTATATGTGAAGCAATATTTGTCCAGATTCTAACTTTTAAATATTAAATTAGTATTTTCTAAACTATCTTAATCATGAAATAACATTAAATATATTGCTTTAATATAAGATTAATTAAATATTGAGAGTTTGAACTCAATTAAAACAGAAAGATGAATTTTAAAATTGTGAAAGCAAAGACAATGCCTGTTTCTTATTTTTATGCTTCGTGATTAAATAACAACGATAATTAAAAAAAAAATCATAAAAATTTACAAAGAATTAGTGACTTTATATTCATGCGCAAAATGACTATATATTCATTTGTTAAGTTTTTGAAGTCACAAAAAAAAAAAAAAATGAAACATTAACCCGAAAATAGGATTTAGACAAAAAAAAAAAAAAAAAAAAAAAAAAAAAAATCAAACAGAAAATACAAAATGATTTATTTTAAATTTAATGTGAATTGGAGTGTACAAATAATTATTTTTGGCAAGGTCATTATTATGTGCGAGTGTAACAATTTCACTTTTCTTGTAAAAAAAGTTCTTTATTTTCTAAACATTTGAATCCAAACTTTTGCGCTGATCGTATTGTTCCTTTCCACACTTCAGAGTCTAAAGACGAGTAAAATAAATGCAATATCGGCTAATACTTTTCTGAGAAAATTTCTTTCTCGAGCTATATAAGATCTGAATGCGTTTCCATTGTCTTTTTTTTTCTTACTCTTCATTTTTATATATGAAATTGGCATCTAACATTATACAATTATTATGTTAAAATTGGAATGCATGCGAAGTTTCAGTTTTAAAACAAAAACAAAAAAAATTTTGTCCAACTTAAAAAAAATTAGTGTTTACATAAGTTAAAAATAATTGAGAAATTAATTAGCTTAATATTCTATAGTCACCTTTAAAATAATCAACTAAAATTTTCACATGAAACTATAATTGTAGCTGTCAAAGTGTTCATCTTCATTTTTAATAAATAAGTTTTTTTTCAAATATTTTAAGCACGTTAAACCATTCTCATATTTCATCACAATGACCTGCATGTCATAAATTTTCCAGATTCCATGCATTAGTTTTATTAGTATTTCATTAATTTCGGTTTGGATATGACAAAAATATCTACTTTTTCACAAAGTCTTCTATTTTGGGAGGAAAGAAAAAAAATGATTGAAATAACAATCAGAATAAAAATGAATAACACAAATTACTTGAGGTCGGGGAATAGCTTTGGCAGGTTTTTTAGAGCCCATTTTCTTCATGGCATTATAATATTTCTTTTGATCTTCAGTCATGAACATCTCTAAGGATCCTCCTGCGTAAAGGGGCAGATAACACAGTCAGCAAAATATGAATATTTTATTTTCTAACTTTAACTTTTTTAAATATGAAAAAGACACATACTTTTTGAAATGGAAATATATAGGTTTGATATAAAATAAAAAAAAATTCTAAAACAAATGTTGAAATTTCTCATAACTATTGCATTTGCTTCTAGAATTTTTTAAATAATATTTCAGTGGTATATCTTGTGACAAAGCTTCAAAAGATAATGTAACTATTAATATTAATATAAATAATGTAATTTAATATTGATAACATCATTTTTATGCATTACTTTTAAATTTGTGTGAAACATTTGCTATTTTAATACAGCTAACTTATTTCATAATTTGTCATATGACATCGATTTCATAAAAAGCATTTTAAACAATGGCGGAATTCCAATTATGCAGAATGGGTAATTGACTAGGGATGCTAGGCTACAAGAAAACCATAAGTAAATGAATTAAAAGTTGTTATTAACCTGGGATCCAAATAAATAAATTTGAAAAGAATGCAAATTCTATGTCGTAAAATATTAGAATGATATAATACTTTGTCAGTTATAATTGTTTAGGCTCATGTTCGTTCAATTTGAAAACTTTGTACTTACAGTATTTATAAACACCGAATATCAGCGTTATTAACATTATATACAAGTCATAAGAAATCATTTAAGAGATAAATATATTTTACTATAAATACTTTACTATTTACGAAGTTACAGTAAGTAAACATTCTTAATTGTTTTCTTAATAGAACGTTGAAAAACAGACATATTTAAAAAATAGAACAAAATATAGGTTTTTATATAAACACTGATATAATATATATACTTATCTTTCGTTTTTGTTCATTAAAATTATCTATGATTACTCCAATGAATAGGTTGAGAGTGAAAAATGACCCAAAAATGATGAAAAGCACAAAATAAAGATACATGAAAATGGTAGATTCGCTCTCAGGTTGCTGATCGATCTGCAAAATTATAAGAAAGAACAAACATATATTTCTTATTTCGCATTAGAAAACCATAGCAAAAGCATATCCAATGAACGGTAATACTACATGAACTAATAATTTAATTTACTTCAATGCTTTAAATGAAGTATGCACATTTAATTTCTTATTTATGTGAATTGTTTACCTGTACAATCAAACTCGTTTTTTTCAACTCGAAGACTATCTTGTTACAATAAAGAGAAATTATACATTTTTTCTAAATATTATTTCATCTTTCTCATATATCATATCGTTTTTTTTTTCTTTAATAAGAACAAAATAAAATTCGGTGAACATAAGGTGCCAAAAAAATTTCAGAATAAGTTCATAATTCTTTCATTTTAAAGCAGTAGAATGAGGCTCCCATTACTTTCATATGAGTGTTCGAATGTACAGATAGAAATAGTCAAATTCAGAACTGAACAATTGCAAAAATGAATAAAATTTAATATCAACTCTGGTATAATAAATCTCACTATTATGGAATGATGAGATATTAAAGTAGCCAGAACCCTCTTTTTTAATAACTCAGTTTAATTCAACATAGAATATAATAGGAAAAGCAAACTACAAATTGAGAACAGGTTTGGGTTGTGTATATTATGTGTTATAGTTACTATGACTTAATCAGTGAGAAAGCCCCAACCACCCCCATCCCCCCCCCCAAAAAAAGACAATGAAAGGAATTCAAGAAAATTTCAAAATTTATATTCATTAATCATTTACAAAGGTAAATTAAATTTCTTTTTGAAATTAATAAAGAAAATAACAATTTTTCATTTGATACAAATGGTTGCAAAATTGTGTTTATACAAACGATTTATTATACGTCATTTAGAAAAACCATTGATATATTACTTAATTACTTTTATGCAGATATTGGCAACTGGTAACTCCTGCAACAGAAAATCCACTATTTGCAATCAATTATCTGCAGTTTGAGTTTAAAACCAAAATAAGAAAGGTACTGTACTTCAATTATAATATTAAGTTTACTTTTCCAAAGCCAAATTACATACATCCAAAACCAAACAAGTTCAAGAATTATAACTCCCTTAATTGTACAAAAATTTCAAAAAATCGTAAGAATATTTAATAATTATGAAAACTTTATTATATATTTGCATAATTCCATTCATATCTTTAAAATTTTAATTTTAACTTATTAGCACTGAATCATACTTACACCAGTCGAATCTATGGCAGCATTCATGATGTCGATCCATCCCTTGAAAGTCGCCTATTATAACACAAGAAATAAATATAGAATAATAAATCTATATATTATATGATTTTTCACAGTAAGCTTCATAAAACTGTAACATAAAATGAATTTTTATAATATGCATTTAAAATATTAAGGTATAATCATTCATTCACTTTTAATGATACACTCTCAATAATAACCAATAGTTCAATTCTTTAATTTTTTAAATTTACTCCAATTAAGGTATAATAATTTATTAATTAAGTAATTTAATTCAAAACGAATTAAAAAATATTTTTCCTGCTTTAACTACTTTTCGCACATTTCTAATTTAGAAAAATTAATTAAATACTTTGTATTTCATTAAAAAAAAACTTTTTTCTGAAAACTAGCTTTAAAATATTTTGTCAGTGGGATTCTTTATCAAAGAATTACGTAAAAGGAAAAGAAACCCCAGATAAAGTGTATAATACAGACTTAATGGAGTACAATTTTACAGTAGCAGGATGTCACACTAGAAAGAATAACGCTAGTACAAGTTGTAGGTAACATTACAGATTCTGCAACAGTAAGGAGAACATAACATCAGCAACAAACCTTTAAAATATTTAAAGTAAGTGTTCAAAGGACTTGTCGTTCTGAAGAGTTAAATGCTTCACATGGTGTTATTTCATAAACCTGGTTATTGTGCTATTGTAAAGTTGTATTCTATAAAATATATGTTGAATTGTTTTCTTTTACTTAATTCACCATCAAAATGTCCTCTACGGCGTTTCCATCTTTTCTTTACCAACATCATATTGTATTGTAACATTTATTCTCTATTGTATGTCTGTTTTATAATTAAAGTTGGTTACCTGGTTTTGGGTGCATGATATTGTAAAGATATGAAAAATGATTGTAACATTGAAATGACATTATTTTGTTGAAATGGTAGTGAATTAAAATATATGTTTTATCAGGCTATTAATGAATTTCTTTATATCGTAATGTTTTATAAAAACAAAGTTACTATCTTTTATTCGAAAAGTATCTGTAATTAAAACCTAAGGCATTAAAAGAAATACATGTTAATAAGAAATTAAAAAATATATATAAATACATGAACTCATTTAAAGACTTCCTTTAATGATGATCAGAAATCCACTAAATTTCACATTATCTATTAAATTCTATATTTTTCTTATTTATTTAAATGCATTTTCCTTCACTGAACAAAGGAATTTAAAAATGATAGTTTTGTGGATGGACATGCATAATATTATCGGTATATAAATACTAAGTAATTATTGTGAAAGAAAAATATGAAACGAGTTTCTTCAAACTTTAAATGATATAGCATGGTTCTGACATGTTGGGATCATTGATCTCGGGTGGACAAGTGCATTAGCTGAAAGGGAGAAAGGTATGAAATGGAGAGAGGATTGTGGATAAATAATAAGATTATAAAATGTTTGAGTTGGACATGGAACATTTATTTCTTCTTGTAACTATCATTGATATTCTTCAATAGCAAGTTATGAAACAAGAAACGCAATTAAATCTACCAAACTTTTATGCATGCCTATATCTTAACTTATCAATATAGCGACTCGTTTATAGATTACCCACCAATTCGTCAGAATCAAGATATATTATAATTTCTACCCTCTATTGGTTTATATATATATATATATATATAATTTTAACTTCGTTTTATTCCATCCCGTGAAACACGATTTATGTACAAGTAGAAGCGACGAGTACACCAATAAGATCGACACAAAACGAAATGAGAAAAAGCTAATGAAAATGTTATCTCTGTGATTATATACTGTGAGATTTTTATATTTATTTTTTATTATATTTATTATACACGTGTCGATCACAGGCAAGGGAATGATAGGGATCTTTTAAAAAGAATTCGCTTGGCTTACAGCTTTTTATCCCTTCACTGGTAGTGTGTGAACCGCAAATTTAAGCATTTTTTAAAAAGTTTCTGTTGAATTAATTAAATAGAAAAAGTGAAATGGGATCAAGAAATAAGAGAATATTTTAGAATGAAGTTAATATGTGTTGAATTAAGATAATTGGAAGTTAATTAGGAATAAATTAGATTTTAAAATATCATCACACACACACACACACACACACACATACACACACACACACACACACACACACACACATATGGCTGATAAACACATAAACAAGAATGATTTCCACACGTTTATAAGTATATTTACACTAATTTAGAAAATAAATTTACTATATATTTGAAAATTATTTTTCTATCACTTCAAATTGTTAAATCAAGATATTTTTTAATATCATTAGTCAACTTAATAGCAGATATAGGAGAAATGTCTTACCACTTGAAACAAGGCAAGGTAGGCATTCAACACATTATCGAAGTTAATCTTCGGATTAAACCAAGTGAGATTTTTCTCTAAGCACATTGATTTGTTAGCGGCGACTGAAACATTCACTCGAACGTCTTCAAACTTACAGGAATAAAATTTTCCCGACATTAACTGCACACCCATGATTGCAAATATCAACCAAAATATGAGGCACACAAGAAGAACGTTGAAAATGGCTGGGATGGCTTGGACCAAGGCATTTACTACCACCTGTAGGTTACGAATAAAATATCAGTATAATACAATTCTTGATTTTTAAAAACAGCTGCAGTGGTCTCGTATAAATAAATAAATAAATTTACACTTATTTCTTAATGATTAAATAAAGAATCTAAAATTTATAAATTTTAACAAAATGACTCAATTAAAATCTTATATTGAAAAAAAAAGTTATATTCTCTGAAAATGAAACCACTGTTTGTCTAATCTGTTAAAATTCTTTAAAAAAACTTTAAAAGGTAATATAAAAGGAATATCATGTAAATGTGAATTAATAAGAAAATTTCAAAATAATAAATATTTGTATTTGTAATTACAGATATATTCAAAAAAATTATCTTGAAGAGATTTGTAAGTGCTAGTGAAAAATCAAACAGATTATGAATATGTGTAGAATGTCCAAAAAGTGCTATTCTTTGTGCCGGTGCTATCGCACAAACGCATGCCTTTTCTAAATTTTTTTTTCAACTTTTAATATAGAAAAATCTTTAATATGTAAAAATTTTGTAATATAAAAACTAGTAACCAAATTGGAAAGTTGAAATGATAAAAAAAATTAATTATTAGAATGTACTCAGTTATTTAATAGATAATAAGTGAAATAAATATTTATGAAAAATAAATAAAAAAAACGGATTATCGAAAAAAATTTGAAATTAGAGCAAAATATGTGCATTTCTAGATAGTGTTTCGATTAAAAATTATCATATTTCAAAAATATTATTTAAAATTCACATTATTTTAAAAAAATGAATTTTAAATTTGAAGAAATAAAATAGTGTGTAACAAGTTTCTAGAAAACTAAGATAAAAGTTACTGAAAAATATTATATTTCTAGTATTTCTGAGAGAAGACATATTTTTTTAAAAACAAGCTTCATGCATATAAATATAATTGAATATATTGGTTAAGATTGAATATATGGTGAAAGATAATATAATAAATTCTAAAACTACTTTTTGTTTGCAGTGCCTTTCCAAAACTACTTTAATTGCGTCCCCCCTTTTTTTTCCAATTTTCTACATATATTGGCTGTAATCTATTGAGATCTAAAAAATAAATTTTTATTTTATTTTATTTTGCATTTAAAAATAAAAAAGTATATAAAAAATTCAGGGATTTGAGGATTTTAATTTCGAAAATATTATTAATTAAATGTTACATATCCAACACGAAAAATATGCAATCATTTTTTTCCATTAAATTCAAAAAATGCGTGTGCAAATATAATTAACTAAGTTATTAGAGAAGAGGTACGTTTAAAAATGTACTACAAATTTTCATAATGTACTACTGATGAATAATAAATTTTACTTTGATTTTAAATTACAAAACATTGCAAACAAACTGACAATAATTTATTCACTCTTACATTGCTATACATTTCAGAATCAAATTTCTTTATATTAACAAATGATATCAAAAATTTCGTAAAACAAACTTCTTTAAAATAGAAATCTACATGTCACTACTTTTTGAGAACGTTTTTAAATTATCATTTTACAAACAAGAACATTTTTACAAAACAGAAATTAAGTTACTAATGTATTGTAGAAATGGGGGGAAAAACACAACATGCAGTTATGACAAACATTAATAAACACAATCTCAAAGAAAACAGCCAATATAACTTTCTATCATTTTTCTATCTAGTTCATGCGAAAAATGTATCTAAAAAGAAAGTTCTTTTGTAGCTGCTAGCCAACCTCTGAGCATACTGAATAAACCTTTTACCTACCTGCACCTTTATTTATATTATTATATATTGATTTTTCGTATGCTGGCATTCTGTCCAGGGGATATTTTATGAAACTGTGCAGTTACAAGAAGCATGCAAACTTGAAGGAAATGAAAGCATACGTGGAAAAATCTATTTAATGAATTTGAATTTTCTCATTTAACAATATTAAAAGTTGTTTTTAAATGAACTCAAAAATAAAATTTTGGATCACATACAGAATAAGTATAATATACTGCTTTATTTTTTTTTAGAAAATAATTTTTAAATAAAAAAAAGTGAAGTTCTGGATTTAAAAAAAAAAAATATTTTTACTGAATAGCATTTGTTTTTCTAGGAATTATTAAACCTGATGCCTTGAAAGATAAAGTAATAATAGTATTTTCATCAAAATTTAAAAAAGTCATTAAATAAATACCTTAATTTAAAGTTTTAAATTAAGCAAATGAAAGTTTACAAACATTCATGAAAACATTCTTGAAAAAAGAATATTATAATTTCTTCTAACTTTTAATATTTTCCTAAATTTATGTTAATTAATACATTGCATGATTGATTTAAAAACTTTTGAAAATCCTAATGAATTAACTTATAAAATCTCATTTTAATAAAGGTTTTTTTTTTTTGTTTCCCAGAAATATATTTTTTATAAAATGTAATATAGTCATAATAATTCAATTAAGAAATAAATCAGTCAAATTTTTCGTTAGATATTTTAATATTCATAATTATATAGATTTTTCCACTTATGTAATGAGGAGCACACTTAAGCTTTTGCACACACAAGCACACTTAGAGCATTCAACAGAATATTTAGGCAATTCTCAAACAACGTGGATAATGAAGGTTTGAAAATGAATAAAAGGCAAATCATTATGGATTAAATGTTTAAAAAAACAAGAATTTTTAAATCTTTCTTTATTCTTTAAATATTTTTATTCTTTATATAAATATTATATTCTTTGTTATTATATTTTATAAATTTAACTTATATTAAAGATTTATCTTCAACGTAGATTTTTCTAAATTTCAATTTTAAGGCAAAAAACTTCATTTTATTAGCTGACATATATTTTTTCGATTATGAAATTTAATGTAATGCAATGAACAGCTCTCAAACGTTTCAAATTTCAATACAAAGCTTTATATCAGGCTATAATTTCTAGAAAATGGACCAATAAGCAATCACTTATTTTTAAGATTAATTAATTTAGACAGATATGATTCCACCAATTTTAAGCAGCTTATCAGAATTTCTAAGAAATTTATAGAATTCTTTTCTTTTATCATTTCATTGTATTTCAAAGGTTTTGAAATTTTTCTATTCATTAATGGAAGAAACAAAGTAAATTAAAAGTGCATTCTTTTATTACTTTTAAAAGATTTACCAATACTAGTGTTATAATATATTGAAAAATGTTGTAAAAATATACAACATTTTAAAATTTAATCATTTTAAATGAGGTAAAGTGCTATTAAATAAAATAAAAACTGATAAAATAACAGAATGTGCATTTTAGTAATTTTATTTTTTTAAATTCAAATTTTTCATTTGTTTCTAGAAATCCAAAATATAAATTCATTTATTACCCGACTACCGCTTTAATAATATTTTGAAATCTGCGCCATCATTAATTTCAGTTATAAGAAATATGCAATGACAACATATTTTAATGTTTAAACTGAAGCGATTTTCTTTAGAACAAGCAACATGACACAGAGATTGCAATGTGTGAACATTGAACTTTACCATCACATAAAAGCAAGGCAATCTGTTTCAAAGCTCCAGTGCATGCAGTAATGTTTGTACAAGTGATTTATTATTATTGCTGTTATATTATAATAATGTATTTATATCAATATGGCAAAGTCAACAACTTAAAAATGTAATGTTAGCATTCATCAAAAATTATTTAATAATTTAAATAATTGTTGATGTAATTACAAAATCAAATATATAAAACCTGGCTATATTATGAATTAGATAACTAAAATCTTTTTCATTCAATGAGATGTGAAACACTGGTATTTCATAATATGTGTAGAATTTTGTAACGATTAAATAATTTGAAATCAAGCATTCCTTCTTTCACACAAAATGAAAATGATAGATGTATCCTTTATTTTATGTAGAACAATGGTTCGAAAAAATAATCATTTTGCATATACTTTAATCGACGATTTTTTTTTATTTGTATAGAGTGTTGTTGTTGTCTTCCAAAACGGCATAAGTCTACAGACGTATCTGCATGAGAAAGAAAATCAAAATGTTTAGTTCAAAACTTTTTGCAACAATGCTAAGTATTTTAATCTTAAAGTTACAATGAAAATTAATGTCTCTTTATAAATAATTTTGGGAAACTTAACTCGTTACTGTACTATTTTGTAACTAACTATTTGGTGGCATTCTCCTGATAAATGTAGTATCCTAAAAAGAAAAGGTTGATACTGAGGATTTTAAGGAGATAAGAGTCAAAATGCTGTAGTATATTCGAACCACTGTTTAGGGTTGTGACAAAACACCAACACTTACGAACTGCAGATAAAGCACAGACGTTGCTCAGCAGAAAGAAGAATACAAAGAAGAAAATAAAAATACTTTAACATGTTCAGAAAACGTAGATAAACGAAGTGGGCAAATCAGACGATGGCCAAAGTTGCGCAATAAGTATATAAAAGTAAAACAAATCCGCTCATTTGACAATCATTCGCGAAACTGGCAATTTGTACCACTTCATATCTACATGCCCTGAAAGAAAATACACTAATTCACCAATCATTGGACATACGGATTGTTTGGATCTCCTTGCTATTTCTTGTTTTAATTTATATATAAAACATTTGTAAACTAAATATAAAATTTCTGTTCATCAAGCACAAAGGATAAGTTGTCCAATAATTGGTATTGTTAAATTATTTAAAAACAGAATATTGTCAGAACTCAGCAATATGACATTTGTAAAATAACTGTTTTGCCATAGTTGTTTTTCTTATAAAGAATATACTTATCAATTTAGAATTTTTATGTATTTAGGCGATGCCTCAATTTAGTAAGGTTTTGGTTAGTTTCTTTAAAAGATGCAATCAGAAATACTCTGTTAACACAAGACATTAAGATATCTTGAAGAGACTGTTCGGTATTCGGCAATAACGTCAAGATACCCAAAATGTTGCTGGGCATTTTGTGCTAATAGGAATACGTTTTACTGAACCAATGCGCGGTTTAATTACTTTCAACTGTAATTAAGAATTTAATGCAAGAGATTAAAAGTTATTTGCTCTCAGTGTGAGAATAAGGAACTTGAAATATTTCTTTGACAGCTTTTAATATAGATAAACTTTTAGAATCACCAATTACAAATGGTTATTGATTATCCTATCTGCATCAGACAATGGAACCACATTATTGAGAGTTCTGATAGCCAAATTATTGAGTTCTGACTATACTGTCAGAAAAAGGCACAAACAGTCATGCACATGCAAGAGAGAAACCTAGTAGAGAAGAGAAAAAGAGTAGTAGAGAGAATGCAAGAAAGCATGCACACTTGAAAAGGTCATGCATGATGCTCGAAGGGCCATGCAAACTCTTCCGGTCACACATATTTACCCTCATCCCCTGGAAGCGCGATAGGGCTCTTAAAGGCCGAAGAGCACGGAGTGTACGCATCGTCTTGAAGGCTTGGATGTTTGCAGCCCCAAACATACCGGCTACAAGATTAACCACTGAAACCTGGTGGACAAGAATTAGGTTAGCCCTTCAAAGGGAACACTTGGTGGGGCGACATTTTATACCATCAAAACACTGCATGTATTTTACTGGTTTTTTTTCCTCGTTTTCTTCCTTATTATCTCTCACCTCTTGTAATTAATAAAAAGTGCTTCTGTTCTTAGAGAAGCACTTTTTTTTTTTGCAAACCCTAAGAATGAACAGGCAAATCAGGGAATGACACGCACACAGAACATTTATATAAAGTGAGACTCCAGTGTCTGTAGCTGGCAAAAAGAAAGAAAGAATAATTATTGGTCCAAAAATAATAACTGAAACTAAATGAAGAAATAAAAAATAGACTTAGACGAAACATAAATTAAAAACAATTAAATAAGATTAAGAAATGAGAATAATGGAAATTATCGGCTTAAAACAAAGAATGACAGAAAAATTAAGAAGACAATAACAGAATACGTTATAAAATAACTGATATAAAATAACATTATGATTAACTGTGTCAAGCCAGTCAGCAGTCACTGGAGTCAATTACTTACTCTCATCCCCTCCAGACGTGACATAGCACGTAGGGGGCGGAGGGCCCGTAAGGTGCGCATAGTTTTAAAGGCAGGAATGTTGGCATAGCCAGCTAATCCCACCGCCAGGTTAAACATGGAGACCTAGAGAAGGTGGCAAAGCTTGTCAGAATCATTTTAAGGGCAGTAAGAGGCTTTTATAAAAATAATATCAAGATTCTGTTCTTAAATATATGTGAAAATAAAACTGACCACCACCAAAAAAACATAGTCGTTTTTGTTGCCACGTAAGATTTTGGGATTATTCTTGGGTATATTTTTCTCATTTTATTCCAAAAATGCCAATCTGAAGGTATTTGTATCAATGAAAGAGTAAAAGAAACTTCCGATGTCATTTCAAACATGCTGTTGTCTTTTATCATTTAAGATTATTAATTGAGCCTGTAATGCTTTTAAATTGTAAGAAAATATGAACCTATTGTAAAACGGATGGATATTGCCAATAATCAAATAAAAAAATAATAATATATTGTATTAAACTCTTTAATTCAGTTGCTATAATAAAAATTTATTGGCAAATTAAATTTCAATTTTATTTTTCCTTTTAGAGTAATTCTTACTTCAAGTTCCACCTATCAGAGTTCCAATATAGCCAAGAATAATCGTGTTGGTCAGGAACACAATATCGTTAGTATGATTATCATTTACAAAAATGTTAAATAAAAGAAATAATAGTGCACTGACTTTTATAATAATGAATTTAACATTCCAAGAGAAGCAATAAACACAATTTCTAAATTTTTTTAAAAAGTATTTGAAAAATGATGCAGATTTTTCAACCACAAGAAAAAGCTTTATAAATTAAAGAAGTAATTCAAGAAAGTTGCAATAATCAAATGTATCAAAATTAAATTAATAGAAAAGATATGCCCTAAATTTCATTTGCAATATTCTTCAAATATTAATATATGAACAGAATTTGGTGTAATTTCAGTTTTACACAAAGTAAATAATAATTATTGAACAAAATATTAAATTTTAATTAAAGTTCTCAAAGAAAAATTTATAATAATACAGGTAATTAACAATGGTTAGACAAAGCACAGTAAGTTACAAGATAATTTATTTGATTGAAAATGACAATTTTAATGGAAGAAAAATAAAATACATTGTGATAATGCATTCACATTGTAAAAATACATGACATATATCAGATTCTTTCGTTTAAAAAATAATCAATAAAAAGTAAGGAATTAATTTAATTAGATGTAAAAATGCTTTTTTATATTGATCAAATGCTTTTTTAAAATCCTGAAATTAGCTTCAAAATTATATACAAGATTTACGATTTATACTTTTTTTGAAGGATTTCTTAAAGAACTGAGAATTCATTGTAGTTTCTAAAATTAAAATTTTAAAATTATCATTATATTTTTATGCTAAAATAAGTTACAAAATTTATATCATTGTGGATTTTTAAAAATAACATAAATTTCATAGTACTATGAGGTATGCTAAAATATGGTGGTTGTGATTAATCTCAGACAGAACACAAATAAAAGTTAAACATTCTGTTAATTTTTACCCAAGCAATTTTCTTTTATTCAGTTACAAATTAGTATAAACTATGAAAAGTTCTTCTTTATCAAATACATTTATATTAACTTCTTTGAGTTAAATTATTTTAAGAATTGAAGAAATGAAATCTCAAAAAAATCTTTCCTGCATTGATTTCTTTACCATAATTTTTAAAACTCATAAATCATTTAAAAATTTTCTTTCAAAATTCTATTTTATACTGCCTTGTTAGACTTGAAAATTCTTAGTCACTGAAAAGTAAAAATTAAAATAAAAGGTTATGAAAAATTAATTATCAATGAATAAATTGAAAAATTTATTATTGTTGTTATTTAATTAGTTTTCTGAATGATATTATGTGAACAAGCACTTTTCCATCTTTGTGGCTTCTATTTTTTTTTTTCTTTCTACATAGGGTTTTACCGACTGCCTCTGAAATAAATACAATCTAAAAAAATAAAAATGACAAAACAAGACATTCCATAAAGTTGCTTACACTTTATGATCTAAACCACCGAATGATTTATAATCATCTTTTATCAGTGTCAAATTAACTGGTAACCATTCTAATAAATGCTGAAAATTAGTATTACTGAAACATTACAAAATTAAAAGCAAAAAAATAAAATAATAATAATTAAATACTAACAGCACTTTATAGGCACACAAGGTAAAAAAAAAGTTAGGTTTTTCTAGTCATTTTTTGATTTAATGACAAATAGAAAAAGGGGCAAGTCTTAAAAAAAAGTGCCCACCTTGATGGTTAAAAAAAAAAAATGTCAATATAAATTACGATCGAATTTCATAATTTTGAACAATAATGAGATGAAGAAACCACATAGAGAGAGTATTCTTCTTCAAATATCAGTTTTACATATTTTAATTATATAGAGTCATAGTAAATTTCGCTATAATTTTTTGTAGTCAAATGTATGGAACATCTTATATACAATACAGATGATTTTAATATTTAAAACAAATTATACAAGAAATCAAACATCAAAATATTTACATCACATCATACCTGATGTCCCTATAAGGGCTAAGACTTAATCCATTGACAATGCATTTAATTTTATAACAAAGTTTATTAACATGGTTTTAAATAAATATTTTCTTACCCATTAAAAAATGGTGAAAAGAAATGAAATTTTAAGCCAAAAAAGAGAGATCATTTAATAAAAGACATATGTATTTATTGAAGAAAAATTATATGAAACTATTAAAAAATTCAAAGTAAGTGTACATATTTTGAATCAAAGATTTATTCAGTTGGGCCAGAATATGCATACATTTTCATTCATTGTAATTTTTTTGTGACATGTGTTTACATTATAAAGACATTTTATTAATTACTTAATTTATTTTTCTGATAGCATGCAATTGCTTTAAGCAAAATGTTTAAAAATACTTGCAGGGAGTTTTTATTTTATATTTCTTCACAAAATTTTTATTTTGTCTAACTCATTTTTTTATTTAAAATTAATATTCTTCTAATGTTTTGAATTTTATGTTTTAAGCAATGTCTTATAGGAAAAATTAATTTAAAGCTAACGATAAATATAAAAGCTTTTTTATTACTGAAGATATGAATTCAATTCATTGTTGAAAATTATGCGATAATTCTCTATGTATTTAATAAACTCCATTAATATCAGATTAAAACTTCAAATCTTTTAATGATTCACAATGCACATATACTCATTCAAACTTATCTTTTTCCTGTATTCATAAAAAAGTTATAGATATTAGAATATATATAATTAAAAGGATATTAAATTACCATAATTTGAATATATTTCAATTTGATGTTATCTTTGACAAGCTGCAGTCATTGTTTTAATAAAATTGTTTAACTTTTTTTGAAATCAATCTTAGGAGGATTTTTTAAAAAAAATTTCCTTGCATATTAAGACAATAAAAATAGTAAATTAATCAATAAAAGAACCATAAATAAATTTTGTGAAAACTTACATTAAAATCCTATGTGTTGAAAAAACTCAATTATCTACATTCTAAATATTTTTCAAATGTATTTCACTTTTATGAAGTTGCAGTTTCTTATTAGGACTTTTACAAACTGCTATTTAAATATAAATACTTAATAGTCTAAATCTTGAATAACTGATGATTCTTTGTACTGATTTTTCAAAATTATCAAAATAATAAAGGTAGTGACATTTTATCAAAACAAATATTTCTATCAATATTTATTAACATTCAAGAAAATCATGTCACCCATTCATTTAATAAATGGCATTCCATGTAGAAGTAGAAAGACAATTAACTTTTCTAATTATTATACAGTTACCAAAAATTTAAAAATAAAATGAAAGGAAAGCATACCAAAACGATAACGAAGTCAAGCCAGCACCATGCATTTGTGAAATATTTTTTAAAGCCAAACGCCAACCACTTGAGCAACATCTCAAAAAGAAAAAGAACTGTAAAAATTTTGTCCATATACACAAGTGAAACTCGAAGCCATTCTCTCTGACAAAGATTTACATCTTCGGCAGCCTAGAATTAAAAAAAAAAATCGTTATTCATAACTAAACAGTGTTACGTCAATAATAAGAAGCAATAACAGCCACTGTGATTTACATGTAAATATCAAAATAATAACAAGAAAAATAATCATTATTAATAATATCTGAACAGAGCATTAAACAATGATTAAATACGATATCAATTTTTTTCCTCACAGGAATAATTTCTCTTTATGCACAGTTCATGTTAAGGGATTTAATGGCAAGTGAGCAAAATAATATCATATTCCCATAATAGAAAGAAAAGATAGTATGTGCATGAACAATTTTCCATGTGAAATTGGCCCATAATTGCTTTAGGTAATAAGAAAGCAATATAAATCATAACTCACTATTTAACAGATGTTTCTTTATATATATATATTTCAGAAATGCTCATTTTTTAATATCATCCGGTACCCCCCCCCCCCAAAATTGGAAAGAATTATGAATTCTCTCCAAAATAATAAATTGCAAATGTTCTTTTCAATCTGTGACAAAAATGAAAACATGTTTATTAATAATCGGCTATCTGTTTTTGTGTTCAAATAAATAAATAAATTTAATAAAATCCATGCATCTAAGTATCATTGACTATGAATATTTATCAATATTTTTAATTATAATGTATTTTTATTTGGTTCTGAGTAATTTATTACTGTTTTCTTTCCACATAAATGTGCTTTAAAATTATCCATGGTATTTGCATGTACTATGTAAAAATAATTCTATATTACATGTACTATGTAAAAA
>JAPMOR010019267.1:13158-23284 GCA_026543865.1 Argiope aurantia | reverse complement strand
CATGTACTATGTAAAAATAATTCTATATTACATGTACTATGTAAAAATAATTCCAACAGTTGATGTAGCATAACTGAAAAATTTGAAAATAATTTTCTTAATGTTGACCACCTAAGTTTATTTACAATGCTTTAAGTTGAAGTGTGCGTCTTTGACAACGATACTTCTCAGAATCTATCAGATTTAGAGATATATACATTCACACGAAAATAATTTACAGTTTACAATGGATAAAATATGTCATTTTTTATTTGATTTAAATGTTATTTTAAATTATATATGCAATAATTTTTGAAAGATTTTTGCTTCTGTAACTGAGACAATAAACTAATTATTTAATGTAATGTATAACTGAGGCAATAATTTAATGTGCTGCATATGACGTAAAGATAAAAGGATTTCCACCAATTTTTAAAAATTTTTTAATTAATTTTATTAAATCTAAAATGATGGATTTCCACCATCTTTTAATTTTTAGAAATAATGCTTGCTTTTTTGTTTCTTTAAAGCATAATCTTCTCAAAATATTAAAAAAAAATCGTCTAATAAATGGTTAAATTTAATGAACTAAAAATAAAGTATTTTAATAGAAAGGTACTTTTGATAATATTAACTAAAACAATAAAATTGAAATTTCAAAGATAAAAAGGATAAGATTAAGCACAATTGATAATTAAT
This sequence comes from Argiope aurantia, assembly GCA_026543865.1. Taxonomy (NCBI): domain Eukaryota; kingdom Metazoa; phylum Arthropoda; class Arachnida; order Araneae; family Araneidae; genus Argiope; species Argiope aurantia. Next base: position 22,606 of record JAPMOR010019267.1, on the reverse strand, counting down.
TAAACATAAAAATCAGTAATGCCAATATTATGGTTGTTTTTAAAAACTGAAAATAACAATAAAAAAATAAGTACAACTCAAGCGGATACGCAGGTGTTAAAATGTGTCGAAATATAAAATGATGAATAATATTAATAATAATAATGATAATAACAAAAATAATAAATAAATCCATACTTTTTATTTGCATAAAGAAACAGAATAAAAAAAAACTACTTACCAAAGCTAAACTACTGATGAGAATCATGGTAATAATTAAAGTTTCAAAATATTTATGTTCAACTAGATTGTAGCTTTTCCGTCGTGCTTCCTTCCACCGGGTCCACCAGAGGCCGTCATCCCCCAAGCAAAAAGGGAATCGGTCGTAACAGCAATCAGGACAACAGTCTGCAGGATATTCAGGCACTATGTGATCCTCGGAGAGTGCCGTTTCAATTTTGTCCGTGTCTACAGCATCTTCGAGTTTGTCCTCATCGCCCATCATATCGCATTCACCTGAAAGAATAGAAGCTTTCATTCTGAATGAGATGGAAACAGAGGAGATGGTGATTTGAGATTAATTTATGCCATCAGCTTATAATCAAATTTATTTATAAAGAAATTCAAATAGCTAGTTTTCAATCTACTATTTTCGAGTATCAAAAAGTTAACTATACTTCTCACATAACTGATGTAATGTCTTACTTATCAAGAAGCATGAACATTAAGATAATAGTAGGAAATATTAAAAAATTATAACTTCTATGAGGAGCGACTTGATGATTCGACTTTTTTTTCATTTCATTTTTCAATAAAATTTCATAACTTATCATGTATACCTAAATGCCAGTTCAAAGATATGAATTTCAATCTGCAGTTATTATAAAACTTTTAATCGCCAAAAGTGCACACGATTGGGGTTAAATTTAAAGTATGATTGTCAGCGATATAGTGGAAATGACCAATGATTAGGGTGATAGGAAACCTTAGAATATAAAAATTAAGGTTTAGGGTATTTTATTTTTCTCAAATTATGAATATATACTCAAAAGGAAAATGAGTTTCGAGTTTGTGGTTTCAGGTTAGGAATTTATAAACAATTATCATTATCATGCTGAGTCAAACAAAAGTTAATGAAAAGGTGAGAAAATATAGGAATTGATATCAGTAAAGCGATCAGTATCACGAAATGATATTGATGATATGATATCATTAATATCAGTAAAAAAATTATTTCAGTAAAAATTATATCAGTAAATGAGAAAATTTTGAAAAATCTTTGTTTTCAAATTTGAGTATAATATTTTTAGTTTCAAAGCTTTTAGTTTAGCTGAAAATGTAAAATGTAAAAATGCAAAATATCTCCAAATTCCATAACTAAGATACTGAATGATGCAGCAGATCCATATCGCAAAGCCTTATCAGTTAAAATTAATGCTATTTTTCCTTGAAATTAATACTGCAAGCAATAAAACATTTACCAAATTGAAGGGATATATTTGCAAGTACCATCCTAATTTTACAAAAGCATGGAGATATTTGATGAATTTTTAAAATATATATATATAAATCATTTTGTTAGATATTTTTAGAACCAAGGGTCAAACACACATGTATAATTATTCAATGAATACAGATTTTGACAAACAAGAATAACTCGATTCTTGTGTGAAAATCTGTGACAGTCGAACATAATTCAACAGGGAAAAATAAATTACATTACTTACATTTCTCTCTAAAATTAAAACCTACTGTTTATCTCATTCATAATTACCTTTTCGTTTCTACTTCAATATACAATTATTATAAATTTTTAAATATTGAATTAATAATTAAAGTAAATAAAATTGTAATAAAAACTGATTAAGAATGGCTTATTGTAATAGAATTAAGTAATCTAGTAAAATGAGAACTTAAAATAATATTCATCAGCCAAACTCCCCCCCTTTTTTTTTTTGTAAAGCGTATTACTCGAGAATAGTAATTGAAATCGGCTGAATGAAAACAAAAAAATGGGAGTGGTACCTGTACTGTATGTGTCCTCCTTACTGCTGTCCTTCTTCTCTTCCCCACTATCAAGAGACAAGTCACTGGATTCTTTAGGAATTTTAGCAACGATGAGCCCTTTCTCGATCACATCCGATTTGTTGTTATCCTCTCCGTTGTTGGGATAAATTTTGTTGTTGACAGTGACCTCACCTTCCTGCGGACATGTGGACACATCAGTTTTGAAAGACAACGTATATAATGTACAAAAGGAAAAGGGGAGGGAAGAAGAAGGAAAACAGAACAGAAAATAATTTTGATGAAATTATGATGATTTGAAAATAAATTTTCTGGGGGAGGGAAGCAGGATTTGATGTTTAAGATTATAAGTTTCGAATTTTTTAAACATTTTTTTTGTAGGATTAGATTACATAATTTCAGATGATTGCAAGGAAGTTGAAATTGAAATAATATATACTTTATGTAAGATATTTCAAATACCAACAAAGGCACTTTTAGTCCTGTAAACAAATAATAGTTAAATTATAGAATATTCTTAGGCTTAAATAATTAATATTTTGTGAATAATTAATATTTCTTTTTGTAGTTGGAATATTATATATTGTTCCAAAATTTCCCAATAGATGTTCGAAAGCATTATAATTACAGAAGAACTAGCAGCCAATTATAAATGCAATAACAAATTTATTCATAAAATAAGCAGTAAAAAAAGACCTAAGCAATCATCCATATTTAATAAAAGGAAAACACACATTTAGAAAATGTGCCTCAAAAATTAGCAGATATAATCGTTCAAATCAAAAAGGTTTTCGAATTCATCTCAACGATTATAAGAAATGTCAAAGTCTAAATTTTCAAGTTATTTATCAATGAACAATTTGACTTCTGAAGTGTATATTTCTGCAGTTTAGGTATATTTAAATTAGAGGGGATTTATATTTGCAAGCATGTAGGCTTAATATTTAAAAGGATCTAGAAAATACTGATATTTAAGTCTCTGAAATATCAGTATTTTCTAGATACGAAAAATTCCCTAGATTTTAGAATTAATCATATAAAAAAATTTCTGGTAAATCAAAAAAATTGGTAATATTTACGAATTTCTAATGCTGACATGCCTTTGTCCACCATGTTAAATACTAATCATTTATTAAAACAGGGAAAAACTGCTTTTATCAAAGGAATTATTATTTATTTACTCTTTTAATTCGTTTTCCAAACGACCTAATAGCAATTTCACATAATAACAAGCAGTTTACAAAGCACTGAAAATATAATTAATATTCTTAAACAGAAGCAATATTCAGTATAGAGCAAGTAAATATTTGGAAATATTCACAAAAATATTTGACAACCAGGCTATCAGTCTAAAAAGTATTAAAATGAACACCCTTTTTGAAATTATTCTCTTTTCTATCTAATGGAAATCATATAGTGAATAAAAATTTTTCTATATATCAATTTAAATTTCATTATGTAAAAGGCAGTGCTGAAAAAACAAGAAAATATCATGTAATTTCCTTATACTTTATATTTTAAAAAGGCAAATACCTTTGTATTATTCATTTTGACGATAGGTTTTTCAATTTTGGTGCCTAAAGGAACACAATTCATAGCTGGTCTATCATTATCCTTTATCTGAACAGCTTGGCCATTTCCTGTAATAATATGAAAAATAACCTTACTGAAAGTATAGATCATCACTAGACAAATAAATTCCTTACTATCTAAGACTAACTATCTAATCAAACTAAGGTAAGGAAGAGGGAAGCTGAAAAGGAAACACTTAACCAGGTAGTCTCAGGGAAATGAGGGGAATAAAAGAGCCCACGAGTACATACCCTGTACAGATATTTCCATTTCATCTCCTATAACTACTTCTAGATCTGTAACGTGTTTGGAAAATTTTTCCATCATGGGGAGTTGTCCATCCTCAACAAACTCACCTGTGATTGTATCATCCCCAAGGTCTTCTCGCATTTCTGTTCCCTGGTCAGCTATTTGATTTGTGAATTTGGCCCGGATAGACTAAAAATAGACATAAAATGAAACATTTCTTAATAATCTGCAACAAGTTATGATTCCTGATCTCCCATTTTCTAAGATGTGAATAAAATGCAACAAAGACTGGCCTATATCAACAAGCTTTGTTAAAATAACAATTTATGCAGAAAATATTGGAGTCATTTCATACTGACATGATGAATAATAATTTGCAAGCAGATATTGGATGACTTTTACTGTTACAAAAACAATGCCATTTAAATTGATTTTATATAGCAGTCAAACTTGAAATGAGATTTATAAGGCATAAATGATGTCATTTGTAACGTTAATTTTATATTTAGCAAATCATTATGATTTGGGATCTTCCTTTTACTTCTTTTATTTCTAATTGTTTTTATTTGAAAGACAATACAAACTAACAATGAATACAAAAAAGTGAGTAAAATTTGGATAGTTGAAAGATATGAAAAGATTTGTTAATTAGTTTAGTTACATTTCACAAATTAGATGAAACTAGAAATTAAGTGGCACATAATTAAAAGAAAAATTCACTCTTTTATCAGCATACTCCAAGAAAAAAATGTTCAGTGTATCTACTGATCACTAAATATATACTATATTAAGATGTCTTAAAAGTCCAGGTATAGGTATAGATCCATTGCATGTTTAAAATAAAATTTATAGTTATATGTAGATTATAATTCATATACTTTGAAAATTAAAAATAAATAAACAAATAAAAAAGATATCTATATCTTTCTAAAATTCTAACCTATAAGAATGAATATTGATTTAAAGGAATTAAAAAAATTACTTTCCAAGCATCCTAGAGAAACAGTGGAATCTCATTTGACCAAGATTAATTAAAGCATTCAAAACTAAGAAGTGAAAAAAATGTAATAATTATTTTTTAACAATGTAATTGTTTATAAAATAATGGACACATTAGTTAGTATCAATAAAGAAGATATAACATCTCTCCAATAAAACAAGAACATTGGAATAGAACATAAAGAAGATAGAATTAATAAGAAAAGATTTAAAAAAATTCTTAAAAAATTAGCAGATTAATGTAAAATATGCCTTTTAACACTTAAGCAATCGAATACGAGTCAAATAATTTATCGTGTGTTCATTACAAAAATCTCCCACAACTTTCTTATCCACACATCAATTGATACACATAACAGCCTCATATTGTCACATCTTTTTTTATTTTTCAGAAAATGATATTTCATTTTTAAACTTTAAATGTCTTTTAAAAATAGAATTTAAAATTTTTACAAACTCAAAAGAGAAAAAAAAATAACACTAAACTTTATATAAAAGCAAATGTCAATTATATTTTTTCTCCCAGAGTTTTGGTTACATCTATAAAATCATATTTCTAAAAGTTCAAACTAAGTTTTTGATTTAATTAAAGCTGACAGATAGAACAATGAATTTTTGTGTTTATATATTTTTTCTTAACAACAATGAAGGCCTATGCAAAAAACAAACAAACAATTATTAATAATTTTATGATGAACAAGAGAATTTAAAGGCATACCAAAACATCATAAATTAGCACTTACCTTTAAAATTCTTAATAAAATATTTTTAACCCAACGAAATCCCCTTGTAAAACGATCTATTGCTTCCTGAAGTTTTTTAGTGTCTGCAGTATCAGATGGAGCTTGAGATAAATTAGAGGCACCGAAGGAGGACAGTAACAAGGCAAGGAACAGATTCAGCACCTGGAAGATGGAACGATGGTGTAGCAGAAATGCACGACATGACAATTTTTATTACAATCGATTAATATAATAGATAAAAATCATTTAGTTCTGTAAAAAAATAAGATGCGAAACAAAAATGCTTGAAAAAATACATACAAAATATTATTAGAGTGTCTCAGAAAATTCTTCTTTTTACCAATTACTTAAGTTTACTATTCACTACTAGTTTTATTTCTATTAAAAATTGCATTGTAATAATTTTCTATTTATTGCTTGAAATCTTAATTTTTTCTCTACTTTGAAGCTTCATAGGAAAAAAAAAAAAAAAAAAAAAAAAAAAAAACTTAATTTTTGTATAAAATGTTAAAAAAAAGAAAAAAAAGACTAGAATTGAAACTGAAAAATAAGGAATTAATAATATAATAAAATTAAAAGTGAAATATTATTTTACATATTAAAAAATTAGTTAAAATAAAACAAAAATTAAGTTTCCAATTTGTAAGATGTATTTATAAATCTAAATAAAAGAAAAAACATTTATAATTTTTTTAAAGTTAAAAGGGTTACTCACCACAAGGTTGCCGATTACAACAGTTGAAAGAAAGAATGGTAGGCATGTCCAACCACTCACAAGCAGACAATCCCACATAGATTCTATCCATTCACCACAAAGAACACGGAACACAATCATGAAAGAGTGCATAAAGTCCTTGAAATTCCAATTTGGAACTTCACCTCCAGGAAATCTGAAAACAAATGCACATAAAACAAACATGTAACAAAATGTATGAAATCAAACTTGTGTGGATGGAACATTTATTTTTTTTATTGAACATTTATAAATCCTTCGTGCACCACAAAGTATCACACGGGTCTAACAGAAGTAAGTATGTAACACATTACAAAAAGAAAAAGAAGAAAATTTAAAAGTTATATAGGATTACAGATGTCAACAATAAATTCACAGAAATTTTCGAAAGCACTACTAGTGGAAATAAGTTGGTGAAACTCTGGAGGCCAATTTATATTCATGTCCTTGAGAGCCAGTCTTAGGATCTGTCTTTCTTTGACAAACTTGGAACATAGAAGGAGCACATGTTCAACATTTTCCTTCCCACCAATATTACAATCGCAGGAAGATGACGGAAACAAATTAAATTTGTACAAACAACTTTTAAAGTAACCATGACCAGTTAGAAATTGGGTTATTTTGTAATTAGTATAAAAATGATGGCATGACAGTCTCTTATTAATGGATGGAAAAAATTTCTTTGTTAAGCAACCTTTATTTGAAAGGAGATATTCTTGATTCCAAGATTCCACCATTTTTTCTCTCGTAATCTTCTTGTAAAAGGATTTAGGAATATTAACGTCGATGTCGATTTTGCACTTAGTGGCAGCTTTTCCAAGCCAATCGGCCCACTCATTTCCATAAATGCCCGAGTGTCCACGAACAAATGCAAAAATTATTGAGATAGTTTTATCTTTCAGGCTTTTAATTTGCTTTTGGATTTCAACGATTATATTGTTAGACGAAGAAATACACTTCAGAGAATCCAAGGATGACAGAGAATCGGTAGAAATAAGATAGCCTGAGATTACACTATTTTGTTCAGCGATCCATTTGATGGCGAAGTTTAAACATAAGAGTTCAGCTACAAAATTCATCAAATGTGCATTCATCACTAATTCTGAATTGAAATTGCTCGGATTTAATACCACTTCTGAAAACAAAAAGGCGAAACCAACTCTATCATAAATTTTACTGTCATCAGTATAGCAAATAACAGGAAAAGCATCCTTGGTTTTATCACTAAAGAATGGAACATTTAAACATGTATTAAAATATAGAATAGTACTGAAATGTATTGTACTATACTACACTGTATTCAAACATGCATTAAAATATGATACTGAAATCTAATTCAAATGGTGCATAACAATATATTTCAAAGTGTTATAAAAATAATGACTATGAAATAAGGACATTTATGAAGATATTAAATTTTATTTTATGCATTACTATCGAAGTGAAGACATAAAATCTATGAAATAGATAATTAAAACTAGTTTGAGCTTGAAATAGTGTTAAAAGTCTTAAAACTCAATTTTAAAAAAAATTATTGATTGGAAAAGGTGGTTGGTAATATTTTATTTTTTTGCAATTATCTAATGGAAATCAGGAAAAATGTATATGTTATGGTAAATGTAATAAATTGGTGATTATGTATAATTACTGGTGACTATTCATAATCCCCGATAAATTTAGTGATGCTTATGAATAATCTTCAATTAATCATATACATAATCACCGAATTAATCACATTTATCGTAATACATATAACAAAAAGATGCAATTCCATTTAAATAGGAATCAGCTGTTAATCCTGAAATCGCAATGGAACCAACAGCACTTTCTGATTACAAAGCACCTCTAATTTCCGAAGAAACAGACTTATTTATTTATTATAATTATTACTTATTTTATTTCAGTGCTGGCAACGTTCAAATGCATTTTATTCTCGGATCTGCATATCCAATCTCATAAATTTGAGTGTAAATTTAAAATTATAAAAATTAAGTTCCTAATGGCGGTTGAGTTCCAAGAAACGTAATTAAGCAACGAATTAAAATGGTGTTTAGGAATCTTGGATGCTAATTCAGTATTTCGCATTCAAGGAAAATTTAAAAAATCTCAGTAGCTAACAAGAGTACTTACAAATGCTTCTTTTCATCGTAGTTCTTTCCGAACAACTGCATTCCCATAACAGCAAAAATAAAGATGATAATCCCCAAAACAAAGGTCAGGTTCCCCAAAGCACCCATCGTTTTGCCCATGATAGAGATTAGAAGATTTAGTGTCGGCCAAGATTTTGCTAATTTGAAGACCCTAAGCTGCAAGAACAAGAAAAAGCAGAAGAAGAAGCATAATGAAATATTTTCCAATTACTTTATCCATGTCACTTTTAAACAATTAATCCCTTCAAAACTTTTTACATTTATGTACTTATTACAGAATTCATGCAAAAGATCTTGCGAATGAGCAAATGTTAAAAATATTTTCATTTCGAAAGACATGACAAAAATTACTAAAAAGTCAGCACCGAAGTTTATTCATTAAATTGCGAAATGTTGTGATATGATACATACTAACACAAACATCGTCAATATTTTAAAAATGTCACATATTTAAAACTTCTGTATAGTTCTTTTAAATTATTTCATTTTTTGTGAAATTTATTATCTTTATAATAATCATAATAAAAATTGTGAAACTTCAATTAAACTCTCTTTAGCTTCATATTAAAATGTGCATTATTGATATTTATAAATCAATAGCCTACTCTTTTAATGAGACACTAGTCAATAAGCAATTTTAGAAAATGCAAAGTCATTTGTACATCGTAAGAAAAGCAGCTGATTATAGATCCATTTATTAAGAATATATTTAAATTCTTGCAAGAGCTGTTAAAGTACTTGCAGGTAGAAACCTTCTTCAACAATATTTCCTTATTTAAATGAAATTAATGATGCCGCTAGTCGAGGATTTTCTTTGTTAACTGCTCGTTGATTTAACAACCTGTTCCAATCACATTAAAGATTTTAAAACATTTATTTTATTCATTAGATTTTATAACAGAAAAGATATTGTTTATTTTGACAAAAGTGTCTTTGAAGCTACAATTTTTTAAATAATGTTAAACTATTTTTGTTTCATCGTTAAAAGGTTTTTTTTT
>JAPMOR010019255.1:0-11038 GCA_026543865.1 Argiope aurantia | reverse complement strand
ATAAAAAAACAACATTAGAAACAGTCAAAGCAAAAGGTACTTTTAAAAGATTTGCGGCAAAAAGATTTGGTTGCGGAATACGTAGGCAAAATCAGCTTGAACTTCAATGTTATTGTACTGATGTTCTGATAAGAAAAAAGATTTCAAGAGAGACGAACCTTCCTCCCCCCCCCCCCACACACACACTTCCCAGTTTTTAAAAAAAATTAGAATGCATTGCTTGGTTACAGTATGTTTTTTTTTTTTTTTTTTGCAGTCTACTGTAAATTACTGTAATGTACTGTCTCTTTTATTTATTTCTTTATTTATTTTTCACGCTTTTATACCATTGTGATTGTCCAGTATTAAATAGATTTTACTTTGTGGATAAATTGTCTTTAAAAATTTCATGATACTTAAAATTTTCGCGATTAATGTTATCACTGTTTTTATAATATCACTCCGGCCTCTAAAGAGCGCATTCTTTATGATGAAAATAATTTGTAATCAGAAATCTTTTGCAACATTGTAGAAATAAAAAAAAATATGCATGAAAAACGAATGCATTTTATCTATTTAATTATAAAAACTTCAAGGTCGAGATAAGGTGTTTGATAGCCAACCTTGAAGACTTATTAAATATTGCAATCTACGAAACCAAGGGGATGGGAGTGAGGGTCAGATTGTAAATAAAATATTCGAACCCTGTAAATTTAATTGGCAACTTTCAGACAAAGATAAAATAAAGTAAACATCTTTAGATAAAAAAAAATAACACAATGAGACTCAAGTATAATTCGGTTTCTTATCTTTAAACCTGAAAGCTTCTAAGAATGTTTATCTCTACAGTACCTTCACACCTCTTTTTCTCTGTTTTTCTTACTTTCTTTGACTTCTTACTTCCTTCTGCCAGTGCTATCTCCCCTGCACTATCGCCTGCTCAAACACAAACCAACTGTTGTTATCGCTCTTCTCCGGATAACAATTTTAGAGAAAACCAGAAGGAGTTTTCTCCCCCCATCTTTTTCTTATACTTCCACAATATGACATTCTTTGTATTCATATTGTGATGAAGAAAATATAGTTTGTATTATGAACCTCTTTATGTCCAGCAGATTTGTATTAAAATATGATAGAGATCTAGTTATTTTGTGGCAGATTTCATTTATCTAACTTTTTCTCCCACTTGAGGGCACTTCAGAAAGGAAGATGAGAAAATTCTGGTATGGTGGTTGGTTCTCGCTACCCCAGTGGGTACAGAAATGGTAGGAGTCGGTTATCTCCTATCGATTATGGGACTTACTTCTCTCGGGAAAGGTTGTACCGTGGCCGGTAATGGCTCTTAGGATTCAACCATATGTCCCACCAGAATTGCTGTAGCGGCGGTCCAGTCATTCAGATTTTTCCATGTGCCTTCGGGAGGGTCGGAGTGGCCGGTTAAGGTTATCCAACTTTTTTGACTCACATTTCGTGCTCACATTTGTCCGAAATGATAGACTGACAAGTCTTTAACTCTTTGACAAGTTTGGACCAGATTTTGACCTAGATCTATAAACTTGATAGCAAAAATATATACTAAATTTCGTTCGATTTAGTTCTTTGAGTGTTTGAATTATGGTATTCACCTCCAAGCGGAAGTACAAGCTGACAAAATTCTAACTGTTGTATATCTTCCAAATTTGGATAACAACCCACAAATGAACTAAGACGACCACATATCAGATCCATCTAAGTGGTACGTTTTTGAACTAGCGTTTTGAGCTACGTTCCTAGTGGTAGGATTCCAAAAATATTTTTTTTTCGAATTCAAAAAGGTCTACAGAGTTAAAATTTGTCAATATCTCATGACAGTTTTTTTTTTTTTAAATATTGGACTGCTTTTTCATATATAAGAAAGTGAAAATGGAAACATCGACGTTTGAGATTATTGAAGGTATCAACTGGTTACATTGTATAATCTGGGGGGGGGGGGAATTTATATGCGTTCTTTAAATAGTTAGACCTAATTCTAATTGTGTGAATGTATGTTAACAGGATATTAAAATGGCACATTCCTTTTCCAGACGGAAATGCGTCATGTGAAATACCGGGATGGACATAGGTCTGGGTCACTTTCCGTTGCTGTAATATTGAACGGAAATCATGATAGAGAAATTAACTGGCGTTATTCGACTTGAATATTAAATCTAGATTATATCGGAATTTTATTATTATTATTATTATTATTTGTTTTCAAATATGCTATGTAATTCGGATGAAAAATGCACTTATAGTATTAAAATCAATCGCAGATAATAGAAAAAGAAACAAACAAAGAGGACCAATGATGGATACCCCATTTTCAAACTTTAAAATGGCTGAAAATTTTCAGAATAATTAAAATAGACCAGTTAATATTTTAGCTAATGTTCAACGTAAGCCTGATTTTAATTTGCAAACTGCCTACCGTTCTACAAATTTGTCCGTGCTAATAGACCTTCTTTTAATAAAATAAAATTATTTCGCAAAATAAAAAGAATTTGAAAATAAAAAGAAGCTTCATAAAATAAAAGAAGCCTTTTGGAAAAAAAAGAGGTTTCATAATTTTATCTTTAAACAGAGCAGCATAATAAACCTGGCGAGCTCGTCTTAAAAATACAAATATTCTATTTAAATTCCGTTGCACGAAAAGCAATGGTAATTTAAATAATTTTTAAAAATTGTCTAGAAAATTTTTTTAATAAATCATTTCTATTCCCTCTATACTTACAGAATAAGAATTAATTTTGAAATTTAATGTATTAAAATAAAACAATTCTTGAAAAAATTGTAATTTTAAATTTTATTTAAAAATAGGAAAATGAATCAAGATATTTGTATTTTTGAGAATCCAGTGAAGAAAAAGAATCGCACAAAACCAAATTGTAAATTCTTAAAGACATTTTCAACTATTATTCATTTCTACGGAATACTAGTGCAATGTAAGAAAATATATTTATGAATAACTTCATTTGAATAAAAAAAAAGTCCGAAAAAATCTTTTTTCTATTAAAATCTGTTCTGTTTATTAAAATAATTCAACCATAAATATTTTTTAAAGTCTTGCTTAATATAGTAATGCATTCCTTCAGATCATTAGCATTTATTAAAATTTTTAGCAAATGAATATTAAGAATTCTTTTAGAATATTACAGAACTACTGATATTAGAAAATAAAGATTTCTTTTACCTTTTATTAGGATAAATGATTATAATGAGTAATGATATCCCAAATGTGGCGGGAAATTGTTATTTTCAACGCTTCGTCTCAGATTATAAAATTGTTCCAAATATTTCCAAAATCATTCTATTGTTTTTATTTTTTTATTTTTATTTTTTTTATAAATGAAGAAATTTACCACATATATTCTTGGGAAAAAAGAATTTAAGAAATCATCTTCAGACTTTTATTACATATTCAATACCATCGCTTCAAAATTTCATTGAATAATAATCATTTAGTAATATATTTTCTTTGTATATCTTTTATTTACGATTCGCATATCAGCGATAAAACGATCAAATATACTGAATTAATTTGCAGGCAAATATCCAGCTGTTGGCCAAGACTTTTTAAACTAATATTTTTTTAAAAGAACAGTCATTTGATCAATCAAACGAAAACACTTCCATTCGTGTGAGAGGCAAAACAGACAAGAATAGATTTTGTCACAACACTTCAAGTTAACCTCTGGACTCTTTCTGACGCTATTTAATAATAAAAAAAATTCTACACATGCAACCGATGACATCTGTTGTTAATTATGATCCAAAAACGAATAGCAGATTAGACAAGAAAAAGCATTCATAAACGTTCTTAAATCAATCGTTCAGATCTTATAAATTGGAAACATATCAAGCCCTCTATTGACTTAATTACAATTCTTTGGTAAAAATAATTTATTTAGTTTATTGTTTCTAATAATCAGAGTCAGATAATTCATTGCCAATGTCGGATACCTTTATTATAAAAAAAAATTGATATAAACATCATTTTAAGTTTACACGCGCAGGAAAATTATTACTTTTTAAAATTCTTTTTCTCTTGAAATATTTTAATTTGTCATTCCAAGAAATTTTAATGATTGCATATGTGTTGTTATCATCATTTCTAATTTCGATTGTACTATTATAGTTTTATTGTTACACTCTTTTCTTTGAAATTTGAAACTTGTTTAATCTTTTTTCAAAATATAATATTGAAGCATGTTTCCTAATGGATTAAATGTTCAATTTCCAATGCAAAGTTCCATTCTTTTATTTATTTAATCAAAAAAATTGATATCCACTATAAATTTTATATGAATATTTATCTTATATTAAGTGAATAATTAAAACATAAATTTCATTCAAATAAAAATTTTAATATAAACCAACGAAAATGAAATTGACTTTTAAAATCATTTTTTTATCTCCTCGTTCATAAAGTAAAGAAAAGTGTATTACAAGAAACAAAGAATCGGAATTTTAAATTTAAACAAATATTGCCAAACAAAAAAAGTGTAATAAATATACTTACATTGTGAATTGATAACGTTAAATTTTTTCGGTTTTCTGAATGAATTGCGTAAACGAAATATGATCTGTGCCAAATCTTAGACAGTAAATATACGTATTCCAAATAAGTGCGAACTGATGATTAAGATAAAAGGAATTCTAAAAACAAGAGTAACGTATTCCAGACTGCTTGTATCCAGCGCTCTTTAAACAAGAGCAGCTGACTACAGTGTGATACGATGCTAAATTTATTCTTTTTTATAGAAAAATACATTTAGATGGATAAATAGCAATTTTTTTGGTCTGTTGCAATTATGCTGTAGTCCTATGCAAATGATGTCATTTTTTAAAGTTAAATGTGTGCGCAGATGGCTAATGTATATTTTGTTATATTAAGATACTTTTTCACTTAAGAGAATGATGGGAGTAGGAAAGGCTGCAAATTTTATATTATTCTCTATGCTAACGTTATTCTATTTAATATATTGATGTTAATAACCAATCTGTTTCAAAAAGGGTTTGATTGTATGTAATTTTCATAACTAAAATATTAGTATTCACTCCAATAAATAGTATATTTCTTCTTTATTTCATACTCAAAAGAGAAAATTTGGTTTGATTAAATAATCCAATCAAAAATAATGTGGTTTTGGAATGACCAAATGTTTTCCACTATTACAAATCACACATTATCAAATAATAAATAGACTTTCAAACGAGTTTCATTATAAAAATGGAATTTTTGAAGGTAAATGAATTGTATCTTTTATAGAATAATGTTTATATAATGGCATATAACCTGCAAACTGCGACATGTATGATAAAAATAAATAAATAAATAAAATATTCTAAATGCTCTACAGAACAGGACATTGGACCTTGAGGTATCAAATTTGGCAGATGGTGCTTAGTAGGTGCTTACCATAAAAAAACAATTTTAAAATTTTAATTAATTTAAACTTTAAGATTTTTTTCCGAAATAAATTTACAATATATTATTGCAGCTGGATCAAAATCATTTTACCCCAATTTTACAAATTTTATTTCCCCATAACTTTTCTCCCTAACTTTATTATATGTTTTAAAATATTTTTAATTATATTTTACATCCATACTTTTCATTGTTTTAATTACTAAGTTAATGCTTATAAGCCTTGCAACTATATTAAATGTACCTTTTGCATCATAGTATAATAATAGTTTAATTAAAGTCAAATTTAAAAAATAGTTTATATAAAATTAAAGCCAAACCTAAAAAAATGATATGAAGAAAGATGAATCATGCCTAAAAACATTATCATGCAACGATGCTTTAAAATAGAGATTCTATTTTTCCCCCTTGGAAAAATAATTGGTACTTTAATAAAGTTTTTTTTTTTTTTTTTTTTTTTTTTGTCTTTGGTGCCTTATTGTGTAAATATTTTGGCAAATTTTCTTCTTCATTCTTAAGATTTTAAAAGTTATAATACGAATGATAATCTTTTACAGTTTCTGTTATTGGTCTCCTGTCACCTTTTCCTGCATCGCCATAATTACGTTAAATACATAATTCAAACTATTTTTTCTGCAATAATTAAAAAAGCGTATTTTTAGAAAAATGTAAGAATCTATTAAAGAAACAAAGACCTTTTAAAAATAATTATTGCATGAGTTGCAAAGTAAACATTCATTAAAATAGATCTCAAGGAAATATCTTTTCTATTAAATGCATTTTATATTCCCTTGATTTAATTTGGATACTGAGGATACCAAAGAATCTGCTATTCGAGAGTCAAAATTTATTTTCCGAATGTGAGTTCTAAATATAAAGAGAGAAAGTTATGAAAGATATAAAATAAATTTATTAATTGAATTTATAAATTAAAATTTATTAATTTAAAATGTTTCATTTAAACTATGAAAAAGAATATAAATATACAAAAAAATGTTGATATAAATTATAATTCATGGGATGTCAAAAATCACCAATATTCATCAGAATCAATGAGAGTATTAAAGCGCGTATCATAGCAATTAACTTCGAGAAAAAAATTAAGCATTAAAGAATGAATAAATTATAAGATGATTCTTTAAGAACTCCTTGCTTCAGTAATAATAATTTTTATTTATTTTTGGACAAATTCTATCTAAATTCTTGTTCAAATTCAATTCAATTCAACTCTTCAAATTCTTCTTAATTCTTGTAGAAACTGCTTTGAGATGGACCTCAAAATTTTAAGCTATGGGAAGATGATAAAAAAAAGGCCCCTGAGCCAACACCTCTATACTGAGATCTATGTCGCATCAACAAAACAACATTTCAATCCGACAAACATTGCTAACATTTGATATAATCCGAAAATTCTCGGAAATGGCGATTTTTCTGCCACTACTGTGAATGGAGTTTTTGTTTGCTGCTTCTTAAGATTACCTTTTCCGAAACAATATATATATTTAATAGTTCAGTGTTTTGAACAAAAAGTTTTCTGCTTAAAAACTTCTCTGTTAAGAGCTTTCTGTTAAATTATGTAATTATTTTCTCAAGGACTCCAAAGTTTTTAAAATATCTCAGAAACCCTTTAAAGTTCACTTACTTTCCAGCTGCCTAGGATATAAATTTCATTTTTATTTCTCAGAATTTTTTTAATATTACAAATATTTTTTAAATAAAAAGATAAAAATTTGCCATTGCTTAGAAATTAATTGCAGTTCGTTGTTTGGCTTAATTCTCTGTTGCTTTTTAAAGGAAGTTATATGATTGAGAAAAAAATCACGTCTTAACTGTTATCGTAAACATATGTATCCTCACGTCAAACGGTTGTGTTACTTCTCTTAAATCTCGGATATTTATTCATAATGACAATAATATGGTGCTTTATAGCAGCTGACAATAGTAAAATTTGAATTATTTAAATTAAAAAGAGTTATTTTTAAACAAAATTAGTAGATACATTATTCGCCTTAAATACTTAAGATAATCTAAATTTTAAATGATTATAAAATTGAGCACTTTATTATGCGAAATATAAAGATTGAACTTTTTGTAACCGATAAAAGGTTCGTCTTCGAACACTTCCATGAAATTCCATGTTAAAATACCTCACTCAGCGCCCTCTGTCCACTTCTTTACTTCAAAAAAAAATAATGATTTGGGGATTTAATATCTGTATGTATGGTTAATTACATGTTCGAATGTATATGAAGATGAAAATTCTAAACCCACCAAATCAGATGAGTGAAATTAGAAATCTGGTATATAATCCTTAGAGCAAAATTCTAGATATTTATCAAATATTGTTTAAAATTTATCAATGTTAAGAAATTCTTTTCCTACATTTATACTAAATTCTGATTATAGTACTAAGAAAAATTACAAGAGTAATATTTATACAAATACTTTTAACATGCAGGTTGTCAAAACTTTTTATATTTTTAGCAAATGCAATTTCTTTTAACCTGTACATTTCCACCAAAAAATATATACTTTTTAATTATTCCGTTTTTTCCTTCGCTTTTTTTTTATTTCATCCAATTCGAATATTTAATGCATTTATGGTAATATTAGTATTTATTCAAGTTATTCTGATTATAATTAGAGATAAATATTTAAAGAAATGCTCAAATCAAAAAGAAAAATAACATTGCAATCAAACTAGAATCATAGAATAATGCTTTTAATTTTATTTATTTATTTATTTATTTATTTTGTAAAAATTATTTATTTCGAATAATAATTTCAGAAAAAAATAGCTGGAAAGCATGAAAATAAAAAAATAGCAAGCAATTAGTGGAAAATATAACTTTGGGCACTTATAGAGAGTTTGTATCGATGCCATTCATAAAAATGCATTATATAAAATATTCTGGAGGCGAAATAAACGGAAAAGCACTTTTTTTTCGATTTTTTTTTTTTTTTACCAAACTGCATTTGTAAATTTTCATCTCTACTTTATTTCAAAAAATTATTTATAAAAACGTAAGTATTTAATATATTGTATAAATTCATATGAAAATTTCATGTTCCATAAAAGATCCACCAGGGAAAACTTTGTTGAAATAAAAAGGAATGAGATGCTACGACTAATATTTACATAAAAAAAAACAATCTAAAAATTTCTTTTATCTAGACTTTCTAAGTTCCTTAATGTTTTTAACTATTCAAATTCAGAAAATCTTCAATTCTAAAGTAAATAAGGAGCACTTACTTTTTTCTGTGATTGAACCATTTTTGTTTCTTGATTTAGAGACTAAAATTATCTTAAAAAAATACTGCTCATAAATTATTTCAAACGCATCTCGTCTGCAGAATCTTACAAGGGACAACCTCTCCGAGTTCCCCCAGACCTTTACCTCCCTCAAGATATTTGTCTGGGCCTTGTAGAGTCTGAAGTCGGTTTGATTCACCTCCTGATGACGTCAGGAACTTTTTTCGTCCAATAATGATACAGAAAAGGAAAACTGAACCTTATCTTTAGTATCGTTTCTGTAGCGTGTGAATGTGTGGAACGTAATCTACCCTGTCTCCCTCTTTCACTGGTCTACAAGATTTATTGCTGTATTTTCCTATCTTTAAGAATTGCTAAGCCCTGTTTGGGGGAATGCAGAAACATTTCCTAAAAATCATCTTCCTCAATATTTTGCATTCCAAAACACTAATTTTGTCTTTAATTTTCCTTTCTGTAATATAAGTGATAGAGATGGTTCTATATTTAGAATTGGATTATCAAATGGGCTCTATAGAAATAACTAACAGATTCTCAACTTTGGGATATGCGAAGGCACCAATTTCTTTTGCATTACTTTTAAGGTATATTTACGGTGACAATTTAACAAACAAAACTCGATAGATCATATGCAAGAGTTTCGCATCGTTAATTAATTATTCAATATTTTCTTCCGAAAGTTTTTTTTTTTTCCATTACGAGAGCAAAAAACAAAAACAAAAAAATCTAAGCATTTTGAAAGCGCAAATGGGGACAATTTTCTTTCTAATAAGAAAGAATGATCTAAAAAAACATATTTTTTATTCCTGACTGTTTAAATAAAAAAAAAAAATAGCAAACGAAGTTCATTACCTTTGATAGTTGATGTTTCAGGCAGCTTGTGTAAAAAATATTATTCTAAATATGCTACGTAATAAAATGATTTTTTTTCTTTGATATATCAATTGTTCCTTTTTTTTTTTTAATCTAACTGGATTATTTGCATTTTTTTTTCTTTATTTTAAATGTTAATAAAAAAAAACTTGTTGCTTATTCACTAAAATTCTTTCAAATTAGTTTTTACAAAATGTAAACTCTACAGAAAAGATGGGGAAAAAAACATCAACAAATATTTAATGCACTTCATGAAAAACACAGTTTTTCTTTCTGTGAGTGATAGACATTCCTATATAAGTTTTTAAAAAATTAAGACTTCATTGATTCTTCCGATATAAAAATCAGTATAAGATAGCAACGAAGCATTTTTTATAATGCAAAGACAAAAATATTCTTGTGAAAAAACTTCGAAAATGGAATTTCGAAATGGTGTTGGTATGGTATTTCTTTATATATGTCTGCATCTATTTTTATTATTATTCATCGTGAAATTTAAGAGCAGTTTATTCTTTATTCCTAAATTCTATTCTAAGTTTATTCTATTCTTTATTCTACAAGGCTACATGAATTAAAAACTTTTTTTTTATTTAATGTTCTTTTCTTTCCATATAAATTCTTTTCAATGTTTCTCAAAATTTAGAAAGATTTATAATATATAATCAATTCTTTTGTTATAAAATGTTTTTAGAATAAAACTTTATTGTCATTAAGGATGTCTGATAGTTTTTCCAATACCAATTGATTAATTTTTTTATAATTAAAATATTTTGAAGAATAGTTTCTATTTTTTGCAATCTTATACTTATGAATAATGTAAAGATATAATGAATAATGTAAGATCATATCTTAATAACAAATTTTAATAACTTTGAATAATTAAATTTTTGTATAAAAAAAGACGTCTGAATTATCCTTTGGTAACAATACATTCATAGTTAAGTTTTGGTAAGGTGAAACTGAAATAATTATACAGGTTTTAGCATATGTATAAAACGTTTGGCGATATAGCGTTATTCTAATACATATCTATTGGATGCATTCTAAAAGAAATGTTATTTTGTCTCTAATCCTAATAATACGATTAGTTACCATTTTCAAAGAGAAACACTATTAAAAACCATGTTATTTAATTTGGTTATAAACTATAAGTGAAACACTTGCATACCCAATCAGAATTGAGTTCATTAAAAACGATTTTCTTGGTTTCAGTGCCAATTACGTAGTTTAATTTTCTAGGAGAAGTTGCAGTTCTTTACAAAAAGTGTCATGTCAATATATATTTATTTAAATTAACATTCAATTTAAAATTTTAATTAGAAAAATGATAATTAAAACCTTACAGGTAAAAATAAGCGTCATATAGGAAAAGAGAGCCTAAAATTCTTCAATGAATTCGATTTCTAGATTTAGCCATCTGAAAGCGCCATTTTTGAAATTACGCTTGTCTATTTAGTAATATGGTTGCA
>JAPMOR010019251.1:12569-25899 GCA_026543865.1 Argiope aurantia | reverse complement strand
TCCTAAAAGTAGTAAGAAATAGAGAAATGCAAATCGGTTGATACAAACATTGCATGAAACAGAGATGCTGTTGATTTTACACTCCTCATATGAGAAGAAGAAGAAAATGCAGAATTTAAATTAGAAAAATAAAAATATGCTTTGTCCTCATTAAAGCATACTTAATGATGTATGGGCGAACAACACATATTCTTTATGAAAGATTTTTACATGGAGAACTGTAGTCATGATATCTCATTTCAAGTTCATTTTAATTCATGGGTAGCAATTTATTTGAAGAAATATTGAAATATTTCACATGTAGAAATGATTTAATACATTGATGCTTGAAGAAAAATGTTAAAGTAGTACAATATATATATATATATATATATATATATATATATATATATAATCATTGATATATAGTGTATTCAGATGATATGAGATAACTGAAATCGCAAAGCAAATATGAGTAAATATAGGAAACAAAGTGAAAACAAATAATTTCAAGGTGTAACAAAAAATAACTAAAGATTTTAAAATGTGCATTATTTTTCAAGAAAATTTGCTCAGTGTATATTGTACTTGGCACTGGTTTTACTATCAGGAGCTTCTTTCAAATTCTATGCTTACAAAAAGCATGGCAACTTTTTAAAGGGTTTGGACTCAAAGAATATTCTCAGGAAAGCGCGTAGTTTGGCACTCCGAAAGTGTACGCGATATCTTTGACAGATATTCGTTTATTTTTGAAGACTTTTCAGGGTTTTTACTTTAAAAAAAAATCCTCTCAAAAAGTGTTACATTATGAAGCATTTACCTCGGGGAAAGCATGTCTAATATGGAGTGAGACCACCGTGCACTGCTATATAGGCTTCACAACGAGATTTCATACTGTTTATGAGGGTGTCAATAAATGCTTGGGGCAACAAAGCCCATTCTTCTAAAAGCGCGGCTTTTAACTCTTGAAGGGTATTAGGAGGAGGGTTACGCAATGCAATGGCTCTTCCGAGACCATCCCAAACATGATCAATAGGACTAAGATCCGGAGACCTCGTGAGTCAGTCCATACGTCGAATATCCTCTTCCTCAAGAAAATCATCAATGATTTGGGCTCTGTGTGGACGCGCGTTATCGTCCATAAACATGAAGTCTGGGCCAAAAGCACCCCGGAACAACCTCACATAGCCTTCAAGGATATCATCCCTATAGCAATGTGCATTGACAGTACCCGCATCGAAGACGTGCAGTGGTGTACGACTGCCCAACATTATGCCACCCCAGATAAGGATTCCTCTGCCACCAAATCTATCGATTTCTTTTACGTAGGAGGGATGATAGTGAGCTCCTTGCTCTCTCCAGATGAAGATTCGACGAGTGTCACTCTGTGTGGTAAATCTCGACTCATCACTGAAAAGAACACGCCCCCATTCTTGTTGTGCCCAAGACTGATGTGTTCGGCACCACAACATCCGGGCTTTTCTGTTGGATGCAGTCAAAGGAGCGCACTCAACTGGAAAGTCCGACAGTCCTTTGATGACAGAGTAAGACGCTTCGAGTGTAAAACGACTTCCATCTACAATAACAAGAGTCGCTACACATTTTGTGAGAAAACTGCGATGTGAATAGGCCGGAGTGACAATACAATAGTTTGTCTTTATATCATTACAATAGTCTTAATACAGAAAAGAGCTTCTGATGCTTATCCGAAAAATAAACAACTTGTCGGTATCCTTATATATCATTCATCGTTATCTGAGCACTTCAGTTCATAGTTCAGAAAACTTCAGTGGAAATTTTTTTATAAATAGCCATAAAATCTTTCCAATTTTGAGCTAACAACACATGAAAATAAAAACTAAAACCCTTTCAAAATACAAAATATACGCCAACAACCTATTTAGTGAATCCCTCCACAACCCCTAACGCCCTAAGGCACAGGGGAAACTACTGTGAAAAGGCCGCGATTGTCGAAAATAACGAGGACCTCATGGAGTGTTTAGTAGAGTAACCACTTTTAATACCCATTTCCCCTAAAACGTCTTGAAGACGCCCGAAACCGACCCACTTGGACACCAGCTGCATTCATCTGCCACGGCACAACCGCTCCTTAAGGGGTGCTTAAATTATCATAATAAAGGTAATTCGATCCCACACGACTATTTTATCTATCAGTGAAGCGAAAACCTATTTTACTTATACGGAACTTTGCATCAACGAACTTATTTTGCGCAGTTCTTCTGTTTAAGTAAAGTTTTATGTATTCGCAGAATACATTGTGAAACTAATCTCAAAAACTGTAACATAATTTCGTAGTTGACAACGAACTGTAGAAATAAGAAATTAACAAAAATTAAGAGGCATTTAAGAAAACACTTCGGCTATTAAGATCTCCGCATGTTTTCTAAATTTCTTACATACCATTTTATTCTTCTTTTCTTACCAGATTATAAATAGAATTCTGATTTATGGGAAAGCTCCACATTACAGATTTAACCGCAATTCTGGTTTTAAAAAAAATTCAGCAAGGATAAATAATATTTTCTCAATATTTTAAATACGCGATTTTGGGCAGCTGTCATATTTTACATGCAAATAAAGTATTTGAATTGTATTTAAATTGAAAGAATTACTCTGAATAGCTGCAAGAAATATTTCATTTGTTTTGAAGTCTTCTATGCTGCAACTGCTCAATATTAAAACCAGAAAAAGCTTCACATAATCTGAAAGCAAGTACTTAAACTAATTGGAATAACCTTATACTTTCCTGAAAATTTACTTACAATTATTGATCTCGTGACTGAATGAAATGCATCTGTTTTTCTCAACAAATAAAGTCAGAGAGCTTCATCTTAAAAATTGTTTGAAAACGAGTCAAACAGTTTCAAAGAAAAAAAAAATGAAACTTTAGACTCAAAACTCAATATTCTACTAGCTAAGTTTACTGAAATTATTCAATTGAAAACTCCTCCGCTTCTATAAGACATTAGTGATCGCTCATATATAACACACCATTCAATTACTCGTGTGAGAATGACAAATTTTTTATCTCACATTCAAATACTATATCAGACTAGATTATTGGATTGATTTCATCTTCACTAATTACTTGTGATAACGGAAAAGTAGTTAAAATTGATCTTATATAGATGTTGCTAAACAGAATAATTTCGAACAGAATTTATAAAGTATTTTATTAACAAAATATTTGATTAGAATCACTCTCACGCTTTAATACTATAATTCTGAGAAACTGTTTTTATCCTCTATTAATATCTTCTTATAATGTTTTAGCATAATATCTGATAATTTATTTCTGCAACAAAAATTCCAAATCTTTTGTAAATAATGAAAAATATTCACTAACGGCTTATTAGAGAAGTTTCCGTTGCTTTTCGACAGCTTGCTTGGACCATTGCAGATGCGCTTATATTATTGTTATCAATTTTTGAAATTAGATATTTATGAAATGTGATGTTTTCACCAATATCATTATCTGTTTACCATCAACATTGATTTAATTGTATTTGATTGAAGTCAATATAAACATGGACAAGAAGTGCATTTTTAGCCTTTAGTGCTTTTCAAACCTCGGCAAATATATGTGCTGCTTATGAAGACAATATGTAAGTAAAAGATCAGTGCCCAAACGATTTGTAAAATTCAAACGGAGGCAAATTCATTTCAAAAATTGGCTAGGTAACGGTAAAACATTCTCAGTTAATGATAACTAAATCAAGACGTTGATTACAAATAATAAACTAATTTCCAGTCGTGAAATAGCAGAGAAACTCGAAATCGATTGTATTCAATATGACAATTAGGAATGACGAATATTTTACGAGCGGTTATTAAGTAACCAATATCAAAAAGTCACAAATACCAGTGATCAATACTTTTCAAAAAGGGGTGTAATTCCAATCCTTGGTACGGTCTTATTGGTGATATTTCGATTACAAGTCTTGGATCAGAGAGAAAGTAACAATCGATACGATCTGTCCAATGGAAGCTCTCGAAAAAGAGTTCAATCCTGCATAGGGAAAGTCCCTTACCCACTGATGCACTTTCTAGGAACATACCTTCCACAAACAGTTGTGGTGGGCAACGGGACCTATTGATCACAAGCAAAGCGCTTCCTATTTCACAAAGAGTCCGATGCGAGCTCTCCCTATCCCATCGCATCATAACGACTATCGCTGGAAGGCTATACGCCAGCGTTTCTTAACCTTTCAGTATTTGTGGCCCAGTTTTCAATCATAATTTTCACCCACCGCCTTACAATAAAATGTATACAACAATAATGTATATTGAGTATTTTGGATTCTGTTTTTAAATTATTTTTATCTAACTGCCAAAACAAGAGTAAAAGCGAGCCAGCGTTGGCGAGAAACTACATCTTGCATTTTGGACAAGCAGACGGTGAACAGATGAAGCGAATGAAAGCGGAGAAAATTTAAATATTATATTTGAAATGAAAGCCAAACAGGGAGATAACGTTAAAAGAATATGAAAGTAGAAAAATTCGTCAGTGAAAGTTAACCTAGACGGGGTGAGCTAAATTTAGAAACGGGGAATACATTTTTTAGAATAACAAAAGAAATAAAACAGAAGCATGACAAAACAAAAGTGAAAAAAATAGGAATGTTTGTGCAAGGGAATCCACACGACCGAGGTCGTCTCAAGCATGCGCGGAGTAAATGTTTTCTCATAAGAAGAAGGAAAATATTCGATACGCAAGTTTCAATTCCAGCCAGTCTCATTCGAGTCGATCCTTTTATCGCTATCGAATCAACAGTGAATTTGTATGTTATATATGTTTTCGTGTTAATTGCAATTCACCATATTAAATATTCAGGGCAGTAGATTTATGTAGACTCATGGATAAAGTTTTAAACGGAAGTAAGCTAGCATTAGACGACAATCAAGCATCAAAAAGTGTACAGACGAGCGTGGTTCCGAAAATAAAGTCAAGAAAATATTCTCAAGAATACTTAAATTTTGGATTTACCAGTACTGAAATAAATGAAGAAGAAAGATCCCTGCGTATCATTTGCTCAAAAATGTTGGCAGCAGGCAGCATGGAATCTAATAAACTTAAACGACATTCGGAAACGCTTCATAGTGAGTACGTCAACAAACCCAGAGAATTCTTCGAATTAAAATTAAAATCATATAACAAGCAAAAATCAATTTTTAAAGAAACTTTGTCTGTGAATAAAAAAAGCTTTAATTGCATCTTACGAAGTTCATATAAAATAGTCAGATGTAAAAAACCTCACACCATTGGTGAAGAGCTTATTTCGCCAGCAGCAATTGAGATTGTAGAAATTATGTTTGGAGATAATTTTTCAAAACAATTGCAGTCCATACCTCTTTCAAATGATACTGTTGCCCGTCGAATTGGCGATATAGCTGAAGATATACAGTGTCAGCTTTTCTCGAAGTTGCGTGACAAATTGTTTTCAATACAGCTTGACGAAGCAACAGATAGTAATAAAGATGCCCATTTAATTGCCATGTTCGAATTTGTGGTAATATATCAGTAGTAGAACTACTTTTCTTCAAACCAATAGAACTCAAAACATCAGCACTCGCATTATTTGCTATTTTAAATGATTTTATGAACGAGGCAAACATGGAATGGAAAAATTTCGTCGGAATATGCACCGATGGTGCTCGTTCAATGCCCGAAAGATACCGAGATATACAAGCACTTTTAAAACAAAAATCTCCTCAGTGCACACATTGCATGATCCACAGAGAAACTTTGGCTTCCAAAGAAATGAGTCCTGGTTTTAATATAGTGTTAACTACAGTTGTAACCGTAGTAAATTATATAAAAAGGAGATTCCTGAAATCGAGAATCTTTTCCGCACTTTGTGAAAACATGGGTTCAGTATATTCAGCGTTACTATTTTATTTCGAGGGAAGATGGTCATCACGTGGGAAATTTTTGCAACGTGTTTATGAATTAAGAGAAGAAAGCGCCATTTCCTAGAAGAAGAAAACAGACAGGAGGCTGGGAATTTTCGCGATAGTTAACTTGTGATGAAATTGAGGTAGTTGGTCGACATATTCGAGAACTGAGACTGGCTATTTCTAATATTAAGCCTTCCTTCGAAAAACTTAGCT
Source organism: Argiope aurantia (assembly GCA_026543865.1). NCBI lineage: Eukaryota > Metazoa > Arthropoda > Arachnida > Araneae > Araneidae > Argiope > Argiope aurantia. The sequence goes on along the minus strand of JAPMOR010019251.1, from coordinate 19,788 downwards.
CTACAAGACAGGCCCAAGGAAGTCACTAATAATTATTAAATTTGTTTTTAATTTAGTATGTTTTGATTAAGTAAGTTGTTTTACTTCATTAAATTATTAAATATGTCGAAATGTATTTCGTTTTTTGTGTGTATGTGCGCTTTCCTTTCAGTCAGTTAATCAATTTTTTTAAATAATATTTTCTCTTGGATATTCTCGCGCCCCCTTTCTAGTGTGCTCTTGCCCCCCTAGGGGGGCGTGCCCCACAGGTTGAAAATCGCTGCTATACGCGGCTTGTTTCATTGAACGAAAACAAGTTTTCTTTCGCACTCAAGTCTCCACAGGAAAAAATTTATTCTGGGAAAAAACTCTATCTGGAAATGAGGATCAATATCTTTTATTTAAATATGCAATTACTAAACACATGTGGGGATTTGAATATGTTTTTACTACACCACTCTTTCTGATGTTTTATTTTAATTTCGGCTTCTTGCATCTTTAAAAGCTTTAGTTTTAAATAAAAAAAATTATAATCAGAATAATTTTATTTTATTGTTCACCAAATTTTAAATTGACAATTTTTTAAGAATCTTTTTTGAAAACCGTTGGCGAATATATTTCATTCACTAATCTTGATTGTAATTATAGTAGATTTCAATTTTAAGTCTTTTCAAAATATAATTTAGCTCACTTAATGTAAAAAAAGAAAGCTAAAATGAATGATCGCTGGAGACTATACGATTTTATACAAAAAAGAAAGTTAATAAAGCATTCTTATAAAATTTGTTTAAATGACATTTGGCTGGACACTAGACATTAATTTATTTGCTCGAAAATTTCATTTCAAGTAGTGATAATAATTATTAAATTTGTCGCTTATTGTATAATACCATTTGTTATAATTTGAATTTTAATGCAGTTGTACATCGTATAAGATTCTTACTTAGTTATTATTTTATTGCAAAATCAAATTAGTCTCTTATTTATTTTTATGAACACAAAAGAATATATACATTCATATCATTTGCAATGCAGCAGGAAATTTAACCTATCGAAAAATTGTGAAAAAGTTCAAACCCTAAGTCCTTCTACGGTAAACTTGCAGAATAGTGTAGTAGAATAAGACTATTAATGCAAAAATAATAATAATAATACAGTAAAAATATTTTTCTGAAGGTTACGAGAAAACATAGTATTCGCAACATTTTAGTGAATATTATGAAGAAATGTGGTATAGTAAAAATTAATAAAAATGCAGTATAAAGAAGTAAGATTTTAATTCATCAATGGCTATAAAATATTCTAACAATACTATTTTTTCGATACTATGAAATCAAATCAGTTCTACCTATTCTTAAAAATGCACACACACACACAAACAAACAGATACATATATTTTAATAGCTGAATAAGAAATAAATTCACCCCATATAAAAATTATACAAATATATACATATTTTTCTTTGTTTGTTTCAGGAATTAAATCTTTCTCCCTACTTTCAAGAAATAATTTTACAATTCAATATAATAAAACTGTTTTAATAAGTTTAAACATTTTTTTTAAAAAAATCATGAGATTGGACACATTTAATTATTAACAACCAGAACCTTAACAAAGCAAAAATTATCAATATTTGTTGTTGTTGTTTTTACGCAAGTTTTATGAAGTGTTATATGAAACACGATTACCAATTCCCACACAGATTTGCTACGTTTTGAAACTACATGACAATTTTAATATTTCTCGGAAATAGAAAAAAAGAAGGATCTATTCTTCTCACAAAGCGAAAATTCAACGCGATACGCAACACTGACACTGCTTTCGGGTGGCTGGGAATTAATTAACATTCCTACTGAGCGGAAAATCTGTAGAAGGGGAAAGCAATATCTTGATCAATATGTGACACTTCAAAGTAGTAAACAATGCATCAAATATTAAACATTGTAGGAAATGGAGAAATTCAATTTCAAAAGAAATTTCATTTTAGAGCAATGCTTAAATATATTACGTCATCCATCCTTAAAAATTAAATTTAAAACAGACATTTTAGAAAAAAAAAGTTTATATTTTTTCAAAATACTTTTTAAAGAATAAAAACAGCATATAAAAGGAATATAAAATTAGTTATAAGAATAGTTCATTCGTCTAATGATTCTTTCTAATTGTATAGAAGAAATGAATGATTTCATTTACAAAGATCTATGAAATCACATCCATAAAAGTATTATTTTGTATGAGAAATATTTACACAGCAATATTTTCTTCAAAATATATTTAACAAAAAAGAATATAAGACCTCTTTGTTGCATAATGCGTGAAAAATAATCAACTTTAAAAAAAGAAATCTTCTTTTTACTTTATTAATATAAAATTAATAATTCTTCGGTTAACATACCATGAATCCTCATGATAAACACTAATAATGCTTCGTTATCAAAAACAGCGGAAATGAAATAAAATTATCAAAAATTGTATTATAAATTCAAGTAAAATGAATTTCAAGCTTCTCAGTATTGATATTTTTGACTTGAAATACTGAAAAATGTATTGAAAAAAATATTTTATTCATAATGCTTAAAAATTTATAAACGATCGATCATTCTTAGGTGAATGTATTAAAAAGACATCGAAGCAGTCAGTCGATTTCAGTTTTATTTACGATATTAATGTAAAATCTTAAAGTCGGCAATAGGCAAATATGTTGTAAGTGGAAAAGAAATAAAAAGAGTTTCGGATTTCTTTCAATCTAAAATCGTAAATGAACAACTCCCAAGTATTGACATTACGCTATCAAAACTTAAGCGGTCTGAGACGACATTTCTGAAAGAAAAGAAGGGGTATAGGTTGAACCCCGACCCTCCAGGGGTTGAAAAAGAAATCCCAGAAACACAAAACATTCTCCTCTTGTGTCCTGAGGGTCCCATCCCCTTAACGCGAATAAAGGGAAAAAGAGAAATCTGTGAATAGGTTGAAAAGTGAACGGACCGGTTATTCATGGAATAATTGTATCTTTGAATTGCATATCACTGAAATTTATCGGAGCGGTGACTTCACTGGAAAGTGCGAGTCACCGCTACACTTAATGGTAGCGACCTTGACTTTCCGATATTTTCATTTGACAATGCACTATCCTATATAGATAATTTTTAACTGCTTGTGACATGACTTTCTGATTGCATATATTCTGTTCACTGTTGGGGCCATCTATTGGTAGAATATAAAACTAAAGTAAACATTTTAAAGAAAGGACATATATTTTTAATTCAACTTTTTCAGAAAATGGTTTACTCCAATAAATAAATTAAATAGTTTTGAAAAAAAATCAAATTTAAAAAGTAAGCTGAAATACATAAATTAATTCAATCACACGTAACTTAAATTCGTAAATTAAATATTAATTACAATTAATAAATTTTATATTTAATAGTAATTAATAATTTTTAATTAATAATATGACTGAAATAACAGATATTTGTAACAAATATTTAAAAATAACAATAGCAAAATTATTTGTTATTCAAAAAATCTTGGATTATGCATATCTAATGACAATGAACTTGGCTTCAGATGTCGCCATTATTTTTAGGTATCCCTCAAAACCAAATAAATATTTTCTATATGAGACAGTATTTCTATATGAGATTTGTATGTCAAACTAGTAGAAAACAAAATATTTTTTAACAAAGGATAACGGACAAAGACTAATAGATAATCTACAAAAATATTAACCAAAGTATTAATGTTCAAAAAAGAATTCAAGACAAGAGTCATTATTCGAGGAAGCCGTCATCAACCCACTACAAATTCCTACATCAATTGATTATAAAATCTAATGCTGCATTGCAGATGGTACTGGAAAATATATTGTATATTTCGAATTTTTACAGCCTATCTAAACAACTGATCCTATAAAATGTAATATCTAGTTGGACAATTTGAAATAAGCCTATAATCAGAAGTGACCAGAATCGCTAATTGAAAAGGAGGCAGCTTTCACCAAAATATCTCTAGACATATGCATCTGGCCACTCATCGTAAATTGTTGAAGTATTGCAGGGAAGTTTTAACCCTACGGCTCCGATTTGACTTTACCTCAAAATTTCCGTCCCATCTCGCTACTTAGTAGCCTGAGCAAAGTGTACGAATCTGTGCTTCTCAAACGCCTGAATCAATTTCTCAGCGACAACAATATTTTAATTTCCGAACAATTCGGATTTCGTAAAAATCTGTCGACGAATCACCAGCTAATTCGTGTTACAGAATTGATTCACAGTGGCTTTGTGAAGTCTCAAACCACAGGTGCACTTTTTATGGACGTAGCCAAAGCCTTTGATAAAATTTGGCACGAAGGGCTTTTATTCAAGTGCATGCGACTTGGATTTTCGGCGCAATTTGTCAAATTTTACGCTCGTACCTACTTTCTCGTAATTTTCGGGTACGAGTAAACGATGTAATTTCATCCCCCAGACCAATTCTGAGCGGTTGTGCGCAAGGAAGTTTACTCTCTCCAACTCTTTTTAACATTTACGTTAATGATCTACCCAGAGCTAGTAATTGTCACTTAGCAATTTTTGCAGACGATACCGCCATACTAACACAGCATAGGGATCCAAACACAGTCATAGCAAACATACAACAGTACATGACCGTTTTACAGTGCTGGCTCATCGGCTGGAAAATAAAAGTCAACCCAAATAAATGCGCTTGCCTCCTATTTTCCAAAAAATTGGTAATGCCTGTTTTAACCCCAATCCAAATGTTCGGCCAACCTGTCCCCTTCGTAAATGAATATAAATAACTAGGGTTAGTTTTAGACGCAAAATTAAGCTTTAATAGTCATATTAAAGCAGCCCTCAACAAAGCTACTAAAATGAGTGTTAAACTCAACAGCTTAATTTCTCCATGGAGCAAGCTATCGATTAGGCTCAAGCTTCTGCTCTACAAAGCTATATTAAGACCAATACTGATGTACGGCTCCCAAATATGGGGGGGGGGGCGACATCAGCAACAAACATAAAGAGGTTGCAAGTTTTTCAGAACCGACAACTGAGGAAAATTGTCAACGCACCCTGGTATGTCAGAGGAAAAATAATTCATAACGACCTCAAAATTGAACCTGTTTCGAAATTTATTAAAAGAACGTCAATTAAGTTCTTTGAAAAATTACCCCAGATTCGCAACGAGCTACTCAATTTACCCGCATATGATCCTGCATTACCCAGCTCTAGGAAAAGGCCTAGAGCTGCAATAGACAATGTCTATGTTAATTTCCCAGCCGTGAAAAAGCTGAGGACCTCTTAACTCAGTTGCCAATCTGGAGGCTTAAAATTCTCAAAATTATTACTGTTTAGGCCCAAGATAGCTACGATGTGCTACACGCGTATTTAATTTTCTGAAATTTTTATAATCAGTCCAATTAAAAGTCAGTCCCCATAGTAAAAGGCACGTGCAACGTAAATCCATTAAAATCTCTTATTACCTCATAAATAATATATCTTATTATTTTAATTTCATTAATTATTCCAAAGACTTTATAAATACAAAATTAAATACCAAATTTCATGACGTTAGAGCTTTATTGCGCTCGTCTTAACTAGTTTCAATTAAATTTAACTTTTCCCTAAACTAACAAATTAAAGTAAATATTCCAAATTATGATGTGGAGGTGCTCGTGACCACTTTGTCACATCGCGGAACTCCGAAACATCACGACGTTGCCGTAACCCTACGGCTGCGTAATTTTTTGAAGTCACTATTTAGATGCGACGTTTGCAAATATTTTTCAAAGAAAGTGAACTGATACTATATGTTACTCAGTTATTATATAATACAATAAAAATCTGTAATCATAAAAATAAATACTCTTAACTGCAAAAAACGCGAGATGCAACAGAAAATGGTTCGATTGCCAGCCCGCGGCATACGCAGCTGGAGGGTTTATCTCCCTTCTTCGCTATCGTTTGTTCCACTTTTTCAAAATTTGCTAAAGGGAAACATTTTTACTTTGGAGGACTGCAAACCTCACCTTAAGCAGTTTTTTACCGATGAACGACTGATGTTTTATGGAATAAAATAGCTTAAAGATTCCTTAAAGATAATTAGTTATTATCGAATAAAATAGTAAGTATATATATTATTTAATTAACTTCATTGTTAGCCCAAAATATTATTAATTACTACAAAAAGTTCCGATACTTAATATTGTAAATTATTGTCCTATGCGCATGCTCTTAAAGCTCATTGCACTTATCTTACTTGCAAAAATATTTTTGTAATATATGGTTACTCAAGAATTGCAGCAAGTATGGATTTAGAAAATAAAAGTTTAAAAAATTGAAAGCTTCTCAAATAACATAATTGTACTTCAAAATGACTTGATATGTGATGAAAACTGTTAATGAAGAAAATACTTATCAGCAATTTAATCCAGGAAAAATGATGATTTGTGTATTGCAATTGCACTTAAAGAGAAATCTTTCAAAATTTGGTTTATATATCTTTCACTGAAACTGTTGGTCGATGCAGATTTTCAAGGAATGATTAATATTATTAAGCAGGAAATTGTGAACCAGAGTATTAAATATTTGAATGACAGGTACCAAAATACAATAAGAAAATGAAATTTAAATAAGTAATTCATTGATAACTGTTTTCGGAAAACAATGGGATCTAAATTTTATTAATATTTCCTCAGTATTTCAAAAAAAAATGTTAAAAGTACGGCAGTTAAACTTTTTATTTATTTTTGTTAGAAATAGCCATAGATATTATAAGGAAAAGAGAGAATAAGCCTAACACAGATTTAGATTACATTTTAAAATTATTTTATTCCTCTACAATTGGAATTAAAAATTGACTTGGAATACTTAAATATGCACTCTTTGTTCAAAAAAATGAGAAAACACTTGCACTTTATAATATTCTTATTTTAAACTTTTAAAATCTGTTTCATCTTAAAAACTTTATTGGAATAATAAAATACACAACAAAAAGTATGAAGTTGGAAAGTAGCAGAAGGAATTAAGGGTATTTTAACTAGCATAATTTTTGCATCAGTATTATAAATTTCTATATCAAAATCAAGTATACATCTTGTAAAATATGATAAAAGAATGAAAAAGTATCGACTCGCGTGTTTTGAGAGATTTTTTTGCGTTCAAAATGGCTTTCATATGACATAGTATGAAGTTAATACTGAGTAAGTTGCTTCCTATATATTTTTACATACTGTTCTTCTAA